>OX352310.1:7611645-8179145 GCA_947086415.1 Pammene aurita | reverse complement strand
GGTAACCCTATCATTAGGGTAAGACTTTAATAGGGTTACCCTATCGAAACGATTAATCAAATGAAGGGGTTTTCCGGTCCCTGGCCCATACCTCTCTTTTTAAATTATACGCAAACACATCTTCTTTCACGTCTTTGAATGTTTAAAAAAAAACTCGAAAGAGGGCCAACAAGCTCGAGAATGCTTGTCTGGATTCAACTACAGGTTTAGATCAATAAGTCAAATTGTTTTGTGAATGGATCATACAGAACGCTTGAGACACAAGGAGATCAAAGGAGAGTTTTAGTTACGCTTTCTTCATTGACTTGTAGGAACATGCAATGTTGTGAATAATTATTAAATAATTAGCGCAGCACTAAAACACAAAAGATGTTATCAAATAAATGTATAAATAATTTTAAACAAAAAACACCGACTTCACTTAGCATCCACCTTTCCAACAGCAAATGCTCGAGCAGCTGTAAAAAATACTTAAATCACTATAGGTGTGCCTATAATAGTTGAAGAGTTCCCTGGATTTCTCCAGGATCCCATAATCAAATCCTGACCTGGTTATAATCAAATGGGACCAACTGTCCTCCTTCGAAATCTTGAAGTCGGTTGGAAAAATGATTAACATTAGATGAGCTATGTAGGCAATCATTTTCTGGTTCAAATAACGTAAACGTTCATAACTATTACTGTTGGCGACTAGAACACCTAAACCCATGTACAAATACTTGACTTAAAATATTCATCTAGTTAACAAACGTGAATTCTTGACGATTTTTGAGAACTTATAGTACCACTTCAGTGCCCCTTCGCCATTGACGAGAGCAGCCATTGAGAAGTCCACGTTGCAATACTGGTTTACGTCCAGTTTACGATTCCAGTGCTTTTGAAACCGAGAAAAAGGTTTAATGAAAAGATTTACGACGGCAGATTGAAATTGACCACTGCTGGAGAATACATACAATTTTCCCACTGCTCAAATTCGTGGCAGTAAACTATTGAGACTCATAGGTTGTTGAACTTGAGCGGGACAAAGTGTTCTCGAAACAGATATAGATGGAGAGCGAGCCACGTCACATATGACAAAATAATGAGAGCAACGAAACCCCTCTAGTCAGTTTGCTATACTATGTTTATTTCTAGATCTGGACATCTGGCAGCTGTAAAGTGGTGGGGGTCAAAAAATGCAAACTACTTCAAGAAAACCAATCCTAGAGCCATAAGGGTTTGATGCAATATTATGATAAATTATACAAATAATTAGAGTATAGCATTGCCAAAAGTTTCTGTTGGGGGAAAGTAAGTGCAAAACGACATATAATATAATTCATAGTTTGTTGCCTACTGTTTCTGTTTCCGTAATATTAAGTTTTTTGTTATTTTGTTAAAATAAAGGCCCTGTCCTTTATAACTGAGATAACTTCGGCAGTTTTTACCTATTTTGGTATTACTATGTTCCAATCCAAAAATTCTGCTAAACTCTGTCTCACTGACCTTCAGTCCTCCACCCATCAAAAGCTGCCAGATGCCCGGATCTAGCAATAAGAATAGTATAGCAATCTAACCAGACGGGTTTTGTTGCTCTCATTATTGTGTCATATCTTATATCTGACGTGGCGTGGCCAGCTCTTAGTTCAACATGAGAAAAAACAAAACTGGATGTAACTCGTCTCTATTTTTTATTTGACCAGTAACTATGGGCTTAGGCCGGTCCACCGATCCTATATTAGATTGTTAACCAAGGGTGGTAAGGGACCCATTCCACCCGAGATATTTTTTTTTTAATAGTTTGAGGGTGAAATGGGCAATTTCGCCCGAGTTAAGCACTACTACATTTCCACTGTGAGGAAAGTAAAATACTACAAGCACATTTTATAAAAAGTATATTAAGAATAATCAGTCGAAATTTACAGTTAAATTGGTACAATTCGAAAAAGACGAATGTAATATTTTGCCGGGCATATTGATGTTCGAAATATTCTGAGAAACCTGTGTTTCTTTTATGGTATGCGACTCAGATTGGATATTTCAAATATGCAGTAAAATTGGTGAAATTTTTCATGTTGACATTATGCTTCGTATTTATCGTAGATTTCAGCATTGAGTAATTAGGATTGTTCATTTTTTTTGAAATGATGTATTTCGAAAACCATTTCAAGATATAAGGTTTTCAAGCAGTTTCCGACATTTGCTACTATATAATAATGAATGATTGAAGATATTTCCATAAATATATGAATGACCTTAGTTTGACCTTTCTCGTGGCTGAATATGTAATGTCATAGAAAAATCGAGAAAAAAAGTTACTGAACCATAGTTCTTATCCGTCACTCACGTAACTGTCAACGTCATCATTGTCATAACATAAATCTCAATTTTTTCAGTTAAACTTAAATCGTTTGTTTGTTGCGATTTGAATGTTATAATTAATAAACAGTATATTTCAACAGTATATCAAAAACAAGAAATGAAATGGTTTTGTTCCTACGTGTGGGAATGATTCCAATAATAGTACAAAAATAATAGTTCGAATCCGCGAAGACCTACGTGAAAAATGGTGTCGTGAAATAAATATGGAATACTTTAAGTGTTACATGAGTGTTACACATAGTATTGCTGCGAGTATCACTTCGATGTACCTGAGTATAAAATTGATATGTTGGTAGGGTCACTACCTATTGTATTTATATGGTAATGTATAGCCAGAGTATTTACAGGCTAACCGTTTACCAGGAAAGAGTTGTACTAAAGCAAACCGGGCACAACGAATTTGACGACGAATTTCTTGAAAAATATTTCCGAAAAGTTGCATGTACCATCAATCACGCTCCGCGATTGTTGAGCAATTTAGGGTCCTTGCTATAAGGGACCGTACGTGAACTATAGACACACAGCACACAAACTGACTAGAAACATCGTGCGGATGAACATGTTTTAAGGTTCAGTGTCAAGCTGTCCTCTCATTTCGAAATGGAAAAATAGGAAAAACTATTCACAAAATTATGAAACTGATAAAACGTTGTGTTGTTCCGGTTTAAAACGACCTATTCGGCTTGACCAACACAACACAAAAGGCCTAAAATGTTTCCAGGCACCCCATTTTTCGAAAATGACCGAGATGGTAAACAACAATAAAATTTTGGAAATTAGTGGCGAAATCGTCGCCCAAACCTGCATTTCAAATATTTATGATGCCATAACTGCAGTAAGTATACTTTGAAACTAGTAGTCATTCATGTATGGTACTAAAAGACCTGTCCCCGCGACTTCACTGGCGCTTACAATAGCACTATAAGCTTACAATAATTTCACTTTGTATGATATAAATGAATATTAAATAGCTACGGGAGCTAGCTAGAGGGTGGACTTATCGCCATTATTATGTCTGTACAGTTTAGATACCTAGTCACTAGTAGGCAATCTAGTGGTTTATTTTATTACTAATGATTTCTCATTCATTTCAGCTCCACCGAATAAATTAGAAGGCATGCATGTGAGAAAAAAACATGCATTTGTTCTGAGAGTTACTAAATAGAAGATTAAAATACAAACTTCCCGTGACAAATTTGCATGCAGCAGTAAATAGTACATTACTTACCAAGGACTGTAAAAGAAAGAAAGCCCGAAATCGCAGGTATTTGGGACCCGAGCCGCAGGCGAGGGTTGTAAATATGCGATAGAGGGCTTTCTTTTTTACTGCCCGTGGTGAGTACACAATTTTACGTCTCCACCTGGCCATAATGCGAGTTTTAACGTACGCGTAGCGTGCGGTAATACTCACATTATGGCCAGATGTGACGTAAATTATATAATCACCTCCTAACTTAAACTTATACCAGAAAGCAGAGGACAAAGACACCATATGCCAAAAACTGAAATTGTTCCTTGCTGTTACAGATTTTCTCATTGTGAATTAAGATGCGAGAATCTGGCAGCTTTGAATGAGTGGAGGTCAGAGTGACAGACTAGCGAAATTTTTGAATTGGGTAATAGTCATACAATACCAAAATAGGTCAAAACTGCCGAAGTTGCCTCAGTGATAAATGACAGGGTCTATATTTTAACATAAGAACAAAACACATTGCGTATTATTGCGAACGTAGGCGACAAACAAACTATGAATTACATTTATACGTCATTTGGCACTACTTTCCCCCAACAGACATTTTTTGCAATGATATAATCTAATTGTTTATATACATTTCTCATATACTGCATCAAATCCTGAACTCTAGGATCTGTTTTCTAGAAGTGGTTTGCATTCTCTGACCTCCACCACTTTACAGCTCCCAGATGTCCAGATCTACAAATAAGCATAGTGTAGCAAACTGACTAGATGAGTTTCGTTGCTCTCATTATTGTGTCATATCTGACGTGGCTAGCTCTGTGTCTATTATGTTTGATGTTATGACTGTTATGATGAGACTTTCACATTGTAGACTAAAATATTTTGTCTTTATAAGTAACTTATCATTATATTAAGGCGACGATATATGCAAACACGTCAAATCGAGGTGTTTTTGTGCAAGGTTTTTGAAGAAAACAAACCACGTTGGAGCATGAATGTTACATTTTCTGTAGGGGCATATAGTTGTGTTTGCTGTACCGATACGTGCTTGGTCTTGTATAACATAATTAGGTATATATATCATCGTTAAGAAACTGTTTTGGAGAAAACTTGTCGCAAGTTTTATGTCGGTCAGAAATAATTCTATGTTGCGAAATTAAACATAACTACGTCTTAGCACATTACTAATGTTCGGCAGATACTATAGTCGTATTAAGCGCTTAATAAAGGTTTAAGACGCAAAACCTTGTAAGAGCCTGTAATAATCAGAACTATGCAATTGCTAATAAAACTTATAGGCGTTTATTCTATTGCAGCCAGAGACATGTTTCATGTGTCAAATTTGAGTAATATGATTAGTAATTTTGAGTGCGGAAATTCGTTCCACATAGCTTAGGTTATAGTACGCTTGCTTACTAAGTAGATATGTCCGAGTTCAAATCTAGGCTGATGTTAACTTTTTTGTTTATTTTTTTATCTCATTTCTCATTTATATTTTCAATCCTGATCCTAAGCGATTTATAGGTATTTTTGGACAAAAAAAAGTCAAATCATACTATAGTATAGTCAAGTTACTAGTTAGTTTAATCTTTTTATTTTGACTTTTTTACCCAATATATTTAAACTACCAACTTATAAAAGAGACTAATTCATTATTAAATTTTTACAGTGGGTATGGGTACTTTTTACCATAGACGGCTTCATCCATGTTTTTACCATAATTTGTATTACAAGAACGCGTTTGTTCGAGCAGTTTCCATCCGAGGCGACGTTGCCAGCTTACTTTCGTTTGCTCATTTCGCTTCTTGCTTTGCGCTGTTGCAAGCTAGATCTATATTATGATATGAATGACGGATTCATTGAATAGAATCAAATGCGCTTGAAGTTGAAACACATTCGTGCATTTGTCAATGATTTGTCCACATCATCGTGATAGGTATCTCTCTCTTTACTATGGAATAAGAAAGAAACAATCGGCTCGGCTGTCCCGGTACTCTGCGATGTCTGGTCGCGCCATTAGGTTTATTATGGCTTATTGTATGTTCGTTTTCGTACGATTTAAAAGATATAGTGAATTATTAATGTTATTATTAGGTAGGTAAGTAGATATGGAATTAATTTAATCGTATAAGTATATATACCTACCAATATAATTTCTCACAATCCCTAAAATGAAAAAACCAATAAGTACTCGTAAGGTACGATGGGGTAAGATCGGACCATTTTTGAACTAGTTGGTCAGCTTTCAGGGCTGACTTTTATGCTTTACCTTTGTAAAATTTTCTCGAAATATTAATCCTTGTTTCAAATCAGTATGAAGTGTACCTAAGCTGTTTGTCGTGTATAAAATTTCAAAATCTACTTCTTCTACTTAAGATTGGACTATTCAATAAAATGTACTCTTAGTAAGTTTTTAGGTGCTAGTTTTCTTCCACTTATCGATATTGCCAGCTTTGTAATGCAATAATAAATTTTGAAGTGCCCGTTCTAGAGCTTATATGATCTTGTTTAGATTAATATTATACGAAAATAAATCATACTCGAAAGGTTTTTTATACTAAAACATTTTTTGTAAAAGTGGAGTATGTGTCAGTTTTCCGTCCATACTTATTGATATATTGATATTCAAGTTTTTCAAATTAAAGCTTATAATTAATATATCAATTAAAGAATAAATAATTATTATCAATGGCCAATTTGACCTCAAAAAGTTTTTTCCATGTAGACGGAGAGCTGGCCACGTCAGATATGACACAATAGTCAGGTTTCATTGCTCTCATTATTGTGTCATATCTGACGTGGCCAGCTCTTAGTCCAATAAATTTGTAGCAGTTTAATCAGGTGGACGGCAACCCGGACGGGAAACTAGCATAACCACCCTATGCACGGTTTCAAATAATAGATATAATTATAAACCGCCTGTATTATGTTCATGTCAACCTTTCAGCATTTTCTCAAACTTTTCAAAAACGAGTGAGTTAAAAATATTGAGAGTGGAAAGACAAGATGTTTCAAACCTTTGAAGCAAGATGTTTCAAAATTTAAAAAAATTTAAAAAACTCTTTTGGCTATAATTCTTTTTTTTTTCCAGCCTACTTGAAGAGATATATTATATGGACGTATCCATACTAATATTATAGTGTGTCTGTCTGTTAACTCTTCACGCTTAAACCGCTCAACTAATTTAGATGAAATTTGGTATGTATAAGGGGGTGAAAACGGAATGGAAGTTTATATGGAATTGTTGCTCCCTGTTGACTTGAAATAGCATACGTACTAGTTTTATATTTGCTCTTAGATTTTACTAACTATTAGTAACTTTTATTTTGCGTTTTATTATGTAATTCCATATCGCTCATGTTAATTTCGCGCGGACGAAGTCACGGGTAAAAGCTAGTATTTTAGTATTGTAATGGATTTTGATATAGTAAAACTTTTGAAATAGATGGCAATTAACCAAAACTAACCCAAAAATGTACCCAAAAAACCGAGACGACCCTATACACGACACGATACAACCAATCCATACTAATATTATAAATGGGAAAGTGTACGTGTGTGTTTGTTTGTTTGTCCGTCTTTCACGGCAAAACGGGGCGACGAATTGAAGTGATTTTTTAAATGGAGATAGTTGAAGGGATGGAGAGTGACATAGGCTACTTTTTGTCTCTTTCTAACCCCCCACTTCCCTAAAATGGGGGGTGGAAGTTTGTATGGTTTGTTACCCCGAATTTAACGCGAGCGAAGCCGCGGGCAAAAGCAGGTATTATATGTTATTAACTTACTCGTGCTGACTTTTCATGTTTTTAGTTATTTTGTGTAATTTCAATTTATAATTCTTATGTGAGACCACAAACGCTTTTATATTTGTAATTTGTTTTAGTAAAGAACACTTATGGTATATGTATAAATGAAAATGATTAAAATATGTTAAAAAATTAATCTTAAACTTTAGGTTGAATTAAGTTATTTGCTTTTTGGCTATGGTTTTCTGTGAGGTACTTCCCCAGTCGAGCTCTGAGCCAGGTCCAGATTTGAGCGTGATAACATTCGCTGAACTGTGCCTTACCACAGTTAGCGAGATAACATTCGGAGTGCCCATACCTCCCTTTTGGACGTAACATACCCGTGTCTAAACCTGTTCCTAGTAACCAACTAGGTACACATTTAAAAAATGTTCACAGCAGCAACAATTAATAAGATCCAGTCTTAAATGCCACGCAAAAACAAATCAAACCACTTTTTGTGACAAACAATTGAATTTATAGAACGAAACTTTTTTGTCTATAAAGATCACATGTATGCGTGACTTCGGCAGCAGATAGCATACATCCTCCAAACGACCCTCTTGAACCTGATGTTTATTCAGTGTTGGGCGTAATTTATTAGATGGTACCTACTTTTGTAATGTATTAAATTGCTAATTAAATTACAAGAAAATCAATTATATTAAGTAATTGAAATTGCTTGTAATTGAGATGACATGTTAGTAGTATTTCCGATTACGTATAATTTGTAATTGCAATTACTTTTATCTTAACTACTTTTACTTGTAACTTCGATAATTTGAAATAATATACAAGTTCAATTTATTTTTGGGTCAGTGGGGGCAGCTACCAGATCCCTCGCTGCAACGCAAAAATGGTCTTAGAAGACCTTCCCTCAATTTCAAACTAATAACGTTACGGATTTTGGAAAAAACATACAGGATGCGAGAAAGAGGTCACATTTGTTAAACTTCTTTTTGATGCCAATCGATCCCATTCTTGTATGGGATCAAAAATAATTTGCGGCTAGAAAAGCCACAAATTGAGAAAAACTTTTCCCATACTTTATGAAAATTATTTATTTTTATTTTTCACATGCTGCTTTTTTATGCCAATCGAGTCCATTCCTATCGTTTCTAATAGTTTCCTATTAGGGGTCAACTTACGGTAATGTACTAAAAAGCTACAAATTAAATATTTTCCATACATTTACTATAAATAATAAATAAATATTATACGACAATCTTACACAAATCGACCTAGGCCCACAGTAAGCTCAATAAGGCTTGTGTTATGGGTACTAGACGACGATATATATAATAGATAAATATGGATAAATACTTGAATACATAGAAAACATCCATAACTCAGGAACAAATATCTGTGATAAACACACAAATAAATGCCCTGACCAGGATTCGAACCCGGAACCTCCTGCTTGCACTAGTTTTTCGAAAGCGACTGCCATCTTACCTTGCAACCCAGATAGGAAGCTAACTCTTATTGGAATAAGGTCCGTTCGTTACGTTTCAACCCGAGACCTCCGGATTGAAAGTCGGGGTTTGTACCTCCAGGCTACCAGCGCTTCTTAAAATATGCATTAGGTACTTCAGTATAAAATTAATTTATTTATTTGTATGGCATACATGACAAACTGAAAAAAACCGGCCAACCGAGGGGTTCCGTACCATTATTATACCAAAATCATGTCATATGGGAGCCCCCTTAAATATTTATTTTATATATTTTTTTTGTATTTGTTGTTATACTCGTAGCGTCAACAGAAATAAATCATCTGTGAAAATTTCAACAGTCTAACTATCACGGTTCATGAGAATCATGAGATACAGCCTGGTGACAGACGGACAGCGGAGTCTTAGTAATAGGGTCCCGTATTTTCCCTTTAGGTAAGGAACCCTAAAAAGTAACTATTAAATAAAGATTATGGTCATATAATTAATTAATAAATAAATAAAATATATAATAGATAAATATGGATAAATACTTAAATACATAGAAAACATCCATAACTCAGGAACAAATATCTGCGATCAACACACAAATAAATGCCCTGACCAGGATTCGAACTCGGGACCTCCTGCTTCGTAGGCAGGGTCACCACCGACTGGGCTAGGAGATCGTCAAATAAAGAATAAGTGATTTTTAGGGTTCCGTAGCCAAATGGCAAGAAACGGAACCCTTATGGATTCGTTATGTCTGTCTGTCTGTCTGTCCGTCCGTATGTCACAACCATTTTACTCGGAAACTATACGACGTATCTGAATAAAATTTACACATAAGGTGTATTTCTGTATGCCGCTACTTGAAATTTGAAAAAAACAATATTTTAAGGGGCCCGGCGCTCGATACATGAAACTAAATTTCAAAAAATCTTTTTACCAAATATCAACATGTGACACATCAATCGATAGGTCTTTAAAAATAATATTGAGGTTTGTTTGATCTTTTTGTGATTAAGTGAATATTTTTTGAAATAATCGCTTCGAAAGTCTGAAAAATTGTGTAGCCCCCCCCTGTAACTTTTGAACCGTAAGTCCAAAAAATATGAAAAAATTTGAGGAGATGCGCCTTAGCATATACTTTCTACGAAAATTGTTTGGCCATTTTTGAGTTATTTCCAAAAAACTTCTTCCATAGGCATCAGATACGACCTTTTGGTATTAGTTTGGTTCTTATTCCATTGAAGGTACGGAACCCTCCTATGCGTGATCTGACACGCACTTGGCCGGTTTTTTTAACCTTTCAGTTAACCAACAGTCGTTGTTATTAAGCATACCGGAAGAAACATTTAAGTAAAATGTGTAGGTACCTGAAAAAAGCGCCATCGCCATTATATCAAAATGCAACTAGGTAGAGGTACACAATAGTGTTGGAGGATGTGTGGTTTGTATTTGCAACTAAAGGCTAATTTTCCATATAGGTAATTGAATTATCCGATGTTCTCCCGATGCGGTCTTATCCCAACGCACTTCACCGTCCTCATTGAAAGCGTTTTTGACCATCTCTAATTTCGTTATAGATACTAAAAACCTGGATTTTTCAGAGCAGAAGAGGACATAAAACAAATTAGTTACAAATAATATTATCTTCAGTTAAGTACATTTTATTTGAACTTTTATTTTAAAGACTTGACACGTACTTGACACATAGAAATATAACCGCCATGATGAATGCTTATTTTGGATATTTAGAATAAAACATTATAATTGTGCGATTATGATACTGTAGGTAATGGCGTGCGTTGGCCAAGTCGTTTTATATTATAGGTAACTTAAATTATTTCGTCATTGATTACCTACATACAATAGTAACTTTAATTAAGTAAGTACACATAAAATGAAATTATTATCAAAGCGCCATCTTACTGTAAAAGACCGCGATTGTTTGACTATTTAAACATGTCAACATTGAATTGTCATAGTTCATCTCAAGTATACTAGATGGCAGAAGCGGAAGCTGCGATTATAAAAACGCAAAATGCAGTCGTCAATCGTGATACCTGTCACCTTAACATGGTGCAATGAATGATATTATGATTATGATCAAAATATATTGCTACAGGTAAGCATATAAAGAGATTGCAACATAATTAAATAAAATAGATTTATTATTTTCAACAGTTGTTTTAATTGAAGAAAACCTTCAAACCTTTGTGTACAAAGGAATTATTAGCATGACACTTTTTATTTACCATTTTCTCTGAAACCGCAAACATGTTTCTTTGTACATGTACGCAATTTTTACTACGCCTACCAATTCGTCCAAAAAATGAAGTAACAAGTAGGTATCTGATTTTCAATTACAACTGCTACCGCTGGTCCATGAGATAGCGGTCTTGGACATGAACATTTGGTGATTCTTGCTTGATGTTGAAGACAATGTTCACTGTTCACCTCTTGTGTTCTGAGCTCCTGCTCAGAACACAAGAGGTCGAGAAGTCCTCTTCTCAAAGATGTTTATTCCACCAGTTTACCACCACTTCAATATCATTTTCATGTTTGATTTATTCTGTCAGAAAAATTGTAGGAACATATAATGTAAAGGATGCTCGCTGCCTACAAAATGAGCGCTGCGTATTTTGGTCCTTTTATAGCTTCTGGAGGGAACTCGGGGACCTGAATTCTTGCTGAAAGTGGTAATAATATTAGGGTTATGTTTACTGTCAAGATGCATTGAAAAATATTAATTAATATTCGTAGTCATTATTACAAATTACGTGTTGGGGTTATCAAAATGATATTAATGATATATATCTTGTACTTATACAATGTTATCTCACTGCGATTATTCATAGTTTTCGTATATTAGCTAGCCAAAGCATATTAGTACTATTGATAGGAAACTGTTAAAATAGTATATTATACAACTTACATGGTTGGTGGTACTGGTTATCCTGTATGTATTGTAACACTAATAAATGTACCTTTTTAGCACAATAAAAGGTATTTTCATCGAAATTTTCTAAATAATAACAATGTTTATGTTTATTTACATGAAGTTTCACTTGACACGGTAATACTGACAGATGACATTATTAAAATGACAAATATTTTTTTAATTAATTTGTATGCTTGTGCTTTACCAATTCAGCTAAGCCATGTAATTTACGAGACATCATATCTCATATTTTTAATAAATCATAAATAACTAACTGAGACACGAAATACAAAATCATTCAAATTAGTATCTTTAATTAACCTATATTTTCAGAAAATACAATAAAAATAAGGGTAAAAAAAAAGTGAACAATCCTAATTGCTCCAAAGCGTTGAAGTCTGTAATGTTTTTGAAAATTCACTAAAGTATGCTAAAAATACATTTTGCGAAAGGGATTTGACATTTTTAGCGGATCTCCAATTCATGAAATGGGGGTATGCCTTAAGATATTTCTCTTTAGAGCACTGCGCTAAAAGATTGTTAACAACGGGTTTTGACTGCTCTTTTATCTCATCGGGAGTTAAATCAATATCCACGTCACTAGAACTACTTGTCGAAGCCATTTTTAACCAAAACAGACACTGTACTTATATTTAATCGTGTATTCCCGCTTTTGCATTTTTTTTTCGTTTTATCCGTTATTCCCGCCTTTTCTATGACACTGTTTTCAATTAAAAAGTTTCAGTGTAATGGGCTCTATAGACCTTGAAACAAATCGCAAACGATTTTTGATATAATCCCGATAAATTGGGTGCGAATTCGGTCTATAGAGTCCATTATTCAATCATTTCATTCGAGTCCATTATTTAAATTGCTAGATTGACTATGGTTTCAGACATTTTAATACCGATACCTAGCTTTTTTCAAAAGACCGAAAAAGATAGCAATATGTGTCTGTACCACCATGAATGAATGGAGGTACAGACACTAGGTCTGTTTTATATAGAATAAAGCTTATTCTCCGTTGCTCATCGTAACTTTAAAAAAAAATACTTTCCACCCTAGGGTGGGAAAAGTTATTTTCCACCCGGCTATTTGCTCATGAAAATCATACTCTCCGGACAGGAGAGATGAAAAAATATTATCTATCTTTATTGGTACTTAAAAATGACGCTTTCGTAATGTCGGTAATAAAAATTTATCTAAAAGTCCCCAATCAAATCACTGCCAACAGTTTCGCCGCTCCAGGCTTTTACTTCAATTGCCTTTGTACATATAAATACATTTTTCACTTCTCATGCTCGTAAAGTTCGACTTTAAGTCGTGCGTGGACGACATAAAATCGCATTTTAAGCTCTAGGGCATAAATTAAAATTTTCTTCTAAGAGTTAGAATAAGGCTCAACAGCCAAACAGAGTCAAAATATATATCACAATTAATTTGATTGAGCAGTAAAATTTCGTAGAATACTGAAACTTCTTCTTTTATTATATTCTTGCTATAATCATTTAAATTGCGTGTTTTCTATAATTAAATAAATGAAATCAAATAAAATAGGAGTTGATAATAGTTTAGAAATGCCCCGAAATGTTTATATGACTTGGCAGAAAACAAGTATCTATGTCTAAATTCACATGTTGAAAATTAAAAAAAAAATCATTAAAAAATTAACCGGTGGGAACCATATTTGTTTTCATTGTTATATTTTTGTTACAACTTGAAATTGTTTTACGATTACCGATAAATAATTTTCTCGCAATTGAAGTGAAAATTAGAATGTAACGAAACTACTAGAAATAGAAACTTGAAATTTACAGCGGGGCCGTCTTTTATAACCTAGGCAGGGGTAAAAAGGGGGTTAAAATTTTGTATGGATAGGATTTTAAATTTTAAATTAGAGACTTGAAACTTTTGATGTTTACACTGCTAATTAAAAAAATATTAAATAATTTCAACGTTTTTTAAAAATCAACCCCTAACGGGTTAAAAAAAGGGATTAAGGTCTGTATAGAGATTTACTAAATTTTTTTGTGACGCACTTGAAAGTTCATGTTTCTGTGAAAGATAGTTATATTATAATACAATTAAACATATTTTAAGAATATACAATAGGGAATGAAACTCCGTTTGGGAACCGTATTATACGCGCACGAAGTCGCAGGCGGAAAGCTAGTATATACTATAGATTCATATCTATAGTATATACTAGGCTCATGCTTCAGGTAGCCAAACGGTCGGCAGAAATCATGACTACGAAGCTAGAGGTCCACTGTTTGAATCCCGGTAGGGGTATTCACTGAGTTATGGATACTTTATCTGTAGTAAGTATGCATTTATCTATATCAGTATGTATGTATATCATCACTAGTTCTTATTATAAAAGCTGTGCAAAGTTTGGAACTAGTTAACTTTGTGTGAGATTATTCCCAAATATTTATTTATACTATATAGGTAGGTAGTAAAGATCGAGAAGTTAAGATAAAAACTTTTTACAAAAAAATGATAAACCGACTTCAAAAAGGATAAAATAAATTATTATATTATTTATATGCCTTACAAACTGATATGTTTGAACTGATTTAAACTTACACGATGTTCACTCATTATTATGACAAAAACGGGACTCAGTCTGCCTGCGACCACGAGCGTTACGGCACGCTCGAAACGTCAGGAAAATAATAAAAGTAAGTGTACGCGATTAAGTCCCGTTTTTGTCATAATAATGATATGTTTGAAGTCGGTGCCAAGCCAAAAAGTTACAATACCGGTCAAATCAGCTTCAAGTCTGAAAATCACAAAACAGTTAATACGAACGAGGCGTATGTGTTCAGTGAATTGTTCTTCATACTATAGAACTATTTTAATACGGTATTTTTTTTTTTTTTTTTATACCACGACGGTGGCAAACAAGCATACGGCCCGCCTGGTGGTAAGCAGTTACCGTAGCCTATGGACGCCTGCAACCCCAGAGGATTTACATGCGCGTTGCCTACCCTTTAGGAAACTATACACTCCTTTTTTGAAGAACCTCATACTGTAGCCCACTGGGAAAACCTCGGCAGGGAGTTCATTCCACAGCCACAGCGTTCGTGGGAGGAAATTCCTCTTAAATCGTACTGTGCGCGACCCATTGGGCTCCAGGGTGTGTGGATGAACACCCTGCCGGCGGCGAGCGGTGCGGTGATAAAAAGCTGCCGTGGGCATCATATCAAACAGTTCTTCATAGCACAACCCATTGTACAAGCGATAGAACACGCATAAGGAGGCAAAGTCCCTCCTAAGACTCAAAGGTTCAATATCGCTCGTGAGTTTGGGATCGTCGACGATCCGCACAGCGCGCCTTTGCACCGAGTCAAAGGGCCCAAGCTGGTATCCAGGTGCTCCCGCCCAAAGGTGACAACAGTACTCCATGTGGGGTCTGACTTGCGACTTGTATAGGAGCAGTCTCTGCCCCGGAGTGAAGTATCGCCTCGCTCTATTGAGCACACCGAGCTTTTTGGATGCCAGCTTGGCCTTCGCTTCAAGGTGACTACGGAATTGGACGTCACTGGAAATGTCCACACCGAGGATCCCAATACTCCCTGACATTGTAAGGGTTGTGCCTTGGAACTGAGGGGCCACAGTAAATGGGGTTTTCTTAGCGGTGAACGCGCAAACTTGTGTCTTTGTGGGGTTGAATCTGACTAAGTTGTCCTGACCCCACACCGAGACTCCAGAAAGAGTATTCTCGATATCGGACACAAGTTTTTCACGACTCTCTACCACAACGGATCGAGGGATATTGGCACGGCCCGTGTAACAAGCATCCCCAGTACTGTCGTCCGCATAACAATGAATGTCGCCGATAGACAACATATCATTGATATGCAGCAAAAACAGCGTTGGGGATAGCACGGAGCCTTGCGGGACACCAGCGTTAATGCCCATGCTTTCGGAGCAACTTCCGTCGACTACGGCTCGTATGCTCCTGCCGGACAAAAAGCTGGCAACCCATCTGCACAATCCCTCGGGCAGGCCGTAAGCTGGCAACTTCGACAGAAGACCTCGATGCCAGACCCGATCGAACGCCTTAGCTATATCAAGGCTGACTGCCAAGGCCTCTCCCTGACTCTCTATGGCTGAAGCCCAGCGGTGAGTGAGATACACTAGAAGGTCACCAGACGAGCGACCGTGGCGAAAGCCATACTGGCGATCACTGACCAGGTCGTGCTCTTCTAGGTATCCCAGGAGCTTTGCATTGATTATGCGCTCCATAACCTTAGAGAGAAGGGAGGTTATAGCGATAGGCCTGTAATTCGACGGGTCCGAACTGTCGCCCTTTTTAGGCACAGGGTGCACGAGGGCAGTCTTCCATGAAGACGGCACTTGCCGTTTGTGGTAAGAGAGTGTGAAAAGGCGCGTTAGCACGGGACACAACTCAGGAGCACACCGTTTGAGCACAACTGCTGGTATGCCGTCTGGCCCGCTCGACTTGTGAACGTTTAATGATAGCAGCTCCCGCCGGACATCACTTTGCTTGATGGTAATTTCCGGCATCGAGGACGCGCACCATGGGATGGAAGGCGGTACGGTGCTGCCATAATCGTTCAGGGTCGAGTTCGAGGCGAAAAGAGTACCAAGAAGATCGGCTTTCTATTTTGCACTATGGGCCAGATTACCATCAGCAGTTCGCAGTGGTGGTAAAGACGACCGACAAAAGTTTCCCTCGGCAGCTTTAGCGAGTGACCAGAAGGCACGACTCCCGGTGGGGTAGCCCGCTAGCTTCTCACCAATTCTGCCGACGAAATCGAATTTGGCTCTGGCAATGGTTGTTTTACTGGACCTCGAGGCAGCGTTTAATTTGCGTTTCACATCAGATACGTTGGGATCCTTATCAGTAATGGCCTTGGTCCAAGTCCTGTAAGCAGCCTGCTTGCGAATTGTAGCTTCTCTACAGGACCGATTAAACCAAGGTCGTTTCTTTGCTCCTGCAGCTATTACCGAGTTGGGAATGAAGCAATCCACTCCCGCCAGTATAGTCTCGGTGACTTCGGCTGTACAGGAGTCAGGATCATCTGATGTGAAGCAGAGCTGCCTCCACGGGTATGACGCGTAGAATTCACGCAATCCATCCCAATCTGCTGACGTATACTGCCACACGCGTCGCGAGCTAGTTGGCCGCGGTGGATCAGGCCGCGCGCAAGGTGCCAGCGTCCGGACGAGGCAGTGATCGGACGAGCCGAGAGGTGCATTCACTGAGACGGAATATCCGTCCGGACGTGTGGTCAGCAGGAGGTCCAGTAAAGAGCTTGTATGGTCCTCGATGTCTGGTATTCTCGTGGGAGAACGTACCAATTGCGAGAGACCATAGGCCAGAGAAAATTCGTAAGCAGACCTCCCCGCATAATCGGTGGACCGAGAATCTAGCCACTCAATGTGGTGGGCATTAAAATCCCCCAAAATCACCAATTCAGCGGATGGGTACTGCTCGAGAACTCTGTCGGTCGTCACTTGTAGGTGCTCGAAGAGCCGTTTTGTGTCCGTGTCACCGCTGTGAGACCTGTAAAGGCATTTGCCATTTTGCAGTAAAACACTTCTTAATTGCATTAACACGTTTAATTTTGACGACAAAGTAAAAATATTTAATATTAGCAAAAATAATCAATTATTTAAAATTTAGCATTTCACGTAAAAATCACAATAACGGCATCTAAATAAGGGTATTTCACATTCAATAAGTTCCCTAGTGGTATTGACTGCTCGTAGATTTTAATTCAAGTACAGAAAGAAAGTATAATCATGCGTCTTATGATGTTTGTTAATAAACTTTTTTGCTAGTTTTCGGACTACCCATATCTCGAACGGAGCCCGTGCTTCGGTTTGAATTATTTATCCTACTTCATCTAAGGTGTAATATCGAAGTGTAAAGGAATTCAATGGCTAGATTGATCTTTCTATACTCAGACACACTGGGTGTGTGGGACCCACCTATTCAGTAGAAAAAGGCGCGATATTTAAATTTTCTATGGAAGGTCAACCATACGTGTTTATATATTTTTTTAATTTGCCGCCTTTTTCTGATTATTGACAAAGTAGACGTGTATCAGAGTATATATAGATGGGTACCACATTTCATCAAAATTGGATTAGTAGTTTAGACGTGAAAATGTAACAGAGATGGTTCACATTCACCTTTTCAAAATAGGTATGTAGGAATCGAAATGTTATGTGATTTTCAGACTTGAAGCTCATTTGACCGGTATTGTAACTTTTTGGCTTGGCACCGACTTCAAACATATCAGTTTGTAACGCATATAAATAATATAATAATTTATCTTATCCTTTTTGAAGTCGGTTTATCTTTTTTTTGTTTTTATTTTTCCACTTTTAGTGGTTATAAAATTATCATAATCGGACAACGGATCTCGCAATAATCAGTGAGGATATATAAGAAAAAGTTCATGATACGTTCTCAATGTAAGGAAAGTTCCACATATCATATGTGCCCTTTATCATTAGGGCACATATGAATCATCTCCATCAAATTAGTGGTTTTCGAGAGGAAATGCTTGAGTTGCTTAAAAAAAACAACCAAATCACCATACATGTGCCATTAAAAATTGAGGAGTTCCCTCAATTCCTCATGGATCCCATCATCAGAACAGCACCAGATTAATATCTGGAACCATCTTAGAGGCAGTTACTTTCAAACAAAAAAATAATTCTTTAAATTGGACCACGGGTTTCGGAGTAATCGCTGAACATACATAAAAAAAAGCCCAAACCGAATACAGAACCTCCTCCTTCTATGAAATTGAAGTCGGTTAAAAATGGATCAACGTTGAGTAACCTAGTAAAGCTGCCAATAGTGCCTATTTCAGTTTTACCCTTTACTAGAACAAAATGCACAACATTGTTGTGAGACGGGAGCTAGAAAAACGTGAATTTTCCAACTAACAATGTTCTCACTATTTGTAACTCGGGTTTAACACGAATTTTCGTATTCTCCACGCTAAAACCTATCAAACCCACACAGCAAACTCCTTCACTGCAAAATTTTCAATACTCGGCTTAACTAAATGGCGAGTACCGTTCTGTTTCAATCAGGATGCGCATATAAATCGTCTTTTAATCTGCAGCATTTACTTTTATTTCATACTGCAAATTGATGAACTGCATTTCAAACACTTTAATTTTAATCAGACGTCTAAAACTCTCTTTTTGTGTTGTTATCATCTATGTACCTATTATTAAATTGAAAGGTGGCACCAAAGTAAATTACTTAAATTAAACTAATACTTACACCTTAATTTCTCACGACGACTCCACTTTGAAATCAGTGATATGGAATTCAGCCAACACTACGACTGCAGGCGGGACGTTTGCTTTATTCTGAATATTCATGTTCATAAAACGTTCTGCAGGTTTATTTTGGAATTCGTCTTTGCATTTATATTGCTAATCAAGAGCATCAATTACATAGGCTGCTATTTATATATCCGGAAACCGGGATTACAGTCTTCTTAAATAGCATATTTGACCTCCATGGTAAAATTTGAACTTTTTTAAGTACTGGCCAGTATATTTTTTCTTTCTTATTAACGCTCGTGTTTTGTTTTTGACGGGTTTTAAATGTCATCTCGCAGCAAGAATGGAACTCACTCGTGAAAATATTCGTGCTATGATTTATTATGATTTTCGGCGTGGTTTAACGCAACAACAGTGCATAGATCAACTAACTTCAACTTTTGGTGATGAAGCCCCATCTAAAACTACTGTGTATCACTGGTTTAGTGAGTTCAATCGTGGACGTAGTATGCTTACGGACGAAGTTAAGGCAGGTCGCCCGAAATCGGTCGTTGTACAACAAAATATCGAGGCTGTGCTAAAACTTATAATGGACGACCGACATGTTACGTACCGCGAGATAGAGGCGACTCTGGGTATTTCTATGACCAGCATTAATAGCATATTACATAATTATTTGGCTGTAAAAAAAATTTGTTCGCGTTGGATACCCCACAACTTAACAAAAGAGCAAAAAGATGCTCGCGTCGAATGGTGCAATAAAATGTTAAAAAAATATAACCGTGGTGACTCAAAAGCCGTTTATAACATCTATACAGGTGACGAATCCTGGATCTATGCATACGATCCCGAAACGAAGCAACAATCAACGGTATGGGTGTTTCAAAATGAGCCGAACCCTACGAAAGTTACTCGTGCAAAAAGTACATTGAAACAAATGGTGGCCTGCTTCTTCGGTATTAATGGCCATGTAGCTACAGTGCCACTAGAAAACCGTAGAACGGTTAATTCAGAGTGGTACACGACCATTTGCTTACCGGAAGTATTTGAACAAATTCGTAAAACTAACCAGCGACGAAGAATCATTCTTCATCATGACAATGCCAGGTGTCATACGTCACGCGAAACAACTCTATTTTTGGAGGGTCAAAATGTGGAATTAACGGGTCATCCGCCGTACAGCCCTGACTTGGCACCCAACGATTTTTATTTATTTCCAAATATAAAGAATAAATTACGCGGTCAACGATTTTCGACCGCTGAAGATGCTGTCGACGCATTCAAACAACACGTTATGGAGGTACCTCAGGCGGAGTGGCAGAAGTGCTTTAAAAATTGGTTCACGCGAATGCAAAAGTGCATAGATCATCAAGGGGAATACTTTGAAAAACAATAAAACCATTTTCAGCCGTGTACGTTTGTTTGTTTTTTTGTTTCCGGATATATGAAGTAATAATTTAGTGCACATCTGCGCTAAATAATGAAATCTTGTTTAAGTCCACAATATTACTTTAAATTTAATTAAAATTACGTACACAGCAGACGCACCGTCCAGTAATGAAGTAATGAATACACGGATGTATCAATAATAACTGCCTTGAAAAAACCGGCCAAGTGCGAGTCGGACTCACGCATCGAGGGTTCCGTACAAACCTGTAGGTATATAGGGTAACTTTAAAATTATTAAAAAATTTTTTATTATATTATGTAACAAAAAATTTACAGTTTTTGCAATTTTTCTTTATCTAAGACGTTGCTTCGTACCAAATTTCAAGATTCTGAGTTCACGGGAAGTACCCTGTAGGTTTTGATTCCCTTGCGAGTTTCGAAAATTTGCGGCATAAACGGCTGTATCTTTTGATTGCGTTGGCTTAGAAGTTTGATTTATTCAGAGCTCCAAGGGACAGTAGACCTGAGTATCTATCTTCTATCTATCTATATATATAAAAGAAGAAACTGACTGACTGACTGACTGACTGACATATCAACGCACAGCCCAAACCGCTGGGTCTAGAGATTTCAAATTTGGCACATAGGTTCCTTATAAGGTCTAGGGGAGCACTAAAAAAGGATTTTTCAAAATTCACCCCCTAAGGGGGTAAAATGGGGGTCCAAAGTTTGTATGACGAAACAAGATTTGTTAGACTATTTTATTCGAAACTTCACAGGAGTATTCCTAACGATAAATGAGTAAAACCGTTTTTCAGGTTTTTTGAAATTCAACCCCCAAAAGAGGCAAATGTGGTCACAAAGTCTGAATATCAACATGGGTATCGTATCCTTTTTGAGTACTTATAGTACGCGGGCGAAGCCGCGGGAAAAGGCTAGTACATATAATAAAGCTGAAGAGGGTCGAAAGTCTGTACATGGAAGATAATCGAGAAAAAGTTGGCTGGGGATACTTAGAATCGATAACAGAACACGTTCCAACAATTTTTAGAATTTTTGTCTGTTTATCTGTTTGTCTGTTTATTTGACCGCGCATCACGTGAAAACGGCTAAACGGATTTTTATGAAAGTTTGTATAAAGATAGTTTGAGTCCCGGGAAAGGATAATATATAGTTTTAATCCTGAAAATCAACCCTGGTGGGGGTGAAAATGGGGTTGAAAGTTTGTATGGAGAATTTTTAACCGTTGAAGATAGAAATGAGTATGGAGATAATTTGAGTCTCGAGAAACGTCATAGGATAGTTTTCAAACCCTTGTGGGGGTGAAAAGGGGGTTGGACGTTGGTATTTGATTTTTTTACCGCTGAACTGATTTAGATGAAAATTGGTATAGAGATAGTATGGGTCTCGAGAAAGGACAAAGGATTGTTTCATCTTCAAAAAAAGCCCCCCCCCCCCCCCCCTCCCAATCTTACTTTAGAACCGTAGGTCCAAAAAATTTGAAAAAAAATAATGGAAGTGAAGCCTGAAAGGTACTTTCAATAAAAACTATCTATCTATACATATCTATATCTATACATATAATAAAGCTGAAGAGGGTCGAAAGTCTGTACATGGAAGATAATCGAAAAAAAATTGGCTAGGGATACTTAGAATCGATAACAGAACACGTTCCAACAATTTTTAGAATCTTCGTCTGTTTGTCTGTTTATCTGTTTATTTGACCGCGCATCACGTGAAAACGGCTGAACGGATTTTGATGAAATTTTGTATAGAGATCGTTTGAGTTTCGGGAAAGGATAATAGATAGTTCTGATCCCGAAAATCAACCCTGGTGGGGGTGAAAAAGGGGTTGAAAGTTTGTATGGAGAATTTTTAACCGCTGAAACGATTTAGATAGAAATTAGTATGGAGATAATTTGAGTCGTTAGAAACGTCATAGGATAGTTTTCAAACCCTTGTGGGGGTGAAAAGGGGGTTGGAATTTGGTATGAGGATAATTTTTCCGCTGAACTGATTTAGATGAAATTTGGTATAGAGATAGTATGGGTCTCGAGAAAGGACAAAGGATAGTTTCATCTTTAAAAAGTGGGTGCCCCCCTCCATCTTACTTTTGAACCGTAGGTCCAAAAAAATTGAAAAAAAAATGGAAGTGAAGCCTGAAAGGTAATTTCAATAAAAACTATACTGAATAAAATCGGTTCAGCTGTTTTTGAGTAGTCAGTCGTAAACGCATAGTGAAAGGACGTACGTGCCGGACAGTAGAATTACACAACACCAAACAATTAACCCACCACGCAATTATTAGTTTATGACGGAAGCGCCGCCAAATATCCCTTAATAAATGACCTTTTGAACGGATGTTTTTTAACAGGGCGGCAACTGAACATAGCCCGACATGCTCTTGGCCAGTTTTTTTTGCATTGTTATCCCAGAAGTCACCCCTTAAGGATTACTAATTCCAATTGTCAAGCAAATCCCCGTCCAGGTATAGGTAGGATATAAAAATTCAACCTCTAAAGACACTACACTCGATTGAGTTAATTTTGCACCTGAAAGTTATGGCGCTACTTAGAAAGGAGGTGAGAACTTTTTTCCAAATATGTCCTAAGACTAACGAGTACCCTGCTTAACTAACAGATGGCGCTGAAATTAATACGTTGTGACATGAATAAGCCACTGTTGAAAACACTGTTTATTTTGGAGTGTACTTTTATTTAGTGGTAATTGTAAAATATTTTATCTGAACTACTGTCTGTCCTCTAGCGTATCCATCTGTCAACTTTACTTCAAGACCTTCAAGTTCCGCCTCCAGGGGGAGGGAGAGAAATTAGGGGTGAATTAGCCGCTTACTGACAAAGACCGAATTCCACGCGGGCGGAGCCGCGGGCACAGCTAGTTTGGTATAAATTTCAGCTTAATACCTCCACGTGTTCCTGATAAAAAGGGTCTTGACAGACGGCCGGACGGACGGACGGGCGGACAACAAAGTGATCCTGTAAGGGTTCCGTTTTTTCCTTTCGAGGTACGGAACCCTAAAAATTAGGCTAAATTTCCAATGAAGTACACAAACCTATAATTTGACTATCGGAATCAGAATATCATTTATTTGCCTACTTTGTGTACTAAATTAACGTCCCTATGGCCGGTGGGCGATGTAGGGGTGAGTCAGCTAACTTATGTTCTAATGGATCTGTGTTTACTGCGTTCTATTTATTCGCACTAAACTTTGCGCTAAAAGTAATCAAGAATCTGACCAAAGTATGAGTTCTTTGACCTTTGAATCTAGATTTAAAGATATATGTTTGCGTAAAGACGAGCCCACTTCCTGTGCCCCTCGGCCTACTGTACGTTCTACCCAAACGTAACAAAACCCTTTTCCATATCGAATGTAAGGGTTTTGAGGTGGGCTAAAGTCTTAGCTAAGTTCAAGTCCTGTTTCTTCATTGCCCTTGCATTCTCCATTTCCAATACTTCACTTCAATGAATATCAAATCAATACAATGTATCATTCAATAACCACAATAATTTGAAAATATGTAAGTAAATATTATCCTTTCGTTGTCACGTCAGACTCTCTAATGAGTAAATAAAACATGTAGTATGAAATGCAATAACGAATCAAAAGCCAGAAATTGGCACGTAGTTGCTTAGTGCGATTTGGGATAATGTAATAACGAATTAAACGACACAGGTGGAGGTTAATTCGATATTGCGTTTATAAATCATCAAATAATTAACGGCATATTTAAGGCGTTTTTTTGCAATTTAAAATGTACGTTTATTATAGTTTGTAAAAGTAACTTTGGCGTTCAATTATTTTTTACTTAACGGGTAAGAGCACAGGTCCCAATATATTTTGATCTGTCGCTTGATTCTACCTCTTAGAATAAGGCTGTAGACATAATTTTAGAACACAGACATAGTTGAGTACATAGATTTTAATACCCAGTTTCGACCTGCATTCTTTTTTTTTCGATTTTGTTGCTTAGTTCGTTATTCCATAACTCAGTCCAATTGGTATTGTGACGCGGCTAGCGTTATGGGTACAATGGGTACCTTTGCGCCAAGGACAACTAGAGGGGTGAATATCAATTTTCATGTTCTGCACTTGTCACGGCATGTTAACTTTTGAATTTTATTATATTTATTATTATTTATTTATACGTTTTTTCCATATCTCGGGACCATGGGGTCCCGGACCTTTGGGAGGCATGCGTAGAGCCGAAGCCAACAGCGCATAGGCCCTTTAAAACGATATAATATAAAAGTAATGGATACACATAGCAGATACCATCTCCGAACGCACAACATGATACATCCGGAGATGGTCCCCGCCAGGTGCAAAGACTATTGCAGTGCAGCACTTTTGTGCTGCGATGGGAACTAAGGTCATAAGGCTATTGATTTGAATGTTGGATGGACTGGATATCGGGCTATGGGAGGAGACTAGCGGACACCTGCCATGACAATCAGTCTCAAAATTGTAAAAGACAGGTGGTGACTCGCCAACTCATTGAGTGGGCCCCGCAATGGCCGCACGCACAGTGCGACAACAGAGCAACACTTGAGAGTGGCTGTGAGGTTGTCGAGAGGTGAGTCTGCGGTAGCCAGATCCCGGTAATCCGATCAGCAGGTCGCCGGCGTTATGACATTTTACACTTCCAACCTGGAGCATAGGTCCCGCTCTTGCGACTCCACTCTGGCCGGCCAGTTAAGGCAAGCACAGAGGCGAGGGCCAGATGGAAAGGGCCCTCTGGAATAGGGGTCTGCGGTGTCGCCACTCACCGTCAGCTCGCCACAAGCTGCCCCCGCGGGTTTATTTATTTGTTTGTTTATTTATTTATTTATTATTATTAATATAATCCCACCAAAAACATAAATGTAAAAAAGGAGAGCCAAGTTCAATACAAAAATTATGCTTGGCTGTGGGCTTCGCCGCAAAAAGAATGGAGATCTAAATGAGTGCCAAGTTCTATGCACAATCCAAATATGTATTTATAGGAACAAAATAACATTATGAACAAGTATTAAACTCTATTTCTTTGCTTTATTGGATACCTATAACAATTGCTGTTATTTAAAAATGTGAGATCTTAGAGTAGGCTAGATTTGACCTGGCCAGTTTTCATTACATCAGTCATTTTATAAAGTTATTTAACATATATATATATATATATATGTATATATTTTAATTCTGATAAAAACTGGCCAAGTCAAATCTAACCTACTTTAATATCTTATAATAATAAGCACATGCTTTAGCATTTACAAGGCCTAGTGGTTAGGGCGTCTGCCGATAATGCAGTAAACGCTGGTTCATTTCCAGCCCTGGGTACCGGAGGCCTAGGTCACTTTTTCCGTTGGATATGACATCTATATAAGTTTAGGCTTAAGCTAGTCTTAAAATAAGAGTTAATTGTTATTTTTTACTGTATTTTATTGACGTGAATAAATCGTTAAATCTTAATAAAAACCATCCAAGTGAGTGTCGGACCACGCATAATGGAGGGTTCCGTACCTTCAATGGAATAATTATTGTGGTGGCAATTTAGCGCGAATTTTTAGCCAGTCTAGGATTTAGTCTGCGGTTTGTCAATCAGCTTGTTAGTCTGTCAAAGTCTTTTTACAGGGATTGAGTCTTTTTTGTTTAAAATACGATTCTATCACAGCTAAATCCAGAATTATAAAATATAGACACAATCAGTGTTTGATATGAACTTCATCGTTAGAACATAATTATCGAAAGACTTGCAACAAAGATTCGTTACAAAGGGATTGAACCTTTAAAAAATGTATGCTTTCTTTGTTTGAATTGTTGATGATATAATTATATATATCATCAACAATTCAAACAAAGATACTATACTTAATAGAAAACCTAAGTATAACAAAGCCCTCGGATTTGAACAGCGACAAAATAAATATGTCAGCGAAAAATTTACATCGTGAGGCGTTCACATATAGGCATGAAGATCAGATGGCAATTATATCAATATCCTTGCAAACTTTATCATCCATTAAAATGTAACTCACAAATGAGGTGAAAAATCTTAGTCATTTTTTACCAGATTTTAAGGCAATTGGTATAAAAACACTGCGCCGTATCCTAATTTAAAAATACATAAACAATACATCAAAAACACAATCTATCTCAAACATAACTCCAACACACAACAAATAATCAACCAATATTGAATTTGCATTGGAGTTGTATCGAATTGGAGTTATACGACCGACCGACCAACCGACCGACCGACCGACCGACTGACTGACTGACGCACATCAACGCACAGCCCAAACCGCTGGTTCTAGAGATTCCAAATTTGGCACGTAGGTTCCTTATAAAGTCTAGGGATGCTCTAAGAAAGGATTTTTCAAAATTCATCCCCTAAGAGGGTAAAATGGGGTCCAAAGTTTGTATGGCGAATCAAGATTTGTTAGACTATTTTATTCGAAACTTCACAGGAGTATTCCTAACGATAAATGAGTAAACACGTATTTCAGGGTTTTTGAAAATTCAACACCTAAAAAGGGCAAATGTGGTCACCAAGTCTGAAAATCGACAAGGGTATATATCGTATCCTTTTTGAGTACTTATAGTACGCGGGCGAAGCTGCGGGAAAAGGCTAGTTTTATACATATCAGTAAATTTGTGTAAATATAAAGCTACCTACGCCGTTTAATTTTAAACAAAACAATTACTAATTTGATACTGAAATCCTAAAATGGCATATATTCTAAATGTACTAAGGTCTCTGTAGATCGCCAATACAAAACTCATCTAAACAATTTCTTTTACAACACTTTAACGACCACTGCTATAATTTGCAAAGCTTTCCATTGAGCATCGCCTAAGAAATACCAGTTAAAGTGTTCTCTGAATGTTTTAATTCATATACGTGGATGGAGTTCATTCTTATATTGGTTCCGTCAAGGTGACATGTTTGCCTACTTTTTAAGTGGTGAAAACAAATCCCGGGCTTTTGTATCCTCAAATTGATTTACGAAGCACTCAATCGTTGGAATTCATTTTCTGTGAATTAAGTCCCTAATTTGTTCAAGAGGTTCAACAAGCAAATATTTTCAAGTCGCTGTTCTTTTTAATTGACACCAAAATGTAAAGGAGCGCCCCAGTACCAACTTCTCCCTCTAGACCGCATCCAACGGAGAGCGACTCAAATTGTCGGCTGCCGGGATTTTACGGATCGGCTTGACTCCTTGGCGCTGCCTAGAGATGTAGCCTCGCTCTGCATCTTCTACCGCCTCTATCACGGAGAGTGCTTCGAGGAATTGTTCGGATTAATCCCTGCCGCCTCTTTCCGCCATCGTCCTACGCGACAGCATTACCATCATCACCACTTAGATGGCTGGCAGTCCTCAACTGTGCGTTGCTCAAGAAACTTCCTGCCTCGCACAACAAAACTGTGGAATGAACTGTCGTCTGCGGTATTTCCGGACCGATACGACCTTCAAACCTTCAAGAAAAGAGCGTAATCCCATCTTAAAGGCCGGCAACGCGCTTGTGACCCCTCTGGTGTTGCGGGCGTCCATGGGCGGCGTTAATTGCTTCACATCAGGCGATTCGTCTGCTCGTTTGCCTCCTATTTCATAAAAAAAAGAAGTTTTAAAAATCGGTTGATTATTTGATTCCGTCATGTCTCAGCCGATTTGTAAATTTATTTTTTATTTTTTATTGGAAATAATAAGAAAACAAAGTTTAATGCCAGATACCTACCTAAAAATGCGTAAGTACATTATACGAGGCATAAGAAGAACAAATTAGAATGTACCTATATGTAAGGTTTTGATACTAAGGGCCTGTTTCACAATCTCCAGATAAACTTATCTGCCAGTTAAAATTATTGCTATCCTTTTCTCCAGTCATATAAAAGAAAAGGACAGCAAACATTTATCTGACAGATATGCTTTAACTGGAGATTGTGAAACAGGCCATAAGTAATATAGAGCTACTATGAACTTAAGTATCATGATTTTTATTACTTAAAATTTTGCCGACATCCTATAATTAACCTTACTCAAACAATTCTTACGGCAATTTTGTCTTTTTCGGAAAATGTAGATATGCTAAAGCCAAGTCTCTGCAAAAACGTGCGCTTAATTTTAGTGGAATCTTAACACAGCTGTATTTTCTCCAGCAACTGGATCGCTAATGGGCTTTTGCCCTGACGCCTCGCCGATATTATGTAACCATCAAATTCTATTATCACTTCATGCGGCTGTACAACAATAATAATAGCGTTAACATGTCTCACGAAAGTTTAAATTCAATAACTATCAAATTCTTCGATGTTTTCCAGTTAGTTGTCCGGTAATCAAATATCAACTACAATAATATTGCTTTGCTATTCCGCGGTATAATAACGTGCTAGTTGATTAGTGACTACCCGTTATACTTATTTGCGTATTTATTTGAGTTTTGGTATTATTGGTGGTGGTTTGTTGTATTTGTTTGCGTATTTGTTTTTGCGGCGGGAGGGTGGGAACATTAATGCATGCCAAAAATACGCAAATAAGTATAACGGGTAGTCACTAATCAACTAGCACGTTATTATACCGCGGAATAGCAAAGCAATATTATTATAGTTGATATTATGGACTTCCGCAAAGTAACGCCTGATTCCATTAATTACGGTAATCAAATGCTTTCATTTCTGTACACGGTAGAGAACAGGGCCGCGATTCGAAAAATAAACACACACACTGGACAGACACAGCTCCAACCCAACTCAACCCAACTCAACTCAACGCTATAACGACATTGACATTTGCTATTCGAACTGATTTTCATTCAACATTGGTCTCACATTGTACCAATGTTGTACCAATGTGAGACCAATGTGTGACGAAGAGTAAATGTCAATGTCGTTATAGCGTTGACATTTACTATTGGGTTGAGTTGAGTTGGAGCTGTGTCTGTCCAGTGTGTGTGTTTATTTTTCGAATCGCGGCCCAGGCAAGATCTATAAAGAAAATAATAATTAAAAATACAGGCTTTTAAACGCCGCTTTAACAAACCCAAGCACAGTGAGCTTCTTTTGTTTTATCACATAGTTCTTAATGACTACCTTCGCTCTTCATCATCAGACCAGCTCGACGGTACCCAAATATTGTATTGTCATCCAAATTACGATAGCTACTGCAGTGAAACACTTCTTACTTGCATTAATACGTTTAATTTTGACGACAAAGTAAAAATATTTAATATTAGCAAAAATTATCAATTATTTAAAATTTTGCATTTCACGTAAAAATCACAATAATGGCATCTAAATAAGGGTATTTCACATTCAATAAGTTCCCTAGTGGTCAGAATACAATTAAATTATAATAACAAAAATATTTAAATTTAGCACTTCACTTAAAAATGAAGAGAACTGTACCTATTTCACTTTCACATTCAACAACCTCCCTAGTGACCAGAATGTAATTAAATTACAATAATTAAAAATATTTAATATTAGCACTTCACTTAAAAATGAAGACGACTGTACCTAAACAAGGACATTACAAATTCAATAGTTAGCAAAACCGGTAAGTAAAAATAAAGACTCGGCTAGTAATAATTTGGCTGCAGGAAAATAATGGGTTAATGAGGCGGGTGATATGGATGGTGACAGATGATGCGCTGGCTGAACGTAGCCTAAATTAAAGAGCCAGGTCTTTATACGCCCGTCAAACGAGGCAATTGGAATTTGGGGAAATTTAGCAAAACACAAAAAAAAACTATTATGGCACAAAAATACTGGATACAAAAAAGGAATCCGATTTGTAACGTTTTTTTAACAAAAATATAAATAATTTGATGTTCTCGAAAGCAGGATGCAAAAGCTGTTGCTTAAATTAAAAAAGAGTTCGTGGGCCAGTGTCCGCTTTGATACGGCGGACCCAATAGCTCGCTGAACTCCTTTTCTCACTTGCGAGAGCCCGCTGGATGCGGACTCTAACTCTCCGATGATGTGGCGAAGAAACCCGCGGAAATCGCGGCAGCTGCAGACTGTCCCGCCGGCCCGGCATCCACAAGGGCCTTCCGGAATCAGGCGGTTTCAGGGTATAGCACTTGCTAAATAATTTATATTGGGCCTCTTCGCCCGGCAAGGGTTTCGGTTTTATTTCTGCTCCAACAATGCAACAATAGCACTTGCCATACAATGTTTGAAATAAATCGCACTTTATCACGATGCAGCTAAGCAAATTATGGCAAAAAAGACCAGAACAAATCCAGGTTATCTCTTTTTCTTTCAAAATCTCACGGCGCTCTGACAGACTCCATCAAAAATCAACTTTTTTCTTTTGACAATCTGGAATACCTCAAAATTCACATTCAAAATTAGCGCGAGTCTTATCTCAATTTTATAACTGCCAGACGTATTACAAAATACGGACTGATATAAGCGCCATCTACCTGTAATGCCGTGAATCACAATGTACGCTTTTTTATATATCAACCGTGACCTAGCCTTAGACACAGAAGTTCAGAAGTTCTAAAGAAAGTCGACAGATGTCGTACGATACGTAGCGTAATGCTACAGCATCTCCCTACCAAACAAAGAAACAAACAAACAACAACACAAGTAAACACAAGAAAACTAACCCCAAGCAACAAAAACAAACACAACTTAATGCTAAGGCCAAAAAAAGGCACAACAAGAGAACCCTAAACGAATTCCAAAAAAAAACAAAACTAACCAGTTATTAACATTACCCCTAAAGACTAACCTAATAGATTAACAAGATGACAAAACGCCAACCAACGCGTCACGCGGTCCAAGACGTGACGGCCGGGATAGGACAGAAACTGCACCTGGCCACAGATCTTAATCCCTCACATCGAGTCATCAAATTATACAACCAGGCTATCATAGACCGGGAAAGATAAACGAAGCCTTAAACACCAACGGTAAAAAAGGTCATATCTGGAAAAAGGAGCAAGGAAACGCTCAAACGAAAACAAAAAAACGATAAGAAAGAAATCAAGCAAGGATTACCGACAAGGGAATGGCGGACTAAAGCGCATTTTAGAATTTTGAGAAAACTGAACGGGCCGAAAGAAGAAACTATTTCAAGATATCTTTAATATGATAGGTACCGACGTGCTCGGAATCGGTATCAGCCAGTACATATACCTGTGGAGACACCCGTCTAACCACACGGCACCGAACGAAACGTGGAGCGAATTTACCGCCTCGAAAAGGATCAGCGGATCCACGCTGGAAATTCCGGCGCCAAACGATTTGGTCACCAACGATTCTTGGCGAAGAACGGTTCGTGTTGAACTTGGCGGCGTTACGATGAAAGGCTAAAGCCATCGAATCAGAAACTTTATCGTACACCTCACGAAGCGTCTGAAGATTCGAAGCGTGTTCCATCCGGCTGAGTCCCACATCTTGGTCCACAACCTGATTCTCAACACGTTCACGAATCATTGACAACTCGCGGCCGTACATCAAAAAATTCGGTGTATAAGCAGTAGCCAAATTTATACAAGAGTTTAAATAAAGAGCGACCCGATGTAAATGACCCGACCAACTGCGTTGGTCATTTTCAACTAAAATGCTCAAAGTTGTAATCACGACCTGGTTATATCTCTCCACAACATTCGCTTGTGGCGAATAATATGGGGTATAACACGGACCTGGAATATTATAGCTCGCCAGGAAATCCAGAAATTGACGACTATGAAAAACTGTAGCGTTGTCACAGAGAATGTTAGTAGGAACACCGTACCGCAAAATAACCTCCGACTCTAATGCCATCGATATTGACCTCGCATTCACCAACTTCAAAGGGACCAACCAAACAAATTTGGTAAAAACGTCAACCAAAGTCAAAATATAACGACACCCATTACGGCTAACCGGTAAAGGACCAATTAAGTCAATGGAAAGAAGATCCATTGGAGCCGCAACACGACGAGGAAATAAGCGAAGTCCACGAGGTTGTGAATTTGCAATTTTATAAGACTTGCAAATCTGACATTCGGAAAGGAACCTTGTAACATCACGGTACATATTCGGCCAATAGTATAAGTCACGAGTTTTTAAATACGTTTTCATAACACCAGGATGAACGTTGGGAAATCCATTATGAATTTCAGCAACCGCCTCTCTAGTCCTTGAAGCAGGAAGAACTATACGCCATGGATTAGGTGCTAAAGGGTTTTCGATAGATACCCTGCGCATTAAGACACCATCCCGAAGAGCAAATGCAGTAAACATTTGAGGATTGTCCAAAACTCCCTGGTAAATTCGTTCATACCAAGGATCTCCAGAAGGATCCATGCCACGCGCGAATGAGATAAGCCCAACTTGAGCGCGGGACAAGGCGTCTGGAACAACATTAAGGACACCTTTTTTATGTTCAATCTCAAAGTTATATTGGGAAATCAAAGTTGCCCAACGAGCCAAGCGCCCGGTAGGATTATCAAGGGTGATCAACCATTTAAGAGCAATATGGTCAGTAATGATCTTAAACCTCATTCCATCGAGATATCCGCGGAAATGCTTTATGGAATCAACAACGGCGAGAAGCTCATGTTCGGTTGTCCCGTATCCACGTTCAGCTTTAGTGAATAAACGAGAATAATAAGCAATTGGATGTTCAACGCCGTCAAACTCTTGAGCCAGGACCGAGCCTAAGCCAACCTGGCTAGCGTCACATTGAAGGATAAAAGGTTTCGAAAAATCCGGGCAAGCCATCAACGGAGCGCTCATCAAGGCATCCTTCAATTTAGAAAAAGCTTTACTAGCACTATCGTTCCAATCGATGGGATCACGTCCCTTTCTCTTACCAATAAGTGCCGTCAGAGGAGCAATAATCGAAGAAAAACCATCCACGAAACGGCGATAATACGAACACATACCAATGAAAGCACGTAGAGACTTGGCAGAAGAAGGGGTAGGGTAATCCCTAATAGCTTCTAATTTCTTTGGATCAGTTTGAAGACCACGCTCATTGACGATGTAGCCGAGATACTTCAATTCAGACTTACAAAACTCGCACTTATCTAAATTAACCGTAAGACCAGCTTCTTTCAACCTATCACGAACCTTACGAATAAGCCGCATATGACTGTCAAAATCACGAGACACCAAAATCAAATCATCAACATAGCCGAAGATAAAATCCTCAGACTCAGGGGTATATTCAAAATTGACAATCATGTCAGTAAGCCTCTGCATCTCGGACGCAGCGTTGGTTAAACCAAAAGGGAGACGAACGAACTCAAAGAGGCCCCTTTGGGGTACAATAAAGGCCGTTTTCTCACAACTGGCCTTATCAGCTAAGGGGATTTGCCAAAAGGCGCTCCTAAAATCCAACGAAGTTAGATATTTGGCACCTCGTAGGTTATCAAGGATGTCCTGGACGCGCGGGAGAGGGTATGAATCCCTGATGGTAACGCTGTTCAACTTCCTACTGTCCACGCAAAATCTGACACTACCATCTTTCTTGGTAACCATCACCACTGGGGAAGCCCAGGGTGATCGTGAGGGACGAATAACGCCTGACTCTAACATCTTGTCGATCTCTTCGTTGAGAATCTTGAGTTTGACTGGAGATAAGGGATAGTAACGTTAACGGATGGGCGAACCAACAGTCTCAATTTTATGCGAAAGCCACGAAGTACAACCTAATCCAGCTTTATCAGAAGAAATCTCCTCAAACTCGTCAATAACACATTGGAGTTTTGATTCCTGCAGTGGTGCAAGCACCGTACGAGGGTGGACATAGCGAACCTCACCTACTCGTGGGACTGCGACAGGAACATGATGTGAAGCGACGTTAAGCTTACCTGACAAACCATCACGGAATGCCTTCTTTAAAATGTCAATGAGACCAACAGCATTCCAAAACTCAATTCCTAAAATAAATGCAGTAGGAAGATTACTGCTTACTAGACAGGGGTGCAGAACGCGAATGTCACTAAAAAGAATGGGGACGTCCAAACCGCCTAGAATTTCAATAGGAGAATTGTCGGCGGAGACAACATAAGGCCGGATATCCTTGTGATATGTTATACCGAGCTCCGATAAGAGGGATATATCAATTAGTGAAACCTGAGCACCAGAGTCTAAAAGAGCTCTTACCGAAGAGCCAGCAACTAAAACATCAATAAAAAGTCTATTATCCGGGCGTATGCAAAAATTCAGTTCAATCGGACATCAGGAACTGGTACAAATAAGTTTTGCAAGATTCTACCTAAACACAAAACTAACGGACGAATATTTTAAGTTAAAGCTTGCAAAAAAGAGTAAATCCAAAAACACCGTTTCGAAAATACTTTTCGAGAGTTCGCTCGGTGCATTTTTACCAATTTCTTTTGTTGTGGTTTGGAAACTGTGCTAGAGGGAGTTTAAGGTATTTCTTAATAAAAAAGTAAATTCTATTGTATTGTGAAATACTTAGAAGCACAGTTTCATAAGTAAGTTGTTGACTGACGTTATCCAACGAGGTCCTATGTTAAAAGTTTATTAAAACTTTAGTTATTTATGTCAACAGCTCAGAGTTATTTTCTCAACAATCAAAGCGAGTTGTAATATCTACCTATCTATGTACACTTGTATTTCAAATCTCACGGAAAGAAAGTAAAAAAAATTGTATTAAATTCCCCTTACTGTCAAATTGTCATTGAAGGATTTCAAAGAAAACTTGTGTCAAGTTTGTTGACTTATTTGACCAATTATTATTATTTATTTATTTTATACCACGACGGTGGCAAACAAGCATACGGCCCGCCTGATGGTGAGCAGCTACCGTAGCCTATGGACGCCTGCAACTCCAAAGGAGTCACATGCGCGTTGCCGACCCTTTACAAAAAGGAGGATTCACTGTGTTGACGACTAAAGGAACAAGAAGGTCCCTCATCGTCAACACACTGGGTCCTCTTTGAGCTCTTTGGCAACCTTACTCACCAGCAGGAACACAACACTATGAGTAGGGTCTAGTGCTATTTGGCTGTGGTTTTCTGTAAGGTGGAGGTACTTCCCCAGTCGGGCTCTGCTCCAGATTTGAGCGATGACATTCGCTGAACGTGCCCTACCACACTTAGCGAGATGCCATTCGCAGTGCCCATACCTCTCTTTATGGCGTAGTTTAAGGACATACCCAGGTCCGGACGTAGTTTAAGAACATACCCCGGGTCCGTCCGGGTACAATGTAGTTATTTTTTTCTTTTTAAGCAAGAATATTGATATGAATGACTGAGTATAAACATGGTACAATAATCGAGAGCAGCTTATTTTACTATGTGTAAACACATGATGCGATATTAGGTAATAATAATAACAAGTCAAGTTAGGTATACGACTTTTTTAAACCCGCCCGCTGAGGTGCTTAGGTGCATTAGGCGGTCCCTAGTGCGCAGAGAGTGGGCCAGCTCCACCCGCATACTGAGTATATAAGCAAACCAACTGGACTCTCTGTACCTGAATTACGGTAGTACTGTTAGTTATTCTGTGCCTGAATACCTGCTGCCTTAAGTTACGGCCAGACGGCAGAGCCGCAGATACTGCCACGTGACCTTGATTGAAACAGGTTGTTGAAGCGAGCGGCTACATGGCTGACGACAAGCGCTCAATTATTGCCAATTTGGCAGAGCACGCGCCACCAAGGGCGTTTAAAGGTCATGTACCGAATGTGCTCTACCGAATCCTACACCAGACCAGATCAGACGACGCAACGGAGCCACGCAGTTACGTCGCCGAAATAAAATAGTTTTAAGTAATTTACTGTATATTTTTGTGGTTCACGGTGCCTTAGTTTTAGTACTGTAATGCTGTGTGACTTATTTGCATAATAAAATAAAAATAAAATAAATAAATAAATAAAATGTAGCATTTGGCATTAACCACTGAATACATGGTTTATAATCTCTGTTTTCTGCCAAGGTCTCGTGGCAGAGGGCTGGCCGTAACTTTATTCATGTGCTAAGAAATAAGAAGTGACGTAGATCCGGTACGTAGCCAATTACTAACACTTAGAATAAACTAAATATTTAAGCTTGTTACTAACACCATGATCCATTGTTGGTCCTGAATAAGGATTATTTATTTTATTTACGTAAATCACCTTCATGTCACTAATAAACTAAACCGTTGGCATCCCAATATTCCTCTTGCTTGTTGCCATACGTTATACTTTTTAGGGTTCCGTAGTCAACTAGGAACCCTTATAATTTCGCCATGTCTGCCCGTCCGTCCGTCCGTCCGCGGATAATCTCAGTGACCGTTAGCACTAGAAAGCTGAAATTTGGTACTAATATGTGTATCAATGACGCCGACAAAGTGGTAAAATAAAAAGTGGAAAAAAAAATGTTTTATTAAGGTACCTCCCCTATACGTAAAGTGGGGAGTGATTTTTTTTTTCATTTCAACCCTAGCGTGTGGTATATTGTTGGATAGGACTTTAAAAATTAATAGGGGTTTACTAAAACCATTTTTTGATAATGTAAATATTTTCGGAAATAATCGCTCCAGAAGTAAAAAAAATGTGCCCCCCCCCTAACTTTTGAACCAAAACTTTTAAAAATATGAAAAAAATCTCAAAAGTAGAACTTTATAAAAAGTTTCTAGGAGAATTATTTTGAACTTGATAGGTTAAATACTTTTTGAAAAAAAATTACAAAATAATTTCTGAACTAAGTTTGTAATTTAATCGTATAAGCAGGTGTTTATTGTACCTGTAATTTCTACACAATCACAATGAAATGACGTGCTTTCAAATAAAGTAAAAAACCGGCCAAGAGCGTGTCGGGCCACGCTCAGTGTAGGGTTCCGTAGTTTTCCGTCCGTCACAGTAAGTGTCCCCACTAAGAGTTAAAATTACACCGCCATGTAGGATATGATATGAGCGTTCCCGACACGATCTTGGCCGGTTTTTTACTTTATTTGAAAGCACGTCATTTCATTGTGATTGTGTATAATTTACAGGTACAATAAACACCTGCCTATACGATTAAATTAAAAACTTAGTTCAGAAATTATTTTGTAATTTTTTTTCAAAAAGTATTTAACCTATCAATTCAAAATAATTCTCCTAGAAACTTTTTATAAAGTTCTACTTTTGAGATTTTTTTCATATTTTTAAACTTTTGGTTCAAAAGTTAGAGGGGGGGGGGGGGCACATTTTTTTTTACTTCTGGAGCGATTATTTCCGAAAATATTTACATTATCAAAAAATGGTTTTAGTAAACCCCTATTTATTTTTAAATACCTATCCAACAATGTATCACACCTTAGGGTTGAAATGAAAAAAAAAAACACTCCGCACTTTACGTATAGGGGAGGTACCCTAATAAAACATTTTTTTCCACTTTTTATTTTACCACTTTGTCGGCGTGATTGATATACGTATTAGTACCAAATTCCAGCTTTCTAGTGCTAACGGTCACTGAGATTATCCGCGGACGGACGGACGGACGGGCAGACATGGCGAAACTATAAGGGTTCCTTAGTTGACTACGGAACCCTAAAAACGGTGAAAATCGGTTCACGCAATAAAGAATTATCCCATAAAATTCATCTTCCATACTTTAAGCTCGCGCGCAATAGTTTACTTAATTTGCCGATTGATGTCGCTGTACGTGGAACGCTCATATCCTACATGGCGGTCTTATTTTAACTCTTAAGTGGGGACACTTACTGTGACGGGCGGAAAACTACGGAACCCTACACTGAGCGTGGCCCGACACGCTTTTGGCCGGTTTTTAAGCTTTTATTTAATTTGTTTATCTCTTATTTTTTTGTCCATAATGAAATCTAGCAAGTAATTTGATCGAGTTCCCGATGCCCGGTTTAAATTTATTCTTCCAAGGGTTTAAATGAAAAATATAATTTCTTCGTAATTTAAATATCGATGTCGTGGTGCGTAAGTATAAACAACGCAACCATTAAGGGCGGGTTGCACCATGCACACTTAACGAACTCATCATGGTTACAGTAGACGTCAAGTCCATTTTTCCGTTGCACCATGCACTTTAGCAGTCAGAAAATTACGTTTACCTTAACCAGCCGTCGAGCACTGGTTAACTCAAATCTACGTTTAAATATGGCGGACAATTTGCAAAAATGTCTCGTATTTCAAGGATAAATGCATTATTAGACAATAAGACAGTGATATTTGATGAAAAATATTAAAATATTGTTTGCAGTAATAAATATATTCGAGTATCTAAACGTAAAAAGGCGCATACGATTGACGTTTGGTTTTATTCACAATTTTCAGATCAGGAAACGTGTATCAAATAATAAATACATAATTGTTTGTAAAAAGTGCGTTATTTAGTTAAATTCGAGTGCAGAGTGACTTCAGGATAAATAGTACAGACTTCTGTTATGTATCAAAACCATACCAGAACCTACAGTCATTGTTATGAAAGCCGATAGCCGTAGAGTGAGCAATGGCAGAACCTGCAGAACAATCATGGCAACCATTAAAAAACCACTCTGTTTTTGTCAATGAAGACCAAACCTTTGTAAATAACGGTTGACTGGCCTCAAGACTTGAATACTGCAAGGTAATAGACAAAAGGGAACGTAGACCTCCGACGCGGTGGAGTGACCAGGTCAAGAAGAAAAACAAGTTTTATGACACGGTAGAAGTGGCCACGAACAGGACTCGATGGGAGCAAGTCATACGATTCACAAGATGCCAGATGATCAGAGAGGTTTCGTTAATGCTTTTAAGGGCATGAAGTTATAGCACCAAACATTTATCGCCAATATCCTACAGAAATCGAGCCTCGACACCTAACTAAACAATGTTCAGAATAGTACTACGTGTAAATAAAGTGTGATGCGGAATGTACCATAAAGTAAATAAGAGTGTCAAGTGTTGTGGTACAGTCAGCTGCAGAGAAAAAGACCCCCGATGCATACAAACTTTGTATGCAGCGTGGGCCTTTTTCTCTGCAGCTGACCGTACAATAAAAAAACAGTTCAAAAATGTGTATGAAAATTCATTATAGTAATTCATTTAATTCTTGTTTTTTATTTGATTTAACATAGGCCTTAAAACAAGCACAGTAGGTCTCTATTTAATGAAAACTCGCGATAATGTCACAAAATGTCCAGTCCATTGAAAGTTGCTATAAAGAGCTTACACTGTATTTCAGTTTCATTTGTGAAATAAATTCACAACACAGATTTTACAGATCTATTGAGACATTAACACCATATAAATAAATAAATTATCTACTAACAATTTGGTAATAGCATGGTGTAACTAATTTTTCACACCACCTGCTCGACAATGCCAAATTATATATCATGCAAACCTCACCGAAAGCAAATCATTATAGCCCTTGGCTTTAGCCGGGTTATAATGTTGTACTAAATCTCATTATAACCCGCTGGTTAATAATGTGAATTCACTTCCCATAGCTCTTATTGTTATGTGCTTAAAGTCTAATTTCGTAAAGTCCGCACGGTGCACAGCCCCGCGACGCCAGCCGGGGCCCGCGCCGCCGCGTCGAGCTGATTTGAAAATCGAATTTATTCGGAAAATCGTGCTGGCCACCTCAATTTTAAATACCTAAAACAAATGCCGCGAGTGTCATAAGACGCTGCAGTATACGGAGTAAAACTGCAGGTTCTATAAAAATAGAAGATAAAATTAGAATAAAATGGACTAATGTATCAAGAATAAATTTTTAGGGTTCCGTAGCCAAATGGCAAAAAACGGAACCCTTATTGATTCGTCATGTCTGTCTGTATGTCTGTCCGTCCGTATGTCACAGCCATTTTACTCGGAAACTATACGACGTATCTGAATAAAATTTACACATAAGGTGTATTTTGTATGCCGCTACTCAGTTATGTAGTTAAATTTGAAAAAAACAATTTTTAGGGGGGGGGCGCTCCCTACATGTAACAAAATTTTTATTTTTTATATTTTTGACTAAATATCAACATGTGACACATAAATCGATAGGTCTTTAAAAATAACACTGAGGTTTTTTGACCATTTTGTGATTAAGTAAATATTTTCTGAAATAATCGCTTCGTAAGTCAGAAAAATTGTGCCCCCCCCCTGTAACTTTTGAACCGTAAGTCCAAAAAATATGAAAAAAACTGAGGAGATGCGCCTTATCATATACTTTCAAGGAAAAATTTTTTGAACATTATTGGTTTAGCCATTTTTGAGTTATCTCCAAAAAACTTTTTCCATAGGCATCAGATACGACCTTTTGGTATTAGTTTGGTTCTTATTCCATTGAATGTACGGAATCCTGCTATGTGTGGTCCGACACGCACTTGGCCGGTTTTTACTTTTGATTTACTTTAATAAAAATCCGTTTCTAGTAGCCTTAGCTTTTTTATTGTCTCGCAAGAGGTGAGAAAAGTAGAGTATACTCCTCGGGGATAAAGCTGTTTTTGTCACGGGCGCGCTTGAACCCCTCACTGCACTCAGGACTCAGTCTTAATTCCCTCGCTTCGCTCGGGAATTAACTCATAACCCCCTCGCTGCGCTCGGGAGTAAAATCTGGAGTCCTTCGTTACGTTCAGGATTCAATATTGCGCCCGTGACATAAAACAGTGCTTTATCCCCTTGGTGTACAATCTACTATGACTTCATGTGTGTCGCTCATCTAAGGCAATTGTTACCTACCCTTTGCTGCTCGTCGCTGCAATCAGGATTATGGCCAATCAAGTATTTACAGATGGTGCCGGCATAGGTTGTAGTCTCAGTCCTACCAATGGTGTCAAATTCTTGTTTTATTTGGAATTTACTCGCATTCATTTTAGCCCTTTCAGCCAAATCTCATTGAGCAAAACTAGTGGTAGGTACCTACTTATGCTGGCACAATCTGATAAAAACTTTTGACAGATGCCTTCCCGTATATTTAAAATCGGACATTATTATGAACATGCTTTTTTTAATCCAAATTGTACTCACGGTACACAAAATATAAAAAAATCATTTTGTAAGTATAAAAAGTAGATTTATTTTCACACTTACATTTCTATAAGGAAAAAAGCTTCCTAAGATGATGTATGTCTGCGTGCATTTTTGATTAGTCCTATAATCAGTGCTCAAAATCTATTATAAAATATGTGTATCACTATGAATTTATTAGTAATAAATAATAAAGGTCTCTCTTTATCATATATCTTTACCAACCAGCATAGGTACCTATTTACAAATAAAACATAATAGTAACTAGGTACCTACATGGCTGTTTGTGTGACTTGTAACATAAATATCATTATAAAGATACAAGTGATAATAAAACATTTTTGGAATCCTAGCTACACTAAAGTTTTATGGTCACTTTTACCTGAATAATATTTGTAACATGTATCAATTGTAGAGTATTGTTAATAACCATCATCAAAGATCTGTGGTTCAGTATATGAAGTTTGGTCTCCGGTTAATAAGCTGGCTCACTTTGGCCAAGGGTTCACTTCACACTATCACAGAACTGATTGGCTTGACCTAAAATACTTCAATAGTTTCAAATTTCATTGATTATTTATGTCAAGTGCTAGAAAACTGGTGAAAATAATAATTGCAGTACAAATATGATTGGAGGGGGGAGCATAGGAGGAGGTAACTTGCTTCCATCTACAAAGGAAACCTATGCCAGTGTTTGAATAATAAATAAACAAAAATAAGGTAACTAAATAAATATAAATATGTATTTTATTATCAAAATTGAAATACTGATTAGGTTAATATAATTATACTTTATTTCTACATTGAGATTCTACCAATTTCTTGAAACCACTGCACTTTTACTTTAAAACTTCCTTGAGTTAAGCACTGAGTAGTATAACAAGCCTGGATTTCATCTTGTCTTCAATACCAAAGGTAAATTCAAACCTGAAATAAAAAACATTGTGTATCATTATTAATTAATGTAACATATGTGCTACTCATCATTTGTTAACAAAGATGCTTTGGAACACTCATTTAATAAGTAGGTACATGTATAAGTTCAATATTTAGGACGTTGGTTACAGTGCCAGCCATAATCAACCGGGTTGGAGGGATTCAGTACCCTATTTTTACGAATTTTCAAGAGTTAAAACTAGTGATGCCTTTGTTTTGCGATTGGGCTCCTTCTCGCCATTTCGTGCTTCCAGCAACGGCTTTACTTGTTTAGGGTTCTGTAAGTAGTAATAAACTAGCAGGATGATTTACTCACTATGATATAATGCACAATACACCAGCCGACTATTCTGGCTTTCGCTTTAAACTCCACTCACAACACAAGTTGCATTATCCTTTGAAAAAAATTCCTCGTAAGGCGCAATGGATAGCCCACTTTTTGATTGAGTAATAAACATGTTCAGCAATGGCTAAAGTTGTTGTATATTCTTGATTTTCAAGCTGCAGAGTGCAAAGTTAAGTTTAGTTCGCGCTCCTTTCTTTAGATTTTTTTCTTCGTGTGACGATTTTGACAAGTTTAGTTTGGCATTTATGGTTGTGTTGCCATATTGAATAAATATTCTACCATAAAAATGTGAGTAGAAATGCGTTTAGATAGTGGCATCCCGCTTAACTCTTACGTTCTGTTATTTTGCACTTGGTGCAACCCATTTATGTTAGCAATCGTTAAGTAGCTCCGATTAGCGTAACATTTGGCTTACGTTTACAGGCGGTTTGGTGCAACCCACCCTAAGGGCGGGTTGCACCACGCACACTTAACGAACTCATCATGGTTACAGTAGACGTCAAGTCCGTTTTTCCGTTGCACCATGCACTTTAGCAGTCAGAAAGTTACGTTTACCTAAACCAGCCGTCGAGCACTGGTTAACTCAAATCTACGTTTAAATATGGCGGACAATTTGCAAAAATGTCTCGTATTTCATTCAAGGATAAATGCATTATTAGACAAAAAGACAGTGATATTTGATGAAAAATATTAAAATATTGTTTGCAGTAATAAATATATGCGAGTATCTGAACGTAAAAAGGCGTATACAATTGACGTTTGGTTTTAATCACAATTTTCAGATCAGATAACGGTATTAAATAATAAGTACATAATTCTTTGTAAAAAGTGCGTTATTTAGTTAAAATCGAGTGCCGAGTGACTTCAGGTTGAAATAGTACAGACTTCTGTTATGTATTACAAACATACCAGAACCTACAGTCATTGTCATGAAAGCCGACAGCCGTAGAATGAGCAGAACCAGAATCATGACAACCATTAAAAAACCACTCTGTTTTTGTCAATGAAGACCAAACCTTTGGAAACAACGGTTGACTTGAATACTGCAAGGTAGAAAACAAAAGGGAACGTAAACCTCCCACGCGGTGGAATGACCAGGTCAAGAAGAAAAACAAGTTTTATGACACGGTAGAAATGGCCACGAACAGGACTCGATGGGAGCAAGTCATACGATTCAAAAGATGCCAGATGATCAGAGAGGTTTCTTTAATGCTTTTATTAAGGGCATGAAGTTATAGCACCAAACATTTATCGCCAATGTCCTACAGAAATCGAGCCTCGACACCTAACTAAACAATGTTCAGAACAGTACATGTAAATAAAGTGTCATGCGGAATGTACAATCAAGTAAATAAGAGTGTCAAGCGTTGTGGAACAATAAAAAGTTCAACAATATTATAGTTAGGTATCCACAAATTCAAATGTGTATGAAAATTCATTATAGTAATTCATATAATTCTTGTTTTTTATTTGATTTTATTATTTGCCTTAAAACAAGCACAGTAGGACTCTGTTTGACAACAAGAAATTGTCCGGTTCCTTGAGTGCCGCCTTATACCTAGTTTACACTGTATTTCAGTTCTATTTGTGAAATAAATTCACAGCACAGATTTTACAGATCTAAAGAGACAATAACCCCATATAAATAAATAATTATCTACTGAAAATTTAGTAATAGCATGGTTTAGCTAATTTGACTTCATGTGTGTTGCTCTTCTCAGGTAAATTCTTGTTTTATTTGGAATTTTCTGGCATTAATTTTAGCCCTTTAAGCCAAATCCCATAGAACAAAACTAGTGATAGCTACCTACAAGCTATGCTGGCACCATCTGGCTAAACCTTTGATAGATGCCTTCCCCCATTTCCCAATAGTATTTTTTGTATCGAACATTATTATGAACATGCTTTTTTTCATTCAAATTGTAAACAAAATACATGCATTTGCATTTTGTATCCGTTTCATGATGGTCTAAAAAGGAAGCAAAGACCTGGCCTTGGACTTTGGCTTAAAATGTTAGATCATATGAGGGTTTATGTACTGTACTTTACCTAACATAAGTAGGTACCTAAAAAATCATTAGTAATAAATAATATACGTCTCTTTTTTTATCAATATCATATATCTCTACTAATCAGGATAGGTACCTATTTACAAATAAAACATAATAGTACAGTTGGTACATACATGGCTGTTTGTATGACTTGTAACATATATCATTACAAAGATACAAGTGATAATAAAACATTTTTGAAATTTACTTATATGACTTTGGGACAATCTCACCTAGCCAAACTAAGCAACTACAGCAATTTATACTATCTATTTATATTGATAAGTAATGTTTTATGGTCACTTTGGTGGTTTTTATGGTGTATCAACTGTAGAGTATTGTTGATAACCATCTGTGGTTCAGTATATGAAGTTTTTTCTCCGGTCAATAAGCTGGGTCACCTTGGCCACGGGCCACGGGTTGGTTTATACTATCCTAGAACTAAAATACTTCAATAGTTTCAAGTTTAGTAAGTATGATATGAGGCTGCATTGTTACAGGCAATGTTCATATTGATTATTAATGTCAACTGCTAGAAAAATGGTGAAAATAATCATTGCATTGTCTTGCCCCTATCTACAAAGGAAACCTATGTCAGAGTTTGAATAATAAATAAACAAAGTAGGGTAACTAAATATATGTATTTTATTGACAAAATTAAAATATTGATTAGATTAATAAAATTATTCTTTATTTTTACTTTGAGATACTACAAATTTCTTGAAACCACTGCACTTTTACTTTAAAAGTTCCTCGAGTTAAGCACTGAGTAGCAGAGGAAGTCTTGATTTCATCTTGCCTCCAATACCAAAGGTAAATTCAAACCTGAAATAAAAAACATTGTGTAAGTATTATGAATGTAACATATGTGCTATACTCATCATTTGTTCACAAAGATGCTTTAGAACACTCTTTCAATAAGTATGCCAGCCATAATCAACCAGGTTGGGAGGGATTCAGCACCCTATATTTACGAATTTTCGAAAGGAGAGTTCTCAAAACTAGTGGTGCATTTGGTGCTTCCAGCAACCGCTTAGGGTTCTGTAAGTAGTAATAAAGTAGCAGGATAATTTACTCACTATAATATAAAATATAATACAGCAGCCGACTATTCTGGCTTTCTCTTTAAACACCACTCACAACACAAGTTGCATTATCCTTTGAAAAAGTTTGCTCGTAAGGCGCTATGGAAAGCCCACTTTTTGACTGAGTAATAAACATGTTCAGGAATGGCTAAAATTGTTGAATATTCTTGATTTTCAAGCTGCAGAGTGCAAAGTTTAGTTCGCGCTCTTTGCTTTAGATTTTTTCTTCGTGTGACGAATTGACGATTTTGACAAGTTTAGTTTGGCATTTATGGTTGGGTTGCCATATTGAATAAATATTCTACCATAAAAATGTGAGTAGAAATGTGTTAAGACAGTGGCATCCCGCTTAGCCCTTACGTTCTGTCATTTTGCACTTGGTGCAACCCATTTATGTTAGCAATCGTTAAGTAGCTCCGATTAGCGTAACATTTGGCTTACGTTTACAGGCGGTTTGGTGCAACCCACCCTTAGTGATGGTTCGTTAGTGCCATCTTGATGAAACAGATGGCTGTCTAAATTAATGTAGAGTCGGCGAGAAATACTTGTTTCTAAAATTCTTAAAATCTACTTCAAAATCATTCTCAAACACACCAATATTAGTTCCTATTTATATTCGATTGAACTCAATCGTGAATCGATTTATTTTTTGATTGGCAGAGTCGACTCGGCGAGGCGCGTAGCCGAAAACCGACATCCGACCCAACAGGATAATCCTCGGATTACCCGATCCTGGCATTTAGCGATTGGCAGATATACCAGACAGGGAAATATTGGTTTCCAGTCGACCATTGTTATCTTATGTACAGTCGGCAGAAGAATTTGCTAACCTGGCGAGGTGTTTTGAATGACCTTCACGCGCTCTATTCTCTTATCAATAAAGCTCATTTTGAACACCTCGCCCGCTTAGTTACTTCTGGGCCGCGATTCGAAAAATAAACACACACTCTGGACAGACACAGCTCCAAACCAACTCAACCCAACTCAACTCAACGCTATAACGACATTGACATTTGCTATTCGAACAGATTTTCATTCAACATTGGTCTCACATTGGTCTCACATTAGTCACACATTGGTCTCACATTGGTACAACATTGGTACAATGTGTGATCACGAAAAATAAACACACACATTGGTACAGTGTGTGTGTTTATTTTTCGAATCGCGGCCCTGCTGCGGACTGTTCGTACCTTAAAAGGTTGGTATTAATAGAGCAATAGTAATTCTTGATCAGTTTAAATATTTGAAAGGGTTACTGATGCTTTTTTCAGCAATAGGTACTTATTTTACTTAATATTGTCTTCGGTTGCCGCGATAGTTATTCATGAAATAAAACAATTAAAAACGGATTTTATCGCGTGTATTGAGCTTAAATTACATCCCGACGTTTCGAACACTTTACAGCGTTCGTGAGTCGACCCGTTGACAACGAACGCTGTAAAGTGTTCGAAACGTCGGGATGTAATTTAAGCTCAATACACGCGATAAAATCCGTTTTTAATTGTTTTATTTCACTTATTTTACTATTAAGGATTTTTTAATCAGTCTACCTAAACATGCAGAGTTACTTTGAGTAAGACACTAACTAACTACCTACACTTAAGTGTTTTCACTAGTTATCAACGGACTTCAAGATTTCGAAGGAGGAGGTTCTCAACTCGTTGGAATATTTGTTGCTATGATTTTTTTATGTTCACCGATTATTCGAAGACGGCTGGTCGAATTAAAACAATTATGTTTTCTTTGAAAGTGTATCTGATGGATCTGATGATGGAATCCTAAAGAAATCAAGGGCACTCTCTAAATATCATAGGCACCTATAGTGATTTAAGCATTTTTTACAGTAGCTCGGGAATTTCCTTTTGGAAAGGTGGAGTCTAAATGACGTGGAATCTTTATCCTGGTAACTTTCAGGCAGAGGGACGACGAGACACGATTATCACACTTTTTGGTGCTACATATTATTAACAGTAAAAGCACCGAATCCTGGATATTTGATTTATTTATACATTAAGTACACGAAAACGCTCAAGGCTACGCTAAAGATGCCGCGGGAATCTCGACTTGACAGTTCGGTCCGATGACAGGTGAGCTGTCATTTCGGAGATGTTCAAAAATCTGGCTAACAATATAGACAATAATATTGCCAATACATGAGCCGATATTAATCACAAACTTCAACTCTGTTGGATACCACAAAGTAATTAAAGCTACACTGATGAACGATGATAACAGACCGACTTGTATCGAAATTTCAAAGCAAAGTAACCCAATTTTGTTATGATTACGATATAAAGACCGAAAGAAAGAAATATTTAAGTCTGTGTACACAATCATAGTTGATTTTTAGGGTTTCGTACCTCGAAAGGAAAATAAACGGAACCCTTATAGCATCACTTTGTTGTCCGTCCGTCCGTCCGCCCGCCCGACCGTCTGTCAAGACCCTTTTTCTCAGGAACGCGTGGAGGTATCAAGCTGAAATTTATATAAAATACTTGAGTTTAGTGCTTCTTGGAGCTGTGAAAAAATCAAACTTCTAAACCAACGCAATCAAAAGATACAGCCGTTTATGCCGCAAATTTTCGAAACTCGCAAGGGAATCAAAACCTACAGGGTAGTTCCCATGAACTCAGAATCTTGAAATGTGGTACGAAGCAACGTCTTATAGCACAGATATAGGAAAATTTGCGAAAACCGTAAAGTTTTAGTTAAATCATATAATAAAATTATTTTTAATAATTTTAAAGTTACTACCCCTATAATAGGTATACCTACAGGTTTGTACGGATCGGTGCGCGAATCCGACTTGCACTTGGCCGGTTTTTGAAGTGAAAACTTCTTTAGCGGCGCTGTGCACCTTTTGTGATGGGGAAAAAATGTTAAACTCGCGACAGGGTCACGTGACCGACAGATTCGACAGGGTCACGTGACCGACAGATTCGACAGGTTCAGTGTTGCCAATTTAGCACTTTTGGGGCTAAATTTAGCACTATTTAGACTGACTTCCCTAATTTTTTATTCATAATTTCATTCGCTAGTATCCTTAACAGTACCAGGGTCACATAAGACGTTAGTAGTCGATTTTTAATACGATCGCCACAGTGCTAAGCAGGATTGACCGGCCCAGCTAGGTCCCAAATGTGATGAATACTGTACAGACGGGTCGCATGGCACAATAAGAGTTCATTTGGATAATTTGATAATTTTTGCATCCTATCTACTAATAGTAGGAGAGCCCATGACGCTGAACCTATTTAGTTCGATAAGTCTCCTATATGAGACATGGGTATATATAATTAGACGCGTCTTTAATGGGGGAACACGAAATGCTGATGCTGCAATGCAAAAAAAATGGTGGCGTATTTTTTTTTTTTTGAAAATAAATAATAACCCGGTTTCTAGTACGATAAGTCTCCTAGATTTCCTTTGATCCTCGATGCAGGGGAGGGGTAGGGCTACACGATAATGCGGTGCTGCAAGCCCCCGTGCATGGCCTTGTCAGTGGCAGCAGGATCAAAAGATTGTAGATGTATGAAAAAACAAAGCGCCTGATCTTTTAAAATATAAAATCATTTTAATAACATAACATCTTGTTGCAGTTCAGGCGCTAAGTTTAGGTTACATCTTTGATAAATACAAAGGGAATAGATATGGTACCAGGCGCACGATCGTGTGCCATCAAATATAGGTTCCCGCGCCTATATTGAATAAGTCGTGTCATGGCCGCCGAAGCTGGGCCCTCACCCCGATCAAGCCCCTCCTACCAGGATACTCGTGGACTGGGACAAGGTGCAACAAGGTCTCCTAAAGACAGACGCCCCCATACTTAGAGACATACCTGACATTATTACCACAACTCAACAGACTGACCAAGCGATCGACCTATTCACCAACTACCTCAACGCTGTCAAAAGCGAAGCCTCTAGGGAGGTGTCGGCCGAGGAAATCCAACGCCGCCCCCTGCCTAGGGAAGTGAGAGAGTTGCTGACTGGGAAAAATCGCGTCATTAGGACCTACTCTAACTGGCCTTCCCCCGAAAATCGTCAAATCCTGAGGGGCTTGTGTCACGAGTCCAAACAGCGAATTGCCGAATTTGGGATCTCATGGGGGAGATAAAGCCTAGTCACCAGGCTTACTGGAAACTAGCTAGATCTCTCAAATCAGATACCGTCTGAACTATCCCCCTTTGGAACGCCCCGGTAGTCCAACCCACGCACTCGAGGACGACGAGAAAGCAGAATGTCTCGCCAATAGTTTAGAGTCTCAATGTTCGCCCAGCCTCCTGCCTGCCGATGAAGCCCATGTCGAGAGGGTAAATTCTGAGGTGGACAGGAGATCGCGTCTCCCCGTAACTTCACCTCTCGTACCGGTGTCGGTTAAGGAAGTCCACGATCGAGTAAGGTATCTTCGAGTAAGGAAGTCCCCGGGTGCGGATGGCATCTCCAACCGCATGTTGAGACTTCTGCCCGAACATCTCTTACTCATTCTGGTCGGCATCTTCAATGCCGCCCTGTCCAATAGTCAGTTTCCAGCCGCGTGGAAACGTGCCACGGTCATCGGAATAGCGAAGCCCGGCAAACCCCGGGCCTCGCCAGCCTCTTACAGGCCCATCAGCTTACTCAGCTCGCTTGCTAAGCTGTATGAGCGAATCATCCTCGCTCGGATCCTCAGGTTCACGACTGAGAATTCAATTATCACGGACGAGCAGTTCGGCTTTCGTGCCGGACACTCGTGCGTCCAACAGGTGCACCGCATCACGGAGCACGTGCTGGACGGCTTCTCGCGTCGAACAGGGTTGAAGACGGGAGCGATCTTTCTTGACGTGGCGAAAGCCTTCGACAAGGTCTGGCATAACGGGTTGATATACAAGTTATATCAGATCGGTATGCCGGACAGACTCGTACTCATAATACGAGATTTTCTTACGGACAGAAGCTTTTGCTACCGACTGGAGGGAACGCTTTCACCTCCACATCCTATTAGGGCAGGAGTCCCGCAAGGCTCCGTTTTCTCGCCTACACTCTATTCGTTGTTCACGAACGATATTCCTAGGCACCCGCGTGTCGAACTAGGGTTGTTCGCGGACGACACCGCGCTCTTCACGACGCACAATCGCTACATTTTTGTTCGGAAATACCTCCAAGAGGCAATCAATGGCTTAGGTCAATGGTTTCGTCTTTGGCGTATTGAAGTCAATCCGGACAAGAGCGCAGCGATTATCTTCCACCCTACTGCCATAGGTCCGACAGGCAGGAAGGTGGCTCCGGTCCGGCTTTTTGACCAGCCCATTCCGTGGGTTAATGAGGTCAAGTATCTAGGCGTCACTCTCGACCGTCGTATGACTTTCAAAAGCCACATCTGTAGGGTACGCAACAGAGCGCTGTTCGTATTAGGAAGGCTAGGGCCGATGATTAACAAGTTTAGTAAAATGTCACTTAGAAATAAGCTGACACTCTACAAGACTTGTGTTCGTCCAATCATGGCATACTCAAGTGTGGTTTTTACCCACGTGGGTATGTCAAGTCTCGAGCCGCTTCAGATCGTTCAGAATCGTTTCCTCCGTAGGGCGACTGGTGCCCCGTGGTACCAGACGAACCTCAGTTTGCACCATGACGCGGGGCTTGACTCCCTTTATGGTTTCTTTAAGCAGAAGCAGCTTTCTTGCCCGGCGTTATTTTGACAACGCTCCGCACAGTAGTAATCCGTTAGTTAGGAAGGCTGCGAACTACATTCCCAACCCCCCCCCCCCCCTCGGACTCTTAACACGGAAGTCACTGATTAGGGGCCGCTCGATTTGGCGGCCTAGACACTACGTCACGGACCAGGACGACGCACTCACAGCGGCCATTCATGAGAAATGGAACGCTGTGCGTGCGCCCTCCCCAACATGTACACTGCGGCGCCCCCGCCGGCGGGGACGCCCACCTCGGAACAGTCGCGACCACATCGACATGTTCAGTCCCTTATCCACCCGGTACCGCCGCATACCGGATAGAGTCACCCCGACAGTCGTCGGGCCGCTGAGTTTCTTGCTGGAGTCTTCTCAGCTAGGCTAGGAGTAGCGAACCAGCGACAAAACTCCCATTAGCTCGATCCCCCCCACTCACCCAGATCAGGTTGAACTCGCTTCAACTGATCTCGCTGGAAGCGCAAGCTCGGTAGGAGCACATCACGTCTGGTCGCGGAAAAAAAAAGACCGCCGAAGAGCGTGCTTTCAAGAATAACGACTAAAATACCCGTAAATCATGCCAAATTGTGCCTTTTTGAAAGCTTTAATAGCTCAAAACATAAAGACAAAGCTCACGGAATAACTTTTCATTCGTAAGTACTGTTTTAATTAAGCAAACATAATTTTTTATCAAAATTTATCAAAAACATTTTTGTTATTGAGTAAGCGAGACAGCTAAATAGGCAGTACCCACACGTGAAACACGTATGTCCGAGTGTCATGCCCCTTTGGGGAGCGTTAACAAATAATATGCTGATAAAAATGCATTTTTATTTCATTCTGTTCTCCTAGTGCTTGAAACCGTTACCAAGCTAAACGTATGTACAAATTATTTATGTATAAATGCTAATAATGTCAAATACCTAATTTTCAATGTCAAATAATTTTAAGTTACAAAAAATATAAAGAATGTGGCAAAGGAATGTGAAATGGCATGTGCAATGACAAAATTTGCTTAATATATAATATGTGGGTAGGTTTGCATATTGTGATAGTTTTTGAACGGAGGTAATTGTATATTTTTCCTCAGTCGACCCGTTGACCACGAACGCTGAAAAGTGTTCGAAACGTCGGGATGTAATTTAAGCTCAGTACACGCGATATAATCCGTTTTTAGTTGTTTTATTTCATGTCAAAACCTTTTAAGCAATCATCTTTAATACCAGATACTAGAGAATAAATACGTTTAAGAAAATATCATTCGGTGACAACCAAAACTCAGTAATTGCAATAAAATTATTAAACTAAAATCAACCTTGTTTTGTTACTAATATGGTTCATTACGGCTTTAAACTTGTGGTAGTAATTAGTGAGTTTTGGGTGTTATCCGATTAATGTAAGCAATTATCTTTAATACCCGAATTACCCGATAATGACAACGTTTCTAGAGAGTATATTACTTAAATTTCTAACAGTTTTATTTGCTCTTGCTCATTTAGCCGTGCACACAGTGAATCCTCCTTTTTGTAAAGGGTCGACAACGCGCATGTGACACCTCTGGAGTTGCAGGCGTCCATAGGCTACGGGTAGCTGCTTACCATCAGGTGGGCCGTATGCTTGTTTGCCACCGTCGTTGTATTAAAAAGTTTTATTTGCTAACCCTACCTACGAAATTAGGCACCTAGCGCTGATTCCCGAGACTTACAATTCGTTCAGGATAAGTAAATCTTTTTTACCATTATTTATAACTATGCACAATCGGAGGTCACACCCTTACATTGGTTTTTTTGAGTCGTGCGCGAGGTAGGCGAAGGAAATTAAAGTACTAGGACCACACGGATCATTCGCCGTTTCTGTGTAGTGCAATATAACCGTCGCTTACCATACACGTCTCTTTTGACAAACAAACCTCTAGATCCGTAACAACTACGCGAAATCGTAGATGCCTTTATGCTGGTTTTTTGAGACGATCGTTCGTTACCTATTTCGTTGAACACTGGAATATTCGACTAGAGCACCAGAAGTTTAGAACTAGAAATTTATTCATATTTAAAAAATATAGTATACTATTGACTCGACATTCAATTTTCTATCTCGGTCCATCTTGCCCGCTTTCGTATTGACGCGACAAGGACTTACTACGATTAATATCAATTCATTATTTTAATTTTTTCAAACCCAAATGACTCTCTTTTTACTTCTATACGTCATTGTTAGAAATATGACGATCTTGTCTACACTATTGTAAATTATATTAGTTGTGGTCTCTGTCACACTGTGTGCAATGCGCAAAATATGGAAGTCTCGCTTACACGCCCGTGTTTAGTATATTGGTGTTTCTCTTTTACCCCTGATGCACATGTACATTATAGCATTTATAACAGTGTAAGCATTTACAAGTGTGTGTGTGCCGGAACACATTTCAGTTTTGTCAGCTATAGTACAGTAAAGATAAGAAAGAGAAGAAGAAAACGGTTGCGTCAAACATTAATTTATAATAGCCCGATTTTTTTTTAATTCATTCTTATGGAATACTAGCTTTTTCCCGCGGCTTTGCCCGCGTGCTATAAGTACTCAAAAAGGAGGTTCTCAGTTAGACTGGTAAGTTTGTATGTACCACATTTTCCCCTTTTAGGGGTTGAATTTTCAAAAAACCTGAAATACGTGTTTACTCATTTATCGTTAAGGAATACTCCCGTGAAGTTTCAAATAAAATAGTCTAACAAATCTTGTTTCGCCATACAAATTTTGGACCCCCATTTTACCCCCTTAGGGGGTGAATTTTGAAAAATCCTTTCTTAGTGCATCCCTAGACCTTATATGGAACCTACGTGCCAAATTTGGAATCTCTAGAACCAGCGGTTTGGGCTGTGCGTTGATATGTCAGTCAGTCAGTCAATCAGTCAGTCAGTCAGTCAGTTTCTTCTTTTATATATTTAGATTTATAGATAATATATGCAAAAATCCTACCAACTTTTCACCCGGAAGTAGTTAAAAAGGTAAAAAAAAATATATAAAAAAATTGTATATTTTTATTCACAATAATATCAATTATTTTTATTTGTAAATATGACGATATTTAAGTCTTCTTTCTGTGTAAAGCGAAAAACAAGAAACCGTGTCCATGTAAAACCACATAAATAAAAAAATGTACGGCGCGGGCGATATATATCCTAATTCGTTAGAAACAAATAGTAATAATTGGTAGTTTGTTCTTACACATTTTAAATGACTTAGAAACGATATATTCATTAAAATCCTACAAGTAAAACGCTTGTAATATGTGTGTACATATTTGTGGCGGTTAGCGAATAACGATATTTTGTAGGATTTCATTGCGTAAATAATACTTGTATCATGATATTCATGATATATCCGTTACACTAAAATTATTAGCTATTATTAATTATTTCCAATTCCCCATACTAGCCGCCCGTAAGATGACTGTAGTACTATGAACATCAGGTATCTTCCTCTTTTTATTTTAATCAAAGGATAGCACGCTATTAGTTAGATCTCAAGAAAGTAGGAAATCTCGGTTCTTATTTATTTTGGCGTAACGTTGTAATTTGGAGCAAACGATCGGTTCGCGACGCGTAAAATCGACTGAGTTGGGCAGTGGATTTGATCGCTTCGCGAAATGATACGTGTACGTGCTAATTGAACAGTAAGGCCGTGGCTGGTTGACGTCGGTTGCGGCCAAGTGCGTGTCGGACCACGCGTAATGGCGAGTTCCGTACCTTCAACAGATTGAGGAAAAATAATCAAAAGGTTGTATCTGCCTTTGGAAGAGGGTTTTAGGAGATAACTCGAGCATGATTTAATTCATAAGTTACAGCCCCCCCCCCCCTATACAGTTTTTTAGACGGAATGATTATTTCTGAAAATATTTACTTCATTATAAAATATGTTTAAAAAAGCTTAATGTTATTTCTGAAGACCTATCGATTCATGCAACATGTTGATTTTTGGTAAAAAAAATGTTTTTGGCAAAATTAGTTACATGCATAAGTACATGGACTTAAATATTTTTTCAGCAATTTTATTACAATACTAAGTATGGCATACAAACTACAACTAATGTTCAAATTTTATTAAGATACGTTTAGCAGTTTCCGAGTAAAATGGCAGTATAAATAATTGTAATAGTTCTGAAGTGTTAAATTTTTAATTAATTAATATAAATTGTCATGTTTGTGTACGATAGCGCAATAAATGAATATTGTATTTTACCACATAAATTATAGTACTTTTATACTGATAATTTAAAAGTGAAAACTTTGATATTTGGAATGGTTAGGAAATAAATTTGCACGAATTGGCAAATTTATTTCCTAACCATTCCAAATATCAAAGTTTTCACTTCTGCCGGCACTCCCGGAGTGCACACCGTTGTTTTTTTTATACATTTATTTCCAATTGGTAGTAGTAATCAAATGCTACAAATGTTTAAAATTCTTGTATAGTTTCAACGCTCGAATTGATTGATGGTGAAAATGGAAGGTAATTTAAATACCGATGAACAATCCGCAAAGAGTATTCGGTGATCCGTTAGCATGTTCCAGTAGACGGAGAGCTAGCCACGTCAGATATCACACAATAATAAGAGCGATGAAACCCCTCTCGTTAGTTTGCTATACTATGCTTATTTCTAGATCCGGACATCTGGCAGCTGTAAAGTGGTGGAAGTCAAAAAATGCAAATCACTAAGAATACAAATCCTAGAGTTCTGGTTTTGATGCAGTATTATGAAAAAATATATAAATAATTAGATCATATCATTCAAAGTATTCTAAAACGACGTATAATGTAATTCATAATTTGTCGCCTACTGTTTCTCTTACCGAAATGTTACGCAATGTTTTTTGTTCTACTGTTAAAATATACGCCCCGTCGTCTCATAAATAAGATAACTTCGGCCGTTTTTACCTATTTTGGTATTACTTTTTTCCAATTCAAAAACTTTGCTAGTCTGTCACGCTGACATCTACCGATTAAAAGCTGCCAGATACCCAGATCCAGCACTAAGGATAGTATTGCAATCTTACTAGATGGGTTTCATTGCTCTCATTATTGTGACATATCTGACGTGGCCAGCTCTTAGACCACAGGAAGGTGATACGTTAGCATGCTCCGGATGCTGTAGGGATTTCAATTTTCGCTTCGTTCGTTTTAATGGAGTTGATAGATTCACCTTCAACTCTGATGTATTCGTTGATTGATATGAAAATAATCCAAAATGATGTATGGATTTTCTTGATCAGGAGGATACGGATAATACAATGGTGAATACGTAATGTATAAAATATACTCTAAACTGACTTGATATATTACGTCAGATCTATCAATTAACTTTCATATTTTTAGGGTTCTGTAGCCCAAATGGCAAAAAACGGAACCCTTATAGTTTCGTGCGTTTCATGTCCGTCTATCCGTATGTCACAGCCATTTTACTGGAAAACCATAAGACATATAGAGACTTGATAAAATTTTAACATAAGGTTTAATTTGTATGCCGCTATTTAGTTATGTAGTTACATAGCATAAAACATTTTTGGTGGGGGGGGGGGGGGAACTCCATACATGTAACTAAATTTAAAAAAAAAATCTAAATATCAAGATGTTGAACATCAATCGGTAGGTCTTTAAAAATAACATCGAGTTTTTTTTCAACATTTTGTGATTAAGTGAATATTTTCAGAAATAATCGCTTCAAAAGTCTGAAAATAGTGTGTTCCCTCTGTAACTCTTGAACCATAAGTCTAAAAATATCAAAAAAGTTGAGAAGATGCGCCTTATTACAGTATACTTTCTTTGGAAATGATTTCGAACATTATCGATTCATCCATTTTTGAGTTATATCTAAAAAACTTTGGTTCTTATTCCATTGAAGGTACGGAACCCTCCCTTATGCGTGATCCGACACATGCTTGGCCGGTTCTTAAATAAAGAGAACGTTGATTTATTTAACGTCTCGGGACAGAAAGGAACTCTGAGCTCCGGGACGCCGTTCTACTTACATTATTTACAGATTTTAAATCACTTACGAAAGATGCCATCGCATACTTAGAATCTATAATATAATCTATCGCATTCTTAACATTTAAGTAGAGAACACTATATACCATACGATAAATAATAAACAATTCTATGATATCATAATATTACAATATAACTGTTCTTTCTTTAGTTTGTTGGTTTAGGTTTAAAGAAACTTTATTCTCATTATAAGAACATTTTGGTAACATGAGAATGTTATAGCCTATTACAAAAAATTGAAGCGTGCTTAGGCTTATTTAATTTTGTTTTTATTCAAAAACTTATATCTATATCCTAATTTCTGCCTTATTGGTACCTATTTATAAGTGGTTAAAAATATCATGCATATTTGTAATATAACATTCATCACTAGCTCATTTGTATCACTTATGATTATTACAAGTTAAATAAGATGTTATAACAAAACACTAAGGCATACAATGTTAACCCATAATAGTTAATAAAAGTTTTACTTACGTTAAAATATTGCGTTCCTCTTTAACGACCCAAGCAATATGTTTATAGTTAATAAGGTTAAAGCCAGCGTTGCGAGAAAATTTAAAAGAGTTTAAGTTATCCTAGTTCGGCAAGAAAGAACAGCGGGTTCAGGAATTATTTAACTAAAATATAAATACATATATTAATTAAGTAGGTACCTACATAATAGTATCACAGCATAATAAAATTACCCATTGACGGCTAAGGCTTAGAGAGAACGAGGCGCGTTGTAACATCGTCGATTTTTCAGAACTGCCAGCGAGCTCGCAATACCGCGCGTTAGTGAGTTCAAGTCTTGAATTAACGCGCGCTGTTGTGAACTCGCTAGCAGTTTTAAGTTCCGAAAAATAGACGATGTCACAACTCTCCTCTGTCACAACTCACCCCGGTCTCCCTATGAGCGTACTCGTAGTGAGGGATTCAAGCGTTAACGTCCAAAATCAGGATAATTTCATTTGACAGATACTGCTTTTGGCACCACCTGCAACGATAAAATACAACTAACAAACGTATGAAATTGTATGTAAAGTCCTAAAACAGAGAAGTGTAATTTTGATCCCTCCTAGCAGGGCAGAAAACGCCATTATCTGAATAGGTAGTGTGCGCACGAGCATCCATGAGATACTTTAAATGGGTGTCACATGAGCGTTGCTTCTGTAAGACGCTTTTAATTATTGTCACATGGAAGTTGCTTTAATTAACTTTTAATAGGTGTCACAGGACGGTAACTTCTATTAGACATTTTCAATGGGTGTTACACGTGCGTTACTTCTAAGTATAACATTAAATGAGTATCACATGAGCGTTGCTCCTATAAGCCACTTTCAACGGGTGTCACATAAACACTTGCAATGGGACTTGCTTTAAGGATTTTTAATGGGTTTTACATGAGATTTGCTTCTATAGAACACTTTTACACACGTAACATGAGGGTTGCTTCTATAAGCCCTTATCTGAATAGGTAGTGTGAAAATGTTTGGTGTCAGACGTAGGGAACCCTGCAAAAGCAATCTTCCGCCCACGAGCGTAACACGTTTAGCGGTATTACGTATAATGGGGGAGAGCTACTTTAAATTGCACCGTAGATTACCTGGGATTGTGGTTAGTATCACTATGTACTTCATTTTACAAGATATAGGTATAAGACTTCGTTGCCGCGTTCGCACTTTGCAAAATGGCCGTTCATTTGTTATTTTATTTGTTTTCACAATTTTGTTTGGTTTTTAGGGTTCCGTAGCCAAATGGCAAAAAACGGAACCCTTATGGATTCGTCATGTCTGTCTGTCTGTCCGTCCGTATGTCACAGGCATTTTACTCGGAAACTATACGATGTATCTGAATAAAATTTACACATGAGGTGTATTTTGTATGCAGGTACTTAGTTAAGTAGACAAATTTGAAAAAAAAAAAATTTTAGGGGGCGCTCCATACAGGTAACTGTTATTTAAAAAATAAATAACCAAATATCAACATGTGACACATCAATCGATAGGTCTTTCAAAATAACATTTAGGTTTCTTGACTATATTTTGTGATTAAGTGAATATTTTCTGAAATAATCGCTTCGAAAGTCAGAAAAGTTGTATAGCCCCCCCCCGTAACTTTTAACGTTTTAACCGTAAGTTCAAAAAATATGAAAAAATTTGAAGAGATGCGCCTTATCATATACTTTCTACAAAAATTGTTTTGAAGATTATCGGTGTAGCCATTTTTGAGTTATCTCCAAAAAACTTCTTCCATAGGCATCAGATACGACCTTTTGGTATTAGTTTGGTTCTTATTCCGTTGAAGGTACGGAACCCTCCTATGCATGGTCCGACACGCACTTGGCCGGTTTTTAGAATCAGAATCAGAATCAATCGATTTATTCGTCAATGCTTAGAAAAAATGGAAAAGTAGAAAAATCCACTGCCTGAGGCGAGACTCGAACTAGCGACTCTGGGATACATGCCCATCGCTCTGACCAACTGAGCTACTGAGACACATCTGATGGCTGCGAATTTCTCCACTATGTTCCATATGCGTCTTAGGGGGACGCCTAGCGACATCTGCCGAAGAAGTCTTACACTTCTCAACCGGCCATCGGAGTCCCAAGTTCTATTGAGAATTCACCGATAACAATGCGCTACCCCATACTACAATTAATTTTGTATTAAGCAGAACGTCTGCTAACGATACCACAATGCTTAGAAAAAATGGAAAAGTAGAAAAATCCACTGCCTCAGGCGAGACTCGAACTCGCGACTCTGGGATACATGCCCATCGCTCTGACCAACTGAGCTACTGTGACACCCTGATGGCTGCGAATTTCTCCACTATATTCCATATGCGTCTTAGGGGGACGCCTAGCGACATCTGCCGAAGAAGTCTTACACTTCTCAACCGCGCGGTTTTTTTTTCACTTCTTTTTCTTTTTTGTATGCAATTATGTTTTATTCGTTATAAAACATAATTGCATACAAAAGTAATATAAAATAAAAACAAAAGAAATGTAGAACAACAGTATACATATGTATCAATTATGTGTCAATTTAATTTAGTTTAAGTTATTCTTGTATGCACCATGGGTACTAACTGCCTGAAATAAAAACTTTTTATTTTATTTATTTTTAGTATGTTATTCAATCAAATACAAACACTGAAAACATTGAAAAAGTAATCAACCCAGCCGGACTTGAACCTGGCATCGATACGCCTTACCGGGGCTCGATCGCTTTACCAATTAAGCTATGGGTTCAGTTCCCATAGCTTAATTGGTAAAGCGATCGAGCCCCGGTAAGGCGTATCGATGCCAGGTTCAAGTCCGGCTGGGTTGATTATTTTTTCAATGTTTTCAGTGTTTGTATTTGATTGAATAACATACTATTGTATGAGTGGAATGCCCCACTTTAAAAAAAATCATGTAAAATAATTATTTATTTTTATTTATTTTATGTAGTTTACCACGAAATGGGCCCGCCTCAGCATTATGCTGAGCGTTTAAACTTAATGTGTGTCTGAGATATCTTAATGATGCCAAAGCTTAATATAATAACCATGAAAAAAATCGTTTACTTTAAAATCTATTCATAGGTATGTAAGTGCCTACTTTTAAATGAATTTATTAACGGAATATAAAGTACCTACCTACTAGATAATTGCAAGATCTTCTAACTTGTTTCAGAAATAGAGTAAATTAGTTTTAGTGAAACGTGTGGCAATATTTAAATGTTTAATTCCTGGCCAGGCTTTAATCCATACTTAATACGAGTATTATAAATGGGAAAGTGTATGTGTGTGTTTGTTTGTCCGTATTTCACGGCAAAACGGGGCGACGAATTGACGTGATTTTTTAAGTGGAGATAGTTGAAGGGATGGAGAGTAACATAGGCTACTTTTTGTCTCTTTCTAACCCCCCACTTCCCTAAAATAGGGGGTGGAAGTTTGTATGGAGCATTCCGCAATTTGCAAAGGTAGAAAGTTAAAAATTGGTATGCGGACTATTTGTGTGCGGTTTATTCTGTTCCGAGTTCTCTTCTGTGTTTTAAATCAGGAAAGGGGAACCGTGTTACCCCGAATTTAACGCGAGCGAAGCCGCGGGCAAAAGCTAGTAGTTTATATGAAGGCAATTTCAATGCTGTATGAAAACTGAATTAGGGTTGGTACCAAATATTTAACCCTGCTGGTTCTGAAGTCATTAACTTAAATGCCTAACCCTTTTTCAAGAAAAGAAAAGATAAACGGTCTTAAGATAGAACATCAAACAATCTTAGCTGAACCAAAGCGATTAATTTTAATATTAATCCTAAAGCCTAAACAAACGCCTCCAAGACAACGTGGAAAGAATTAATTTTACTTTAAATTGAATTAACGGGTAGCTTTAAAGTCAAAATTTAAACCCGGGTATAAAATCATAATCATAAATTATAATGATGTTAATCTTGAGACGACCCGAAAAACCGTTTTAAGTGCTCGTTCCAGAGTGATAGGGAAGTCGCAGGGTTAGGAAAATGAGCGATTTTAACAGATCATTACACACCCAGTAAAATAAAAATTATCCTTACTAATGGAAAATTAAATAAAACATGAAAGTATGTTTATTTGGGTATATTATATACTAACTATCCTTAGTGGATGCGGTTATATCAAAAATACACGCTGTACGTAGCTAAATTAGCTTGAGATAGTATTTGTTCCATACAAGGGCCTATCATACGAGCCGTAGAAGATCGTGCAGCTTGGAGTGCCTTGGTTACGAGAACAACGACTTCATCTGGTCGCGACCCTCAGCTATGAGGAAACGAGAAAGAAGTATTTGTAACTGACGATTCGAAAGTGATTATTGGTATGCCTACCTACTTGACTAAATAAATTTATGACTTTAACTTTGAATAAGAAGTTTTACATACTACCATTACTCCTATATTACATGGAATATCTTAAGTATTACCGAGGCACAGGCTTTGTCCTACTTCGGGAGGCAGAGGCTCAATCCCAGCACTTATATACTGTACAAACCTAAAGTAAGCTTGTGTAAATTAGCATATCTGTGTTAGGTTTATATGTCAATTAAGATTTATTTATTACTAGCTTTTGCCCGCGGCTTCGCTCGCGTTAAATTCGGGGTAACACGGTTCCCCTTTGCCCCCCGTAATGCTCCATACAAACTTCCACCCCCCATTTTAGGGAAGTGGGGGGTTAGAAAGAGACAAAAAGTAGCCTATGTCACTCTCTATCCCTTCAACTATCTCCACTTAAAAAATCACGTCAATTCGTCGCCCCGTTTTGCCGTGAAAGACGGACAAACAAACAAACAAACACACACACTTTCCCATTTATAATATTAGTATGGATTATTTATTTATTATAATATAATAATATATCTCCATATCTACATACTAGTGATATTTATATTCTCCACAAAATTAGTTTTGTTTTTAAATAGGATTCGACAAAGTAAAGAAGGCATTAGAATCGACGACGCAGCTTAATAAGTTTTTTTCTCATTTATTTATCAAAAATGTAAAATTAAAAGAGTCGCGGTAGTTTTTACTTCTTTTGGTCTATCAGCCGAATTAGTTAACATAATTACTGTCATCAATCATCACTTTCGTTGATTATTACTAGACTTTACGTACTTAATCCAAATGTTATACACCCGAATATCGAAATACCAAAATCGATAAACGGCAAACCATTTCATAACTTACGTACAAACCATACCGTCCAATATCGATACAAAATCGAAGAGAACAGCGATTGGATAATAAGCTGCTGGAGACAGGCGTGCCTATCCCCAAGATAAAATATAATACCGCAAAAATACCTACGAATTGCAGAATTATGAAAATAGGAGATACCTACTTTCATTTTTGTGGAGCGTGACATTTGATCACATGGAAATCGTAATTGTTAAGGGGTTTTACCTTACATCAAATCAGGCGTGGCTGCTTTATATTTGCTACTCGCGATGAAATACTTATTTTGTACAAATACTTATTTTGAATAAAAAACCAGCCAGGCAAAAGTACCATTTCAATGAATCCATTTACAGAGGATTATACTTTTTACCAATTCTCCTTATTTGGGAATTTGTCGCTAGTTTTGAGTTATTATATCTTCATATCTTTTTTGTTGCTAATAAAACTTTTTACAAAATTATATAGGTAACATCTTCTGTGATATATAAATACTGTCAAACGCATATATGTGTGGGTTACAAGCTCTGACACAGCCAACTACCCCGACCGTATTGAGGGCGCCTCTTCTTTGACCAAAAGGTCAAAAGGTGGATTTGCTATAACCTTAAAGAGGGTTTAGACACAGTGCTCTGAAAATATCAGTAGATGATTTACTTTTTAGTACCATGCCCAAATAGTCTGATCTGGACGCACCTGTATACCCATACTTCTCTCACAAGACTATATCTCATCAATTCATCATTCGTAATAGATACAAAAATTAAAATTGTCATCTTGTGCATTTCAGCGATTACGGCCAGAAATTGTAAAACAACCAAATTTAATGAAACATTATGAAACCTCGAAGGTCCAATGGCCTATTTTTAGGACTTATAAACATAGTCATCATGGCTGACGAGGTCAACTTTTTAAATCAAAATTAGATCTTATGCCAGAAACTGAAAGTTCTAAATAAAATGGCTTAATTTTAGGACTGGGTTGTTTTTCTTATTTTATTTGTACTAAAAATAGATTGGCCCATACGAGGCAGGAGCCCCCTTAAGAATCGTATCTGCCGGTAAACTAATTTAATTAGATGGACAAGTTTTTTTGTCCATCTAATTAAACACTGATGTTTGCTGCTTTTAAATCTAATATTACAAAATTACTAAAAATTGTACCCGGGTAATTTTGCTTTTTATCGTAGGGACAAATTGTACCGGTTTTATTGCTATTAACTGAAGTTACGACCACCGCGGCGGAAAAATGTAAACGCGATTTGTAATTTGTCTTAAAATAAGGCCATTCGTAGTACTACCGTTATCCATCTGTATATAACCCAGCCCCGTTAGGCCTCGGTGTAATTTCTGCGAGCGTAATTATGAAGTATTGTTCTGAACCCGGTTTAAGTTGCCAGATTTACTTTCACGCGTCTAGCCTAATAAGTAATCTTACACTTTAAGATGCCTCAGTAAAATGTAGAACTTAATTCCCAATGGGTTCCTTAATTTTAAAATACTCGACCTTTTCCAACTCATGTGGAATTGATTATAATTAAAACTTGTTACAAATCCGGTGAAGGGAGATAAAGAGTGATAACTTATCTTTTATCTTAATTTAAAGATTTGAGGAGATGTGCCTTATCATATACTTTCTACGAAAATTGTTTTGAACATTATCGGTTCAGCCATTTTTGAGTTATCTCCAAAAACCTTCTTCCATAGGCATCAGATACGACCTTTTGGTATTAGTTTGGTTCTTATTCCATTGAAGGTACGGAACCCTCCTATGCGTGGTCCGACACGCACTTGGCCGGTTTTTTTTTAAGTTTTACACATCAATCAACAGCAACCATTTTAGCTGGCATTTAGGTGCTTCTGAAAAAAAATTGCATTATAAATATTTACCTATAACGGGTTACTCACGTAATTTAAGTCTATTTTTCTCGACATGTTTCGATCAATAATTTACGATCGTAAATGCGACTTATAAATTAGGTGAGTAACCCGTTATAAATATTTTTAACTAGCTTTTGCCCGCGGCTTCGCTCGCGTTAAATTCGGGGTAACAAACTATACAAACTTCCACCCCCCATTTTAGGGAAGTGGGAGGTTAGAAAGAGACAAAAAGTAGCTTACGTCACTCTCCATCCCTTCAACTATCTCCACTTAAAAAATCACGTCAATTCGTCGCCCTGTTTTGCCGTGAAAGACGGACAAACACACACATACAATTTCCCATTTATAATATTAGTATGGATATGCTGGAGTCTTACGAACGAACGAGTTAAAATGTATTAATTAAAATTGCATTGCTCAATTATATATGCCAAAGCTTATGAATTCAAAAAGTATTGGACAATTTATGTGAAAGGAACCACGAAAAATTAAGTTTTTAAACTACCCATTACTTGTGCTTGTAACTGTATGAGGTGTGCAATAAAGAGTATTTATTATTATTATTATTATTATTACTAGCCACGGAAACCGAAAAGGAAAATCAATTAAAGCAATAGTTACCAAATTCACATTTTTTCAATTAATTCCTTTAACCCTAACCTGATCATCCGTCTAAAGCACTATCCAAGCTGGGCCTGAGTCGTCAAATTGAGTTTCCATCGACTATCAGTTAATGACGACCGAACCCCTTACCTGGATCGCTCTCATCAATTTCTGCGCCAGCGATATGCAAAACCAAGCTTTCTGGAAGTGAAACTTTCCAACTCATCGCAATTCGCCTTTTTAATACACGTGTTCATTGGTTTTTATTTAACACGTTACCTGTGCAGCTAAGAACAGGAATTCACCCCACACGTGCAATTTTTTGGTATATAGGTACACTCGATAGCCTGGCAACATTCTATAAAGTGCCTCTTTTCTTTACCTAGTCTCAAAATTATAATTTTTCATAGCCGATACGTGCAAGCAAGTTGACGTTGCTTAGCTCGTACGTGCAGATTTCAAATTGTCCTTATGATTAAATAGGGTCGTGCATCATATGTGCAGCATTCACGTATCATCAATACCTTCAAATGCTACACATGTGATGCATGCACAGGGAACGTGTTAAACCTGTTACTCTTGTGACCTTATTTTTCCGCACGTTCCATTGTGGTCTTCTCTTCTTCTTAGTCGTGCACTCTTGGCAGAGTGGTCGTGGTCATGTCTAGGTCGAGTCTTTCGCCACCACTTCCCTGGTGATGCGACGCCATGTAGCTCTATGTTTGGAGGAGTGAGAATTCTCGTTTATGCTGCAGTGTGTGACAGACTTTATGAGGTCTGTCCATCCATTCTGGTCTTAGCTAAGTTTAAAAACAGAATTGGTATTACTCTAATTATATATTTATTTTGACAAATTAATGTTTGTTTTACACAGAGAGCTGATAGCCTGGCGGTAAGACATCCGACTTGCAATCCTGAGGCCTCGGGTTCAAACCCCGGCTCGTACCACTGAGTTTTTCGAAATTTATGTACGGAATATCATTTGATATTTACCAGTCGCTTGTCGGCGAAGGAAAACATCGTAAGGAAACCGGACCTATTCCCGGTAAAGCATAGTTTCCCCTCTGGGTTGGAAGGTCAGAAGGCAGTCGCTTTCGTAAAATCTAGTGCCTACGCCAATTCATGGGATTAGGTTGTCAAGTGGACCCCACGCAGGGACAAACGCTAGAAGGAAGCAGAAGAATATTTGTTCTACACACGGTGCTGACAGAGTTAAACAAGCCTTAACTTTCTTCACAACACTATTTTCTAGCTGAAACCAATTACTGAATGTATCTAATTATATTTATTTATTGGTAGTACGAATATCTATACTTATTAAACTGGATCACACTTATTACATCAGATGCCGTATTCTAATTTTAAAATACTAAACAATACATTAAAAACACATTCTATCTCGAACATAACTTCAACACACAACAAATAATCAACCAATATTGAAGTTGTATTGGAGTTGCATCGGAATTTTCAAGCAAATTCTTATGTCTCTGATTCAGACGCTTAGGCGCTAGCTGTATTGCGTAGTTAATGTATTGGAGTTGTATTGAAGTTGGATTGTGTCTAAACGTGATTTAAAATTATAATACGGCCCCAGTTTATAATATGACTATACACGCTGGTCGCTAATGCGCAGTCCTAAATGCTGGGCACAAGTCGTAGACAACGGAGTAATCTCTCTACGTAACCACCATTCAATCCAAATCATTTCGTTTACTGACCGAGCGATAGCTAAGCTCTTCGTTTCAGCTTAGGCAAAAATATTTTCGTATTTCCGTCCGGTGTTTGTCCAGGTGTTCTCCTCTACAGGGCACATTTCTCAACCACATCCCGAAAAAGTTTTAAACTGGTTCTATAGTTACGTAGATTTTCTTTCGCTTCGTTTTTTTAGTAATATGGCACAAATGTCTTAAACGCCATAATGGTCTATGGTGCCTAAGACAATTATGAGTTTGTTAAGATGAATTGTATATTTATGAAAATGTCGGAGCCACAGGGCCACAGAAAATACTTGTCTACTTCGCTTCTAAGTACAAATGTAGTCTGAAAATAAATTCCGGCGATGTATCTTCTAGGCTCCAGTAGTCCACGTGGCGACCTGTCAACATCCTCTAATCAATGGGGGCCTCATTTGTCCCCACATACAAAGGCAGGCCCTCGAACTTCAAGCCGAGACAATGGCCACATCCAGACATTGTTTTGCCTTTGTCTAGGACCAGTTAACGAAATCGCTTTTAAAACAACGTAAAGTTAACTGAAAAAAAAAATACGTGAGTGTCGTGGAACACTCGGTTGGAACGAAGTTATGTTATTTAATTTTATTTAATTTTTGACTTTTTTGTAATTTTTTGAAATATTTTTTAGTAATTTTGACATTTTTGTCAGTCATTTTGTCTTTTTAGGGTTTCGTAGTCAACTAGGAACCCTTATAGTTTCGCCATGTTTGTCCGTCCGAGGATAATCTCAGTGACCGTTAGCACTAGAAAGCTGAAATTTGGTACTAATATGTATATCAATCACGCCGACAAAGTGGTAAAATAAAAAGTGGAAAAAATGTTTTATTAGGGTACCTCCCCTATAAGTAAAGTGGGGAGTGATTTTTTTTTTCATTTCAACCCTAACGTGTGATATACAGGGTGTTTGGTCCATCGTTGGCCAAATTAAAATGGCGGATAGGTGGGGTCGTTCCCTATCTCACCACGCTTTCCAAAAATTTTTTTGACCGACGTGCATTTTTTTTTTAATTTTTTTGTTGTTTTGAAAAGAAAATCAGGACCAACTCGTTTAAAATTAAATTTTGATAAAAAATAAGTGCTAGAGACATGCAATTGTTATTGCATCGTGATGTGCAACGTTGCACTGCTTTATTAAAGTAATAATTTCGGACACCTAACGCTTAGTTTATTTTTTATTGGCCCTCGAAGGTTTTACAGCATGTAAAAATTTTGCCAAAGGTCAACTTTGATTTGCAATGAAAAAAAAAATAAAAAAGATTACGTTCTTAAAATTCTTTTACTAAATTGTGTGTTTTATCCTCTTTCTAATGATGTAAAATAATCCCGGAAAACCTTTCATAAACTTGATTTTTCCGCGGTTATTGTAACGGACGCGACAGGCAAATCATCATTGCCCAAACATTGACGCCTCTTTTTTGAAATCCCGTAAGTAACAAGCGGGTTTGTTTTCTCGATGACCGATGAGTTTTGCAGGTTATTAAGATTTAAAACTTATCTTACGTTAATTTGGCCTTGGAGTTGAAGGTCAACTTTCACATTTCAGCGTGATAAGATAGGGAAGTGTTTTTGAAAACAACACGTGCAAAGCCGGTAAAGACTGCTATCTCCCTCTTACACAGCACAATACGTGCAGTTGTCTCTCTCTTTCATGGGTTAGACGTCAAACTGCTCTACCAAAGGCCAGCAGTAGGGCTAGATAAGAAGACTACACTTTACTTAGGTAGTGACATCAGATTAGACTTGAGACGTGATTTAACCATCTTATGGTACATTAATCCTGAACCTTTCCTGAAATAAATTTTTCCCCGGTTCTTGTATGGAAGCATCAGAAAAGTATCGACATGCAGGTTAAAAAAAACATTTTCTTTTTAAATTTTTATTACACGTGTTATTTTTACAAATTTTGTTCAAACTGGCGACCTCCGTTGCGAATGCATGCATAGCACCTTTTTCTTATTTCCACTGTTGCGAATACGCAATCGAACTTCTGCTTTGATCACCTCGGAGGCCGCCAATATTCGTTGAGACAAATCTTCCCGCGATTCCACCTCCGTTATGTAAACAAGTTCCTTCGCCCGTCCCCAGATGTAAAAGTCCAACGGAGTTAGGTCAGGAGAACGTGGAGGCCATGGAATAGGGCCATCTCTCCCAATCCATGAATTAGGGAAAGCGTTGTCAAGGTGCTCCCTGACTGTTATCCTCCAATGGGCCGGACATCCGTCTTGTTGGAAGATGATATGCCTATCCTTGTTAAAGTGCGGCACATTCTCCAGCAAATTAGGTAAATCATTTTGTAGAAAATGAAGATAGTTGTCTTCATTTAAATTGTCTGGCAGGAAATGTGGCCCGATGACTTGATCGCCAATAACTCCTTTGAACTCCTTTGAACTTGATAGGATGAATAGTTTTTGAAAAAAAATTACATTATAATTTCTGAACTAAGCTTGTAATTTAACCGTTTTAACTCTTAAGTAGAGACACTTACTGTGACGGACGGAAAACTACGGAACCCTACACTGAGCGTGGCCCGACACGCTCTTGGCCGGTTTTTTTTACTTTTGTGACGTTATTGCCTTTTTTTTTAAATTTTGACCTTTTTACTTTTGTGACTTTTTGACCTTTTTAAACTTATTGACTTTTGTGACGTTTTTTAACATTGTTGCGTTTTTTTACTTTGTGACTTTTTAAATTTTTGGACTTTTTGGAATTTTTAACTTTCTTTGCTTTAATTTTACTTATTTGACTTTTTACTTTGTCACTTCTCACTTTAATCTATTTTATTTTATTTCATTTAACATGTTTCTCAATGGTATGGCTTTGTGTCGCGTTTTCGTGACGGTCACGTGGCTTTTTTACCCCTAGCCCCCCCCCCCCCCCCTCCATCCGCGAACCGTCCGATAAGGAACTTCGGTCCAAAAATGAAATGAAATTAATTTACTCCAGAAACATGTCCATATAACTATTACGAATGAATAACACTAATTACTAGATAAACTAAAACTAAAATTATGCAATGCAAAAAACTATATCACAATTGAAAGCCAGTGTTACGGGTCACCTCGACCCGTTTAACAGGCTGGTGGTAGGTCCTCCGTCGCTCGTAAAGGGGATTTGCGTCCCACTCTCTCACCGCAGACAAGAGTCCGTTGGAGGAACCATTTATTGCCTTTCTGGCGTTAGCGCTCCTGACTCGCGCGCGCCCCTCCACGAACGGGTTAAAAAAATTTGATGTTAAGAAAGCAATTTGTTTGCATTAGTTGATACGACTGTAATAGTTATTTGTGCAACAAGAGAGGAAAGTTGGTTTTTCTTGCGAGTGTTGATTTTGCGTCCCGAGTAAGCGAAAGAATCTATAATTGAATCACGAGCGTAGCGAGTGATTCTATGTTTGAATCTTGAGCGTAGCGAGGGACTCAAAAACACGAGATGTAAAATAACTTTCCTCACGTGTGACACATACAACTTTATTCGGGGTGCGGGTTCGCTTGAATGTAAAACGTCCGGAGAGTAGCGGAAAAATGTTTAATGTTGTAAAATGTTATAGAATAATGTTAATAAAATGTTGATAATGTTGAGAATGTTCAATGTTAATCGAATGCACCCGGTCGCGATGGATCTCAAAAGTACACTGAAAACTAAATGAATGCTAAATTATTGGGGCAATGCGTCTTTTGCTGACTGGACGCACGCGCCGCACGAGGCTTTAAACGTGTTAGGTGCATTGCACCGAACATCTTGGCGGGGGCAAACGATGAGATGAAATGGATTACTAAGATAAATGATACAAGATGATCAACAATATTTTTTAAATCTAAGTAATTAATTTTTAAACGATGTCTGTCTGAACACTGGCGAGCAGCTTCTGTCCACTTGTTTCAGTTCAATGTTTTCATGTTTGTCACACTCTTTCACTTTTCGCGCACTTGCACTACACTTATTGTTACTGATGCTGGTACGTCGTAGACTGCATCGCGTGTTCGGCGTATAGGCCTTACTGGCGACCTCTCGGGGCGGCGGCGACGGCTGCGGGTTTGCACGGGGTCTTGCGGTGATGGTGTTCGGAGCTGTTGTTCTCTCTGGATTTTCTTGGGTTGTCCAGGCTCTTAAAAGTTGCCACTGGCAACGTGTTTTTTGGCATACGAGTAAGATTGTTATAGCAGTAGTTGCTAGAAAGAGGCAGTATATAGCTGTATAGTGGTGTATATCGTGGACAGAATAGCTGTTAATGAGGGTTTCCGCGATTGAGATTTTCACTAGATGGCAGCACCGTGACGACAGGTCTTTTTGGCAGTAGCTGTCAAAATCCACCAATCAAAAATTATATGGTTAAACATGATTGGTGGATTGTGACAGCTAGACCTGTCGCCACGGTGCTGCCATCTAGTGAAAAACTCGATCGCGGAAACCCTCATTGTATCTTCGGGAAGTTGGCTTTCTTTCAGCGGTTTTATTTTCTCTTTTATGATTTTATTTTCGCTTTCGTCTTCCAAATGAAAGCTGTTATTTGCGAATTTTTCAACCGTAATGTTTATAACATGGTTAATTGGGTCAATTTCTGGGGCAGGTATGCTATATGATAAATCCACTTTACTTTCCATATTCATATGCGTGTGAATTGCAAAGTTGTCCGTTTTTACGATACAATTCTCCTCAATGTAAATAATGTTAGTTCGTGTCAATGTTTGCGCTGTAACTTGATCTCTACATATGGTTCGGAACTGACACCGATCACAACAAAAATATAAGTAGTGATTCGGTCGGGATAAACTGATCCACCTGTTCTGACACGCGGCTATGCTTGTTTTACATGTATATAAATTCACCTTTTCATCCTTTATACACAAATCTTTATCTGTGTTCATCTTATATACAGGGACCTTAAGTGAGCACATATATGTGAACGTATCTCGTATAATACAAGTTTCGATATCCTTTTCTTGTAAGGGCATGTATGCATCCTTTTGTAAGTTCATGGCTACGTATTTTTCTATGGGAATAACAGATATCATATTTCTGTCTGAGCTGTGCGGAACCGGAATAATGTTATAAAGGTCGTAACGATCACGAGTTATCAATGGAATGCGAATCTCAAATATCATGTATTGGTCAGTCATTCTTGATTTAACTTATAATACTTGGTAGATGTTTTGTAAGTTTGTTTGTATGTTGTCAATTGGTAAAGTAAGGTCACTTAAAAGTTGGCCCGATATTATATTTAATTCTTTTTGTAGTTGCTGGGGGCTTATAATATGTATGTTCATTTTATCGTTGTAAATGTTGGCTATCGTTTCTAATAACATATCTTGGATTGTTTTAAGGTGATTTAATAAATTGTTCGCAGCCATGGCGACCACTGTAAATTGAGACATGCTCTCTGCGACTGTAATTTCTTTTGCCATCGCAGTGGTATCTTTTTCTAAACAAAGTAAGTGCTGGTGTATCATTTTATGTTGTTTTTGGATCGTATCTCGAGTTCTCAAGAGCATGTTGTATTCGGCTTCTACAATAGATGTTTGATTTTTCCACATGGTGACGAGATGTTTTTCGTTGTTTTTTAGGAGACTTATGTCCTGTTGGTATTGTTGAGCGAACCGATCGTCTAAAACTCCGAATAAAGTATTCGCTAAGTTTCCGACACCGTTTATTAATCCCCGTTTCTTGCGTGTTTGTTGTTTTAGCTGATGTCGGGATAGTACATTATTATAATGTTGTAGTTCGTCGTATGAATGTTGTAATTGTAAAAGGATGACGTCACAGTGTGAAAGGGTTCTAACTTGTTTACAAATAGTTTCTAATTGCTTGTTGTATTTTTTGTATGCTGATACTCCTTTCCAGTATGGGCTCATATCGTAGTACGCTACTAGTTTCCATTCGTCTCTAACTAGTTGCATAGTTCCAAGCTTATCGAAGTACAATCCTTGGCCGTCATTGATAGGTGTCATTTTTACGCAATTTCCAGCTGTTATGAAAGTAAAAATATAGAATAGCATCATTAGCATGGTTGTCATACATCCTCTCTTGGTTCGTCTTTGACTTTTGGTTTGTTTCGGGGTTTCTTTATCGACGGGTTGTTTTCTGGTTTCGATTTTTCCAGGGGCAAGACAGATAATTTAACTACGGGTCTCTTTAGTGTTCCTTTCGCTGTTTTTAGTGTTACTACTCTCACATATCCATCCTGGCCTGCATGCACGTCGATCACTCGTCCTAGTGCCCATTTCCCTGCTGGTAAATTATCTTCATGTATGACCACTATGTCCCCTACTTCTGTTTTTCTTGGGCTCACACCATTTCTGTCTTGCTGTTAATTGGCTTAAGTACTCTGTTTTCCATCTTCTCCATACATCACTGAATATTTTTTGTGTTAAATTCTATCTTGTGCGTGCGTCTTCGTATGTTTCTATTATAGTCACTCCCGCTCGTCCTTGCAAGAAGTGGGCTGGAGTCAGCGTATTCAGGTCATCAATGTTGTCTGTTAATGGGCATAATGGCCTTGAATTTAGACAGTTCTCCAATTCCGCCAGAATCGTGGCATATTCCTCATATGTAAGTTTTTGTTCACCCACTACGCGTTTTAAATGGTATTTTAAGCTTCTGACGGCTCTTTCCCAGAGTCCGCCCGCGCTGGGCCAGGCGGGAGCATTAAAATGCCACTCGATTTCCATTTCAGCGACTTCAGCCAAGAAATTGTCGTCGATTGTGTTTTGAATCTCCTTCCACTGTTGTTTCAGAATGTTGTTCGAGCCTATAAAATTGGTACCCTGATCGGAGTATAAATGTTTTGGGGCTCCTTTTCTGGCTGCCATTCTTCTTAAAGTTAGTAAGCATAGACTCAATAGTGCGCTGAACTTCCCCTTGACGGATTACGCTCGCCATCTTGATGTTTTGTTAGTAAAATAGGAAAGATCTTACTTGAGAGTCTTCTGCGTAGTTACGTCGTTACCGAACACTGCTGCCTCGCCTCGCTGTTGCCTGTTGTTGTTGGTTTTCTGCGTCTCTCCTTCAGCTACAGCTCACCCACAAATGTTCACCAATTCAATCACCTCACTCACTACTCAAAATTAATTTTATAGCGCGCGAGGTCCACTGTTCGAAGGACCAATATTCGGGGTGCGGGTTCGCTTGAATGTAAAACGTCCGGAGAGTAGCGGAAAAATGTTTAATGTTGTAAAATGTTATAGAATAATGTTAATAAAATGTTGATAATGTTGAGAATGTTCAATGTTAATCGAATGCACCCGGTCGCGATGGATCTCAAAAGTACACTGAAAACTAAATGAATGCTAAATTATTGGGGCAATGCGTCTTTTGCTGACTGGACGCACGCGCCGCACGAGGCTTTAAACGTGTTAGGTGCATTGCACCGAACAAACTTTTCACCTCAGTAGTGAGAACATATTAAAGTTCAAATATATATTTTGAATTTGTAGACCCCGAAATATGAAGTGGCACTGGCAGTTCATGGCCTTCACTAAATTAAAAAGCTACTTTGTCTCACTCCCTGGAGTGCCGAAAGTCGCACTTTCGTCACTGTTTTTTCGCAGGGAAGTAGGCTTGTTCGAGCTGCTGAGGTGAAAACAATAATGTTCGCCGTATTGAAGATAAATCTTTCCGATAAAAATCCACTTTCGCTTAAATTAAACAGGTCAATTTCATCAATTTTCTAAGGTTAACGCAAAAGCCATAAAATTCTTTTACTTTTCGTAACCGCTGTGGGAGAAATTCGTAAATTTTGTAATCTTAAAGTAATCAAGAAGGGACAGAGTGGCGAAAGGACATTTTTTGCAAGCTGGTGTCAATTATGTAAATTTAGCCTCAATCAAAATGTAAAATTATTCATCGTAGGTTCAGAGGTTTTCGAAAAGGGGATTATCAAATTGGTACAGTGCACCAGGTTTAGTAAGCTTATCGAACGAGCGGAGCGTAAGTGAAGCAAGTTCTTACAATCAACTTCTGGCTAGTCGGACGTATCAGCATTTCGATGGCTTTATGATTTTGAGAGTTTGTTCCGCGATAACTTTAGTAACGCTTTTCTGGTCTTTATGAAATTTGTTGGGGTTGTAGCAGAGATACATATATCATTTGAGAGGTCGTATATGAGCAAGATCGACAAGGGGTCATGGAGCTAGAAGTCGCGACAAAATCATAATACGGATCTTGTTATATTGCACATCGTTTGCAAGGAAATCGCGAGTTCTATGTTCGAGGCGGACTACTAGTGATAATTTGAAGTAGGTACTTTCAATTGAAAGTTGAAACCATTGAATTGGAAAGGTAATACAAGTTTGAACTGCTTACATTGCCGCAAAATAATTTTCAGAGCAAAAACACAAAGAGTGAAAACTAGAGTGTTTCTTTGATGATTTTAATGAATGATAAAGCTAGTAGTCCGCCTCGAACTGAGAACTCGCAATTTACTTGCAAACAAGCGGACCAATATAACAAGACCCATGTGATGATTTATTCGCGCCTTCTAGCTCCATAACCCGTTGACCGATCCTGCTCATATACGAACTCTCAAATTATATGTATCTGTGCTAGAACCCCAACAAATTTCATAAAGATCAGAAAAACGTTACGGAAGTTATCGCGGAACAAACTCTCAAAATCAAAAAGCCATCCAAATGCCGAGACGTCCCAGTAGCTAGAAGTTGTTTGTAAGAACTTCACTTCGTTTACGCTCCGCTCGTTCGAAAATACCAGTTAAACTTGATGAGGCTGGATGGTTAGTTTTGACCCCTGGTTAATGGGGACTTATTTGTTGCAAATTAAATCTAGTACTAGTAGTCCGCCTCGAACTCGGAACTCGCGATTTCCTTGCAAACGAGATGACCAATATAACAAGACCCTTATGGTGATTTTTTCGCGCCTTCTACCTCCATGATTCCTTGGTCGATCCTACTCATATACGAACTCTCAAATTATATGTGTTTCTGCTACAACCCCAACAAATTTCATGAAGATCAGAAAAGCGTTACTAAAGTTATCGCGGAACAAACTCTCAAAATCAAAAAGCCATTGAAATGCCGAGACGTCCCAGTAGCCAGAAGTTGTTTGTAAGAACTTGCTTCGCTTACGCTCCGCTCGTTTGATTAGCTCCATTAAAGAATATCTCGCATTAGTAGTCACCCGGCGTTTCTATTAAAACGCACAACACGTGTGTTATAATCCCGTCTGTCTTATACTTTAATATATATTTTTTTCGTCTGATAGAAATATTTTCGACTAGGTTAACAAATATATTATGTACAGTCACCAGCAATAGTATCTCCCACACGGAGGCCGCAAAAATATGTGAGACGCTCGTATTTGTAGGGCCATAGGAGCGTGTCATATATTTTGGCGGCTTCGTGTAGGAAGATACTATTACCGGTGACTGTACCTTTATTTATTACCAAACTTAACTTTTATTCACAGGCCAATTTCCAATACAGATTTTGACTCTAATATACATTCAGAAACGAGTTTGTAATAGTACACGGGATGTTTGGGAAATAATACTAACTATCAATCAGCATACTGCACCATGTTTTTCAACTCTCTCTACTTCTCTTTCACCCTCTCTTGGCAAAATCACAAAACTTTTCTATGGAGTTTACTGTGACTAAATCGCGGCATAACTATGTACAGGTTGTAATTAAAATACTAGTGATTCGCTTAAGGGCGTAATTGGTATCGTATTTCGGGTAAGAAAAAATAGGAGAGTTTTTTTTGGATGGGGCACGTCATCTCGTACAAAACCATTAATTTTTCGCGTGAAAAATGTTTTTTCTCAAACATGCTCGGAAATGATGGCATTTTGTTCGAAAATTGAAGACGCACAGTGCTCAATTTTATTCTTTTCAAATTTAAAAAGTAAAAACGCAGCGGAAAAAAATGAGTTTCCATAGAATCATTTTACTCCTAAGAATAAAATGACTACCTATATGAAAATCCATTTGTTTCCGCTGCGTTAACTTTTTAAATCCTACGATTGCAAATAAATGACTAAGGACATGTTGCATTCTGCCAAGTTAAACCTTCGCGAACTTCGTTCAACCAGACAAAATGTCAAAATAATTGCAAACACGATGTCGCGATTCGGGATGCGCGCGCACTGGCGCATGCGCGTATCGGACGATTGTTGTCTGTGGTAATATTTAAAAAAAATATGCAAAATAAAAGGCGGCAATTCGTTGTGAAATAAGTAATCGTGTTCTTGAAAATTAATTAACCCTCTGCGACTGATGTGCGGTATATCAGACACCGCCAAATAAACTTCTTGTTGCTATGCCGGCGTACGACGCGATATAGCTCTGTCTCGCTCATTACCTTCGTCAAACGACTGGCGGCATCGGACAGTGACGCCCGAGTGGCGACGAGGTGCACGTGCCGGGAGATACGAGCTGCGGGTGTCCCACAGACGTGAGTACACCAATAAGTACTGAGTCTGACATACCTCACCGTCACCGTCATCCGTCACCGTCATGTGACACCACCAGCCAGCAGTTCTGCTGCAAGGACGCAGAGGCGCTGGTCATACAAGGGAGGGAGGGACGAGTAGGTTTGCCGATATAGCTCAAATACACGTGCTAGTACGGTTCAGGCCGTCGGTCAAAGGTGTAGAGTACGGCGGGTTAACGACCTCTGTCCGGACGTACCCACTCCGAGATAGGGCGTGTATCCGGGCTTCCTCGCGTGCTCTTCCCGTCGTCTGCCGCCCTGGTATGCTCAGCTGGCCCTCCTGCCCGAGAAACCGGTGGGCCAATAAATACAGGATGGGACTGTCGGGTTTGTGCAGTCAAGGATAATAGGAATGACAGGAGGTAGAGCCAGACCGAATACTTGCATCGTGCCCAGCGTGAGGGAGATGGATAAATACTGTGTGTAAATATATACGAAGGGATGGTGACTGCGTATAATTAAGTTGCGTTCATTGCTTATGATCTGTAGTCTAGCAGTTGGACTAGGTTTGCCGTAGTTATTTCAGATACAATAGACGGTTCTTACCACGTAGCACGTGTTAGCGCAACGCAACTGCCCGCCCGCGCCGAGGCAGTTTTAGAGAAAGTCGGTTCTAAGTGTGCGTGGTCTGTTTATGTATTTTCGTTTTCCTAATTTCGCGAAAAATAATATAATCCAGATCCATTAAGCAGTGCACTGTGACACGCCCTTACATTATTATACGTGCACCCGCGAGTGAATTTAAGTGAGTGCGCGACAGGCTCCGCTCGACTCTTCCACGCTTGACTGGAGTGGCCTGAGAGGATAAAGATAACATCATACAATACCCCACATCGACGCGGGTGAGATCTTTCCATGGTTTACTGCTTATACTGGGCCTTTGCTGTTGGGGCCAGACCCATCTAGGTCTTCTTCTTCTTCTTTCTCGTTCCCTCACTGCTGAGGATCGCGACTACATGTAGCTTGCTTCCATAATGTGCGGTCATAGGCCATGTGGACTGCACGGTTCAGGTTGCCGCCAGCCGACCTTTTTGCGGCGTACTATTTTAAGTAACTAAAGGGGAAGGGATTAAGAAAGGCCCAGAGAGTGCTCTGTAAGGGCCAGAGCCTGACTTTGGCTAAAACCAGTAGCTTCGGTATCCAACTAAGTAGGCTTCTAATTTTTTTCCATGATACCTAATCGGTATGTAGGTACTATTTCTAGTAAACTGAATTTAGCTTGGCCACAAGGGAAATAAGGGAAACTCCGTAGATGACTGGACGTGTATAACATATACACGCGCGCACGGCCATACCAACGCCCAAAACTTATCTTAGAGCAACGAAATTTTGTTATCAAAAAATAAACGTGCGCAAGTTGAAGTACAAATATCATATCTAAAACCACCCCATAATTTAACTAACTAAAATAAACATAAACTATTGGCTAGTTGAAGGGTCTGGAGACATTAGATGAGAGCATTTCCACGCAAGCATTGTTATGGCAACTCCTTCGCAGTTCGCAGAAAACAATAAGCTGCCGTCCAAAGGGTTACAATCGCCACATGCACAAATTCTAAAACGAGCCGCCGAAGGCAGGGATCCATACCTACAGAACAATATAATGACTAACAAAACAAAAAAAAAATACTGACAAAAGCTGCAAACTTAAAGAGAAATATAATGTGCAATTAACACAACCATCGAGACTTTCTCCAGGAAAGAGGGACAGAAAAAAAACGTTTTTTGTCATGTTCGACGGACGCGCATCCGAGATCTCCAAACACGTGCGGTTGCTAGCCGCCTGGAAAGACAATAGTGATCATAAATTCGGTTTTTAAATGACAGAGATCCTATGACCAGAACGAAAAAAAAAACTTAACCTAAGCGATGTGAAATATTCGAGCAAGCTAACATTCCTATTCCACAAACTAAAGATATGAAATTGAACAACGCACTACACAGCCAACAGAAATACGCGATGCATGATAAAATGTTTAAAATACCTGTTGCGTATATAAAAAAGTTTATTATTTATAATATTTAAGTTTTAAGTTATGGTTTTTTATGTTTCCATGACTTAAAGTGCAACCATTAAATGTGCAGCATTGTGAATGTACTTATACACAAAAATCCATATTGGATATCAGTGGAGTGTTATTGGCGTTTTTGTGCGAGTAATCAGTGCGTAGTGTGACAATGAAAAAGTATATTCATATTATATTCGTGCTAAAAGATTTAGATTAAATTAGCGGCGATTCTTTCAAGCGATGCTTACTTGTTCAAATTTTTATATTCATTTAATATCAAGTGAGTGTGATTCGTGTTTTATAATGAAGTTATATATTTTGTGTGTGTGTCTTGTATAATACATCGAAGTTGTACTATTGTGTGTTTACTGTTTAATGTTAAACAGTACAATATGTATTTGGAGCGATTTACATGTGGCTCACTACAGACTTGCGCCACACTATGCGACTACATTAACACCACAATACCAACCAACCTAACCACGCATACAGACACTAATAAATGAATCAACGTCTTACTTATAGAACTCTGCTCCCTTCGATTTGTCCAATCACAGAAAAATTGACTACCATTTCTACAGGCTACAAAGAAACAGTCAGCTGAATTTGCTCCGGCAAGCATTCGACAAGCAGCAATTAAGACAAGATGCGACAAGGCCACTCCAAACGCTAAAATCCGCACTTAGTTTAGTCAAAAATATATAATCGAGTAGCGTACACCGACGTAAATATTAATGAATAAAATAGTTATCGCACTTTCTATGGCCTACGGTCTTAAATCCAGGGTTCTCACAAGCACCAACAGATCACAGCTAAGGAAATACGAACGACATACTATATTCTAAACAAAATGATAGACGCAACGTATCTAATGAACCGTCTCAAAAATTACATGAGATGCTGGAAGACAAGACGTTAACGGATTCCAAAATCCATATTGGATATCAGTGGAGTGTTATTGGCGTTTTTGTGCGAGTAATCAGTGCGTAGTGTGACAATGAAAAAGTATATTCATATTATATTCGTGCTAAAAGATTTAGATTAAATTAGCGGCGATTCTTTCAAGCGATGCTTACTTGTTCAAATTTTTATATTCATTTAATATCAAGTGAGTGTGATTCGTGTTTTATAATGAAGTTATATATTTTGTGTGTGTGTCTTGTATAATACATCGAAGTTGTACTATTGTGTGTTTACTGTTTAATGTTAAACAGTACAATATGTATTTGGAGCGATTTACATGTGGCTCACTACAGACTTGCGCCACACTATGCGACTACATTAACACCACAATACCAACCAACCTAACCACGCATACAGACACTAATAAATGAATCAACGTCTTACTTATAGAACTCTGCTCCCTTCGATTTGTCCAATCACAGAAAAATTGACTACCATTTCTACAGGCTACAAAGAAACAGTCAGCTGAATTTGCTCCGGCAAGCATTCGACAAGCAGCAATTAAGACAAGATGCGACAAGGCCACTCCAAACGCTAAAATCCGCACTTAGTTTAGTCAAAAATATATAATCGAGTAGCGTACACCGACGTAAATATTAATGAATAAAATAGTTATCGCACTTTCTATGGCCTACGGTCTTAAATCCAGGGTTCTCACAAGCACCAACAGATCACAGCTAAGGAAATACGAACGACATACTATATTCTAAACAAAATGATAGACGCAACGTATCTAATGAACCGTCTCAAAAATTACATGAGATGCTGGAAGACAAGACGTTAACGGATTAGGTACAAGTGCACAAACTATGCTATAAACTCATTGACTGAAGACCTATACGCACTTGCTGCGCTAAGCTATAGTCCACAACCCCACATGAAGAGCAAGTGAAAGAGTGAGACCTATTTTTTACTCATGGATTGGCTACTCGAACCAGAGAATAACTTGACCACAACCAGAAAATAACTACGGCAAACCTAGTCCAACTGCTAGACTACAGATCATAAGCAATGAACGCAACTTAATTATACGCAGTCACCATCCCTTCGTATATATTTACACACAGTATTTATCCATCTCCCTCACGCTGGGCACGATGCAAGTATTCGGTCTGGCTCTACCTCCTGTCATTCCTATTATCCTTGACTGCACAAACCCGACAGTCCCATCCTGTATTTATTGGCCCACCGGTTTCTCGGGCAGGAGGGCCAGCTGAGCATACCAGGGCGGCAGACGACGGGAAGAGCACGCGAGGAAGCCCGGATACACGCCCTATCTCGGAGTGGGTACGTCCGGACAGAGGTCGTTAACCCGCCGTACTCTACACCTTTGACCGACGGCCTGAACCGTACTAGCACGTGTATTTGAGCTATATCGGCAAACCTACTCGTCCCTCCCTCCCTTGTATGACCAGCGCCTCTGCGTCCTTGCAGCAGAACTGCTGGCTGGTGGTGTCACATGACGGTGAGGTCACAGTCTACTGAGTCTGACATACCTCACTTCATAAAATTATGTACTTGTTCATAGTGTCTATGAGACGTCACCACATAAAAATATTAATGTTAGTATAGTGTATGTCAGACGTCACCTCAGAAAAATGTTAACGTTTCTATAGTGTCTGAGGTACCTAACCACATAAATTATTATATTTTAGATGGCTGATCGACGACCATTCAAATGAAACCACTGTGGGTTTTCAGTTATAGCTAGTGATCAACAAATTAGTGGATAGCTAGAAGAACTAAACGAGGAAGGTGATTTTAGCGATGTAGATGACTCAGTTGCAGACCCTGACTTCGTGGCTGATGTTGTTGTTTTCTTTAGTTTGTGGCTTTTTAGGGTGGGGACGAATTTAAAAGCACATATTACCTACATAAACGGAATATGAAGCGTTTATGTCACAGTTAATTAAAAGTTATAGAAATTTATACCAGAATTAGTGATCCCAAGGCTAAAACAACGTGTATAATAAGTGTGTGTGTGTGTGTGTGTGTGTGTGTGTGTGTGTGTGTGTGTGTGTGTGGGTGTGGGTGTGTGTGTGTGTGTGTGTGTGTGTGTGTGTGTGTGTGTGTGTGTGTATGTGTGTGTGTGTGTGTGTGTGTGTAATAAGTACCAATGTAATGTAATTTGACATGTAATATTTTAAATGTTATAAATAAATTACTATGACTATATAATGATAGACTACCAAGAGAACTGTGCTTAACAATTATAAGAGTTTTGGGAAATTATTTGCCCAAACCTCCCCCTCAACCAGCACCAGGTCTACATGCACCATCTGCCCTGCGAGACTTAAGAGGAAGACATGATTTGCCTGTTGTGTGTGTGCAACAAAGCAATATGTCTTCAATGTTCGGACCACATATGCGTAGATTGTAAAATTGATCTCTAACAGAGATCAATTTTACAATCTACGACTTTCAAAGCAAAATTGATCTCTAAAATAAGTGCCAACTTCAAGACTGATTAGTGCCTTATTCTGTCTTTAGATTGTTTGAATATTTTTTTTATGCATAAGCACAATGTTAAATAGAAGGAAAATTGTTTACGTTACTAGAACTTGTTGATTGTTAAGTTTTTTTTATTTTTTTTAGTGAGCTTAAGTACAAATGGTAAGAAACTGTGATCCCATTAAAGTTGATTATATATATCTTATGTATTTGATTTTAAAACCCATTTTACAATTTAATTAATTACATGTTTAATGAAATGAACGTTTTATAAAACAATAGTTACTATTTTGCCATTAGTTTATTTTTAATGAATTATCGAAAACGACGTCTGATAGACTCCACATCAGTAGAATCTCTCTAAAAAAGTCACCACAGTTGCAGAGGGTTAAAATAGTAAACAGAATGAGCTCAAATGTCGAAAGTGAGACGGAAATAGACGGCACACCGCCCCATTTGAAAGAAGAAGCAAGCTTAATAATGAACAACTTGCTTCCTGCTAAATCGCGGGACAAATATAGCAGGACTTACGACACGTTCATGCTGTGGAAGGCCAGCCAAAATGCTAGAAATTTGTTTGATTTCCTCGCATAATTTGAGAAAAGCACTATGTATACCTCAATGGAAACAGGCATTTTCCATCCCTCGGCAACTCGGCCAATTATTCCCCTTAACCTTAGGTATATAGCCATTGCATACCCTGGCGCAATTTAGTATTTTCAGAATCGTATGGCGACTTGTGATATCTAAATATATAAAAGAAGAAACTGACTGACTGACTGACTGACTGACATATCAACGCACAGCCCAAACCGCTGGTTCTAGAGATTCCAAATTTGGCACGTAGGTTCCTTGTAAGGTCTAGGGATGCACTAAAAAAGGACTTTTCAAAATTCACCCCCTAAGGGGGTAAAATGGAAGTCCAAAGTTTGTATGGCGAATCAAAATTTGTTAGACTATTTTATTCGAAACTTCACAGTAGTATTCCTAAAGATAAATGAGTAAACACGTGTTTCAGGTTTTTTGAAAATTCAATCCCTAAAAGGGGCAAATGTGGTCACAAAGTCTGAAAATCAACATGGTATCGTATCCTTTTTAACCGACTTCAAGATTTGAAAAGAGGAGGTTCTCAATTCGGCGTGTGTTTTTTTTTTTTTTTGTTTTTTTTTTTTATGTTTGTTACTCCATATCTCCGTCATGTCTGAACCGATTTTGAAAATTCTTTTTTTGATTGTAAGTATATATATACAGATTGGTCCCGTTTTTGTCAAAACACAGTTCTGATGATGGGATCCATGAGGAATTGAGGGAACTCCTCAAATCTTAAAGGCATACAAATAGTGATTTTTATATTTTTATCAACAAAATCATCATTTTCATTCAAAACAGTGACATTTGATGAAGTAGAACTGCTGATGATGATCAGAACGGAACTCTTCAACGACGCATAGTTCACGTTTGGCGATTCGTCCTCTTCGCTGTGTTTGTTTAGCAAGTTTAATTGTCAGAACAAATCTTCGTCAAGCTCAAGTTCTGATGATGGGATCCATGAAGAATCGAGGGAACTCCTCAAATCTTAAGGGCTTACACATAGTGATTTTTGTATTTTTATCAACAAATCAAGCATTTTCATTCAAAAGAGTGACATTTGATGAAGTGGAACTGCTGATGATAATCAGAACGGAACTCTTCAACGACGCATAGTTCACGTTTGGCAATTTGTCCTCTCCGCTGCGTTTTTTAAGCAAGTTATTTCATTGTATGGAATCTAAGTGCACCATCTACAATAATCCTTCACCGGCTACCCCCATTGAAGTCGGTTTTTTTTTCTTAAAAATTATTGAGTACTTATAGTACGCGGGCGAAGCCGCGGGAAAAGGCTAGTCTACAATAATTATGAAAAACGTAACTTTGTATGAAGTTTTCCAGACTATTTCGGACTTATCCTTGTCTTTCGTCAGAACATTAATCACCCCGTTTTTCCACGCCCATCTTTTACTATATTGTTTATATATAGAGATAACATCGCGCCGGCTATTTCGTGTTGATGACTCATGAAATTGCTGGGTAAGGGCGTCTATTAGCATTTCGTACTAATCCAGAATATTACGTAAATTTTTTCAAGGTCATTGTTTTCTTATGCAATAATTTTAAACAAAAAGTACCGACTTCACTTAGCCTCCACCTTTCCAAAAGTCCAAATCCCTGAGGTTTGCTTATAATATTTGAAGAGTTCCCTCGATTTCTCCAGGATCCCATCATTAGATCCTGACCTGATGACAATGGAACCAACTGTAAACTATACTCTTTCAAACTGTCCTCAGTTTGGCGAAAAAAATATGTATACCTACCACATATGTATGTATGTTAAGTTTTATCTTGAAATAAATAAAAAAACAAAAAAAGAATTTTCCAAATAGATCCAGCTGTCTTCGAATAAACGGTGAACATACATAAAAGAATAGCAAAAAAAAGATCCCAATAAATTAAGAACCTCCTCCTTCAAAATCTTGAAGTCGGTTGAAAAGGCATTCATTCATAGTCATAGTCATTTATTTATAATATTACATGTCAAATTACAATATTATTACATTGGTACTTATTTATTAATACATTATTTATAGGTACTTAATTATTAAATTCGATTTTAAATTAAACGTTTTCCTAATTAGGTAGGTCATAAAACTCTGTGAGACTGTAAAAAGTATGGTTTAGTAGCCACTTTTTTAATTTATTCAAAAATACGTGGGTACTACCCGCATTTTTTATTTCCGAAGGGAGTTTGTTGTAAATTTTGGGTCCTGCATAAATTGGGTAAGCAATTCTTGTGCGTCTGATAGTACGCTGCATCTTTGAACTATACTTACGGTTTTCATACCTATTACTAAAAGTCTCTGAAGTATATTTAAAATCGATACCTTTATCCAGTGAATACGGGATGTTAAATGAATTATTCAGATATGGGGTTCGGGATGCAATACTTCAGGAACATTGGTATTCATTCACACTGAGCTTTGAGTGTCGGCAATGTCTTTGAGTAAACGTAAAATTACCATTATCAATATGAAGACCGATTTATTTTTAGACAAATTGAATAAAACAAGAGTGCTAAGTAGAATTGGTAAGTTTTTTTTAAGGAATCAAAGGATTTGTATGTATAATATCAAAGGATTTATCTATATACAGGATGATTCATGAGACGTGAGCAGGCTTAACACTACGGATTCAGTTAATAATAAGCTAATGATATCAGTATTAGCGTGATAAGCCCAAACAATTTTTTTTTATTAAAAATAAAATGTTTAAAATTATTTACGACACGCATGGTCACTCTTCAATGAGGGTTTCCGCGATCGAGTTTTTCACTAGATGGCAGCACCGTGGCGACAGGTCTAGCTGTCACAATCCACCAATCATGTTTAACCATATATTTTTTGATTGGTGGATTTTGACAGCTACTGCCAAAAAGACCTGTCGTCACGGTGCTGCCATCTAGTGAAAATCTCAATCGCGGTAACCCTCATTAGAATACTCCGTCGAGTACTGATGTTAGAATATTCTCTTGTTTTTCTGTGATATGTGTCAAATTGATGTCTGGTTACTTTGGAAACATCGTATCTCACTTAACTTGACAATTATTTTTTTCATAATCAAAGTGCTGTCATGATTGTTACAGAGGTTTTATCTTTATTGATTTGTTTATGTAGGGTGACAACAAAAGTACTTTTAGCGTTTTGCATTATTTCACCCCTGAGGGGGTTAAAAAGGTGTGCAAAGTTAGTATGGGGGAAATTAATTTTTTTGAGCTAGAGACTTTTAACTTTGTAGGAAGATTACTTAATAAAATACAATAAAAGTACTTTCAGCGTTTTGGCAAATTCTACTCCTGAGGGGGTTAAATAGGGGTGCCAAGGTGGTATTATACGCGGACGAAGTCGCGGGGTGGAAAGCTAGTATGTATATAGTGTCACTTAGGCTATTCCACTTCAAACTACTTATTTTTCAAAGGGCTAATACCCTAGCTATTGTACAAAAATCTCAAATCACCATAGGTTTGCTATAATATTTGAACAGTTCCCTCGATTTCTTCAGGATCTCATTAGATCCTGATATTCACATATCAGGTCTACAGTAGGTCTCATGTTCTTGTCTTCAGATAAGACCTTCAGACTTGTAGACCTACTGTCAAATATTTGTACAAAGAAATAATTTTCCAAATCGCGTAGCCATCTTCGAATAATCAGTGAAATACATAAAAAAAAAGCAAACCAAAAATCCCGATAAATCGAGAACTTCCTCCTTCAAAATCTTGAAGTCGGTTGAAAACAGTTCGCTCCCCACCTCTCGCGAAGATAATCATGATGTTTGCATCATTTCGACTTTAGATCACTATTATGAACAACCGTTGCACCTCGGGGCAGACGCCTTCCCTCTTCTGACTGGACGGCCTAAGGCTTGGGTTCCACCAAAGATGAGCAAGGATGTATTCCAAGGAATATGTTTTTTAGAACCAATTGAATCTTACCTATCCTCGCACAGCGCAGCTCTCCGGATTGGTTCTTAATCAATTTCCCTCGCATTCTCACTCATCTATGGTGGAAACACAGCCGACCTCGTGAACAAAATGTTTCGCTTCAACCCCTACAGCCGACGTATCCACAAAGGTGACGAAGACGAAGAACGTAAATAACATATTATTATGCTCATTAAATGCAATTTTGGGCATCCACATCGGCACAGAAAGTACTCTCCCAATGGTTTCCTGTTCAAAACGGAATCCTAAATATATACGCGAATACTAATGTGTTATACTTCTATAATTAGATGCGGATATTAGGGTGGTATTGTTTCTTTGTGTATTGGGTCTGTGGCAAGTTATGTGATGGAAGCAAATCACATGGGAGCGTGGATGTTACATGATCTGAAGGAATATAAAAATAATTCTAACTACGATCATTTTCGTGTAGCAGCTTGGGATCCGGTAGTTTTCCTACTATCTCGTAAAAAAATCGCTCTGTATATAAATCTCTGTATACAATGGGCCTGCATGGAGGAGGAAGACACAGCTGCCTACGTCATCACCACATGTGGTGGCACATGGTGACACACCTGGGGTGGCAAAATACCGGGCGAAAAATCTCGGTTAGCCAAGGGCACTCCCGGAAGTCATCAGCAACATAAAGGGTCTGATAGGATTCCTGGAGGAACTGGGTTGGCGCGAATGAGGCCACTGAGGACGCAAATTAGGTGCAATTATAGACTTCGAGTTGCGAAAAACAGCCCGCGTCAACCTTAACCTTACCCAGGTGGATCTTTCAAATTTCTCGTGTGATTTCAAATTCATCTGCGAGTCATGTTGTACCTCTCCCCCCCCCCCTTATTTTATGCTTTAACCCCTTTTAACACTCAATTAATTTAACTTTACATTAACAAATATTATGTAATTAACATAACAAAAATCTAACTAACATCAACTTAAACAAATATTAACTAATTAACTGACTTAAACTAATTAATGTGAAAGTAAACGTAAAGTTACACTAATGGCCAAACGCGTGATCAATCTAGGGAAAGGACACCTATGTTGTACCGCAGTAACCCATTTTCTTTTAACGTGAGATCAGTTATTCTTCGGACTCCGGTGGAAATAGCAACTTAACCCCTTGTAACCTCTAGGAGGATAATAAAACCGCATAGAATGTACCTGAAATACCTAATGAATAAGTAATAGAATGAGAACATAAGAAGCAAAGTCACTTGGTATAAAAATTTCAGAATGATAAATTTTTATTGTAAAATGTAAGGTAAAATACTTAAAAATAAATAATTTTTTTTGGTAATGATCCCCAACGGCCTATTTAGTCCTTAGGATAACAAGGATGTAGCAAACTTCCTGGAATAAGTCCATTTTAAACCCTACATATATTATAGAATTTACTCCTATCATCTGAGTGCTACGATAAGCGTGAATATCACACTAAGGTACTACATCCTTGCCCGATGAGGTATTAAGGCGCCGTAAACTCATCAGTACAATTCAATGAGGCTTCCTAGTCCTGCCTGCCTAACCCTAGGAGTGTAAGATCCTTCGAGCGACTCTACTAACGGTTTGGAAGCTTAGGTGACGTTGTGATGAAGAAAACCGCCAAAATATTCATCGTCAACATTTTAATCTCATTTAACAACATGAGAGCAAATCTAAACGCCAAAAACCCTTGTCCATCCCATAAACTGTAAACTGAGTCATTATTTCTGAGTTTTCTAACATTTAGAACCAAAACCAACCTTAGTTGTTGACCACAAATTTTATGAAGTCAAACTAACCAATTTAAGCATTATGTAACTTTGAAATAATACAATGGACTGCTCTGCTTGCCACTGACCAAATCAGACTACTGTTTCAGAATGATTTGTTATTCAGAGTTATATGAATACTATAAAACCAATGAAATGTATATTTTTACCTTTATTATACCAGAAAACTCACAAATAGACTTGAAAATATCGCAAAAGATTAGAATACTGCTTTTAAAACGTTAAAATCAGGATATTATCCGAAAAACCATTATTTATAAAGAATGATGCTTTCAAAACATGAAAGGCTTTAAGAAAATGCCTACTTCTCCATTGTGTATGAATTTAATCTATCACTAACCCCATCTGCTAGTATTTCTGGAATATCTGTCGTACTTACCATGGCCCAAATATTCCAGACAATACTCAAGTGTATCCCTAAACCTAAGCTGTAAAAGTTCGGCCAATGAATCCGAGATTGCAAAGCTATCAATATGGTGTGGTGATGATCTCCCCCTCCACGACTAAACGTCAGGGTGGTGGAAGTAAGATCGGTCCCTATCTGATGTATACAAAGAATATTCACATATATTTAACAAGTCCCGAACACGATCTCTGCAAGGCTTCGACAAGTCTTGTCACAAGCTGGCCAGCAACTTAACATCGAATTGAGGCCCTTATCTAACCTTACAGCTGGCCTCTCGTGTTCAGTGTGGCACCACATGGTGATGTAACGTTACTGTGTTGGTAAAAAGCAACGCCGAGCTTCCACATGCTCGTCACAAAACTAGAACTCCAGCCCTGTCTCGTTTGGCAGCCGTTAGGTTAAGATAGAGCTGGATGACCACACTTTTAGGTTTAGACAGTAACTGGTTCTATTATTTAAATAAACACTCAAGAAAATTTGCAGTGAAAACTAAACTCCCATTAACATAAGTTAAAAACAATTAAAAACCACAAGAAATGAAACTTTCACCGCCGCAAAACATCTAGATCTACATTTCCGAGGTACTTTCAAAGTTTCCCGGATTCGCAAAGTCTAGATTTAACTCTGAGCCGAAACAAAATCATATTGATTTTAATTCTAGCCCAAAGCTTCGCGACACTGAAAATTTCACTCACACGTACCAATAATAATGATTTCCAAAACCAGTCACTTATCCGTTCGACAATTAAGAATTGAATGCCCGAGCGCGTCCCTTGCACCTTTATTTATAACTTTTATTGGGTACATATTGGGGACGTATTGGTTACTTAATGGGTACAGCCTGCTCAAGTCGAAAAGGTCTTAAATTCTCTTGCCCTTTTTAGTTCATTTTAAATCTTATTCCTTCCGTTTAAGGTTCGGACTCATTTAAATTCCATTCTTTTCCAAAATTTATATTAAATTAATGTTAATATTAATTTGACTCAAGTCAAATTGATCATAACTCTCTTTTGCCTTCTATTTATTATATGTCTTCTGCTATTGACTTAAGGTTCAATTTTATTTGTTACCCCGTCAAAATTAATAACTTAAATCTATGTTCCCATGCAAAACTTTTGACGGAGAGCCAACCACAAAAATAACGACCTGACAATGAAATCAATGAAGTCTCCCAATAAGTCTTCCACACTATGCCCATTTTTATATCCAGAATATCTGGCAACTGTAAAGTGGTGGAGGCCAAAGAATGCAATCCACTATAGTAAATCAAACCATGGAATTCCGGGTTTGATGCACTTCTATAGATACATTAGTTACGTAAGTACCATGTAAAACCCTGCCTAATGTAAGACCTCATGTACCACACTATCATGACGCAATTAATGAATAAATGAAAGAATTACGAATTATTATGAGAGATTATATATAATAACTAGATTATCCGATATACCTCGGTGGTCCTTTTCCTATTTTGGCATTAACATTTTCCAAATCAACAATTTCGATAGTCTGTCACTTCGACTTACACCCATCAAAAACTGCCAGATGCCCAGATCCAGTATCAAGGATAATTTAGCAATTAAACCAGACGGGCCCTGAACGCTTCCTCCACCATGCCACTTCCAAACCCAGGTCAGCTCCTAGTCTATCAGAATCAAAACAAATCAATTCCTGGTATTTTAAATTAATTCCCAAATTTATTAAATAGCTATTTATTGATTTTCTAGGAAAAGATGGATCTTGACGCGTGAAAAGGGTCGTAACTCTCTTGCTTTCCTGTCCTTTATTTATCTTATGCCATTTTCATAAGGTTCAATTTTATTTGACCTTCATTCATGGGAAACAAATCAATAAAAATATCCTTGACTCAAATGAAAAGGATACTTTATGTTTTCCGCCATTGTATTAAGGTGTAAATTTATTTGACAGCGTCTCACTGACCTGCATTTTAATAATATGAATTTTATTGTTTGTCAACTTTCTTCTCCGTAGTTGCTATGAGAACCAAACAAGGTTATGTACTTGGTAATGATAGTACATAATATATCTATTTTTGATATACGAAATGTTGCCGCTTGATGTTTCTTTGGATTAATTGGTTATTGTATTGAAGTAATAATTTGTCACGCCCGGCCCATTACTAAGCAAGTTTCGTGATTCTTAACCTTTATCTATGAATGAAAAAATGATAATAAAGATCCTTAATGTTCATATTTTAATAGACAACCATGTCCATAATACATATTACAGTAGATAGTACCTGAACGAGGTATGTATTTAGTTACAATGTCTATTCCGAAAAGTGTAAATCCAGCCTCTATACCTACCTAATTATGATATACAGGAGAAAACCATTCAATTAACGTAAAAAGTAACTATATTTCCTTTCAGAACATGCAACAATAACGCACAAAATCAAAATGTGCACAAAAACGATTTCACGCATTTGCGTCTTCGCCTCAAACCTAAGTCCATTAAAATTTAGAGATGTTATGTCATTGATTAGTTTGGTTAGCTTTTAAAAGTAGTTTGATTAACACACACTGAAATATGATAGATATTGAAGCGTCTATGTATCCTAAATACGATCGAAATAACTGACCATTCTTACGCTATTTTCCGGCTGATTAAAGATTTCAGTCATTTGAGTGATCGGTAATTTAAACTCGACTGCACTTCGTTATACCAACGCGGTCTGAAATTGTTTCACTTTAACTTTATTTGGTACTTAATATATTTGAGGGTGATTAAATTATACTAGTATGCTAAAGGAAGGGAGAAGTCTAAATATTTAAAGCGAGCCTGTTTGGTTTTCTAAGAAATTAATTAGACGTACAAACAGAGACAAAATAATTAACGTGACTGATATACAACAAAATAAAAGGCCATCAGTCAAGTTAGCAACTGTACGCTACGCTGCGGCTGCGGATTGTCAACTTTTAGGGTTCCGCACCAAAATGGTAAAGAAGAAACCCTTATGGTGCGACTGTGTATATATGTCACATCGCTTAATATAATTAGGATTTATTACCTACGCTAGCACACATTGATCCTGAGCACAATAGACCCCAATAGCATCCTTTGTACCTGTATCCGCCATTTCAAAAATGTTCAAAAAAACATATCGACGAAAAAAACACAATTGCGACCTGTAAGAGAGAACAGCAATACGGGCATACGAATGCATTTATGCCTTAGTTGAAACGGAGACACTCGCTCTCTCTGTCAAAAAAAAATCCTCTCACTTTTTTGTCCTTTGTGTAAACAGGGTAGCCGCTGTTTCCCTGCTTATACACCAACCAAGAACTGTTTAATGTTCACCGAGCTCTGTTGCTTCAACAACCTCAAGGCATTTGCATTTCAAAGGACAACTTTCCACGCTCGTATACTAGTAATCCATTTAATGTAAAAGCAACGTTATTATTGCTGCATATGGGTTCAAAATGGGCCTGCAGTGAATTATGTAATAGGAGCTTTTCGAGGTAATTCCTCATTAGCATCCAAAATATGCATTATTATTTAATTACGAAGCCAGATATTGAGCGGCTTCAGGTGAGCTATATAACCACGTCATGTTAGTATTTATCATGGTGCAGTGTGTTATTGAAAACACTTATGACACAGACCCTAATTATGAATATTATACAGAAAGTAAGTTATCACAAAGTAATTCCATACATGGAATTGAGAAAAGCTTTTATGACGCAATTAAGCTTATCGTAGAGAGAAAGTACTCAATAAAGGGAAGTTATGAAATGGTCAGCCAAAAACATATAATTTTGGTCATCACAAAAATCAGATGACCGGCTAGGGTTAGGTAAGGTTAGACTTTTGCCGAGCAACTGATTTCTCCGTTGACCAAAACGTATTTTTTTGCCGAACAGTTAAAACATGCAAAATTAATGAAATAGGTAATAAGATATGGCAAAAAGAAGAAGGAAAGTGCCAATAGTCCATATCGTGTTCTTGAATTTCGTTCATATGTCAATTTGAAGTGCGAGAGATGGGCAAGAGCCTGGCGACTGGAGATTTAGAAGTCCAATACCAAGTTATTTTTGTATTTAAGCAGAAACTGCAAGCGATAATTTCAATTTTATAATTGAAAGAAAAATGGAAAAATTCACCGCGTCGAGCAAGATTCGAACTTACGACCTTTCGGAACACCGGTCCGACCGCTCTGACCAACTGAGCCATAGACGCTTACTCAACCTCGGTGAATCTTTCCATAGGTTCCTTCATTGCTTACATCAGAGGGAGAAGTGTAGCGACATCTACCGTAAGTGTATATACACCAATACCAAGGTCTAATATAATTTTCATACCGAATAAAACAAATTCAAATTTAATTCTTAACAAAAACAGCCATTGTGCTGCCCCTAGCTCACTTCTTGTAGCAAATTGCCCCTGAGCTGTCAAATCAGGCCCGACGCAATTTGACAGGGAAATAAAGCTGCGGGTTTAACCCGGCTCCTCGTTTCGGTACACGCGATCCTTTAGAGATACAGCGGAAATAACGTTATTAATGCAGAAAGTCAAATAATAAATAAGTTGTATGAATGTATGGGTATAACAAGACATCAAGTAAAATATGGTAGGACTTTGTTAGAGACATGGACAATACTGACACGGAAAATACTGAATCTATTCCCGTAAAGGGGATTAATTATATTTTCTAGGCTACGTAAAAGTTTAGTGCGAATTATTATGATCTGGGGTTAAGTACTTACCTATAGTTTTTACAAATTTTAATTGTTCAAATTGTATATAAATATCCGAATTGTATTTGAAAAACTTATTTCCAACTGCACAAAAACTCAAGTAATTTTTATTTACTAGTACTTTAATAGACAATAATGTCAGATTTAGTAGCTTTGACTGCTGTAGGTAGCTGCTTATTCATACATATATGTAGTATCTAATTCATATCGTTAAAAATACAGGCTATCTCTAAAACCAACGTCATGACTGCACCTGTTTGTGTCACTGTGTTATATCAGCTCTGAGTATGTAACAAGACTCATTTTAAGGGCCTTATCACACTTGCGGGCGAGTTGAAAGCGAAGCAAGTGCGCGGCGAGTTCGCTACGAGCGCGTAACGATTTCGCCGCGAGTGCGTAACAATTTCGTCGCGAGCGCGCAGCGAGTTCGTCGCGTCTAGAGTTGGGAAGTCATATTGTACATTCGTCAGCAAAATTCATTTCTATCCACTTTGGTTTATTATATATTATCTTTAGTAGTTTATTATCTACGAGTGTGAGCGGACTTAGCCATAATACTGATATCGCCGAAAGATAAAAAAGGTGTTGCAATGGATATTGAAGCGTTTATAATTGAAATTCAAAATCGTCCTGCCCTATGGGACCAAACAAGGCGAGAATATACTGATCGTAATTTAAAAAGAATATCTCGGACTCGCGCACCGAGGGTTCCATACAAACCTGTAGGTATATAGGGGTAGTAACTTTAAAATTATTAAAAATATTTTTATTATATTATGTAACTAAAAATTTACGGTTTTCGCAATTTTTCCTTTATCTGTGCTATAAGATGTTGCTTCGTACCGAATTAAAAGATTCTGAGTTCACAGGAAGTACCCTGTAGGTTTTGATTCCCTTACAAGTTTCGAAAATTTGCGGAAATTTGCGGCATAAACGGCTGTATCTTTTGGTTGCGTTGCTCCAAGGAATAGTAGACTTGAGTATTGGATATAAATTTTAACTTGATACCTTCACGCGTTCCTGAGAAAAAGGGTCTTGACAGACGAACGGGCAAAAAAGTGATCCTATAAGGGTTCCGTTTTTTTCCCATGGAGGTAGGGAACACTAAAAACACGCATGGGAGGAAGTATGCAATTTATTTATTTGTTTTTAGTAATTTTAATTTTTAATTGAAGTCACATTTTGTAATTGTAATTTATAATCTGTAATTCAATTACTTTTTGCTTGACCTATATATTGATATTGTTGATTGTTACAAACAAATATGTTTGTTATAGAAATAACGAATTGATTACAATGTGATTTCAGTTTTTAAAACATACCTTATTGTAATTACGTCTTAAGTCATTTTCGATCACATGTAACAACTCGTTAAATGTAAGTTTTGACATTCGCAAGTACAAGTAATTTTTTTTGCATTATTTTTGATTCTTTTTCAAAATAGCACATAGTAATCGCTCTCTTGTAGTCGATTGATTTTAAATGGATCCTCCCAAATTGGTCTTTTCTGCCTGTTTTCTTTTCTTACGTCTCCGAAGCAAAAAAGCTAACAGAAGTGTTTCCTCGTCAGAATTCATTTTGTAACTGACTGTCCAAGACGCGGATCCCTTGCTGCGATTTCGCCGCGGGCGCGCAACGGTTTCGTCGCGAGCTCGCGGCGAAATCGTTGCGCGCTCGCGGCCAAATCGTTACGCACTCGCAGCGAATTCGTTGCGCGCTCGCCTCGTTTTCAACTCTCCCGCAAATCGCAAGTGTGATAAGGCTCTAAAAAACCCCAATTTTAAGTATTTCAGACGTATTGTAAACGTATCTTCAGATTTAGAGCTACTTCACGATCACGAGTTAATCGATTTTGAATGCTAGTACCACGGTTAGTACCATCGCCCACAGTGTTAACGACCCATCGGTGGACCTTATGCCTTTTGGAATAAGGTCCACCGACGTATAGTTAACAGTGTTGCTCTTTGTACTAACTATCGGTGCAACTTAATGGGCCATTAAGTCTGAGGTCCTATTTACATTCGACTAACCCAGCGCGTTCGTTTACTCTAAGGTAAGCCTATGCCTTTCTACCTTAACTTCGAAAATCAAATTACAACAAAACAATGGTTAGCTCTATTTAGAATAATTATATTTAATTACAAATTTGTGATTTGACAGCCCACGCTTACTTACAATTTGACCTTTGTTATTTTCGAAAATTTATTCAGAACCTTTAATAGAACGGGTGGGTGAAGTTTCACTAATTCTACAATAGTAGTTTATGTAACTGTTACGTAATACGAGTGTGGTTTTATGAAACGAGCTGCAGACGAGTTTCATAATAAAATCACACGAGGAATATATATATATAAATGGTGTATATATATATATATACACCATTTATAACTCAAGAACGGCTGAACCGATTTTCATGATTTTTGATGTATCTCCACCCTAACTATTGGAGAAATTAAAAAAAAATTAACATAATCTATGGAAGTTAAGTAAGTGTAAGTCCGTTAATAGGAGTGGGTGAAGACAATGGGAGGGGGTGGAGACGGTGAGACTGGCGTAGTGTAGGAGTCAGTGGGAATGGGGTTAGAGTCGATGGGAGTGAAGTAAGAGTCGGTGAGAGAAGGGTGGTGGAAGAGAGTAGAAGATGGGTAGGTGAGAGTTGGAAAGGGGTGGAAGAGAGTGAGAAGAGGGTGGACAAGAGTGGGAGATGGTTGGAAGATAGTGGGAGAGTGGTGGGAGACGGTAGGACTGGCGTAGGAGTGAACATAAGGTCCACGGGAGTCGGTGGAAGTTGGCGGTACAAAGTTCGCCGGGTCAGCTAGTAGATTATAAATGCGAAAATCGGTGTGTTTACATGTTTGAATCTATGTAACGATGCTCGTTCCTCATGAATGGATTTGGATGCCATTGCACACACACATAAATTATATAAAACCTTGATAGGGACATTGGACACTTTTTATTCTGTGACTAATTATTTAGGAAACTATAAGTATGCTAAACATGAGGTTTGAAGTTTAATGGGCGAGGCGATAGGGGAATTTGTCAATTTCACGACTTCCACATGATGAAGTCCGGAGACAGCTAGTATTGTTTAGGTATGAGATCTAAGAGGTAACAGAATCCATCTTGCTGACTATTTATTTAGAAGATTGTAGTTGTTGCACAGGTAATGGTAACCGACCAGTAAGGTATGCAGCCAAACAGCAAGCCGATAATATGTGACCGTCGATATATCGATCCGATGTTTGAAAAAAAATTTCTAAATACCACCACTTTCTCTGCTGTAAAATGTATGGTCCTTCACGACATCAACATAAAAGAACCGCAATGAATTTAATAAAATACTCTTACGCTTCGGTCCTTTTATCCAGTCAAGTGCGATGAACGAATTACTTAAACTGTGCTATAACACCAATAAAATTTATAATTTACTATCGAGAACTGCAAGTAAGCCAAGCACTATGGTAATATTCGTTTTATGGGTGCTGCTTGAGCGACTTTTATTACAAGCGACTGTACAACGTTCTCAACGGTGTTGTTGACTGTACGGCACAGTGCCCCACCTGCAATAGAATGCTTTTGTTACAAAAGCTCCGCTGTAAGCTCCCGTTTACTTTACTGGTGAATGGAGAACTTTATAAGTTTGCACTTTGCTTATTTTGTTCGTATTACTTAAACATGGCGAAAGAAAACAACAAACGATACATATGCAAGTGGACTCGGAGGTCCGTGGACAATCAAGGTCAAATAACATCAAGCAAACGTTTTTTGTTTGTTTCTCTTATACCAAAGCTCTTCGAAGAGTTGAAAATAAATTTTTGACTTTCTGATTAGTCATATTTGAGAATAGTCACTTTTTCCATCCTCTTGGGCCCTCAGGCCTCGCAACTTTGCTACATTTGTGATAGTTCTAGCTTTTTTTGATAAAGAGATGTATACATGGTACCTCAGTAGATTTTACTTGTCGAAAATTTAAATGGCCCAAAATTATTTAAATGTTCACTGACTGTTTAATTATTGTGTTGTCTTGAAGCTCACTTATGATTAAGATAACAACAATTGATGCACTGAGACCTTGGTTCTCATACATGACTTTCTACATGTATAATAGAGAAAAATAAGAACAAATGTGATTTAAAAACGGATTTAGGTATTTTAATTATTTCTTAATTAGAAGATTATTGAGTTAAACTATCAATTGATATTATATAAATAAATAATTTAAAAAACTCGTAAAACATAATTGCAGTAAGAGCTCGTTAACCTTAATTTTGCTCTACGGTTTAATGAGTGTGTTACGTATAATGTTAAAACTGGAAAAAGTTATCTTATATAGGTACCAATTAAAATAATTATTAATTAAATAAATAACCTACCTACCTAAAGCCTGACCAGAAATATATGATTATTGTTAAGAGGGCGCTATTATTCTCATTTATATGGCAACAGGTCAGTTCTCTATGGTATGGTGACATCTTGATTTGTTTACTTGTCAGCTTTGATGTTAAATTGAAAATTTTTCACAGCGAAAAAGTTTCATTTCCCGAGCGTATTACTTACAGCAGTTTATTATATACAATGTTCCGCTCTTGACTATGGATAATTTTGGGAATTTTCTGTCGTTTATTGTTTAATATTCAACACTTATTATCATTTGAGTAAACCGCCTCAATGACAGTGACAGCCTATCACATGCACTCACACATGCATATCATTATTTCATTAAAATTATTGCCAGTGTAAGCAATTAGTTCCAATGAAATTCCGCAACATGGCGCATGATCATATATTTCTGGTCAGGCTTTACCTATTATTTTCCTGTGTAAAAATCGACTTACTTTAAATATAAGATGTTAGACAGACTGATGCTCTTTTCAACCGACTTCAAGATTTCGAAGGAGGAGGTTATCTATTAGTCGGATCTTTGTTTTTAATTTTTTTTTTTTATGTATGTTCACCGATTATTCAAAGACGGCTGGACCGATTTGGAAAATTCTTTTTTGTTTGATAGAGTATACTTCACAGTTGATCCCATTGTAACCAGGTCAGGATCTGATGATGGGATCCTGGAGAAATCGAGGGAACTCTTCAACTATTATAGGCACACCTATAGTGATTTGAGTTTTCGTTACAGCTCGAGCATTTGCTTTTGGAAAGGTGGATGCTAAGTGAAGTCGGTTCTTTTTTGTTTAAAATTATTTTACAGCAGATCGAGCATTTGGTGTTGGAAAGGTGGATGCTTAGTGAAGTCGGTTCTTTTTTGTTTAAAATTATTAATTATAGCTACATGTTTTTGATCCTGATATAATTATATAAATAGCGCAGGCTCAGTCTTCAAACCTAGAACATCTTTCTATAAATCAATCTCCAATATAAGAAAAGTGACCCAGATCGAATACCGAAATTTTAAAATTCTGATGATACGAGTAAATAGCTGCTAAGATAGTTTCTTTATAGCGAATGTAATTATTTGTTTTTTAATCAAGCATCAAGCTTTACACAATCTCCACCGAATTACAAGAATTAGACTTGCCCAAATTCAGGGCGTCCCTTTTTATTTTATTTCGTTAATTAAACCCAATCAGCTGTTCAGCAATATACACAATTTTTAATCAAGGTTTGGACGTGCGTAATTAAAAAGATAGGCGTGTTTATCAGGCTTATCGCGTGACCGGCTGAATTAATTTAGGAATACAATAACCTAATTTACGATGCAATCTGCATTTACAGTTTAAGCGTATGCATAATATTAGGTACATATTGACACGCCTGACGTCAGTTGATAAATCATTTAGGTACCTAATTTTGTAGGTATTACAATATCGTCGCGATGCAGCGAAGATCGTCGATCAGGGATATCGGGATGTTGCCTTTGGATCCTTCTAAATATATGAGGCGTTTTTAGGGTTCCGTAGTCAAATAGGAACCCTTATAATTTCGCCATGTCCGTCCGTCCGTCTGTCCGTCTGTCCGCGGTCTAGCTCAGTGACCATTTGCTAGAAACTACCATTTGCTAGTGACTAAAAAGCTGAAATTTGGTATCAATATGTGCATTACTCACGCCGACAAAGTGGTAGAATAAAAACTGAAAAAACATTTTTTATTAGGGTACGTCCGGTTCACAGAAAGTGAGTAGTGAATTTTTCGCTCCAACCCTATCGTGTTGGGTATCACTAGATAGGTTTTTAAAAAATAATACAGAATTTTAAACACATTTTCTGAATACAACTAATAGTTTCGTAAATAATAGCTCTGAAAGTTCAAAAAAGGGCGGTCCCCCATCTTGAAACCTTTTGAAACGTGGGTCCAAAAATTTTGAAAAAATTCATGGAAGTGAGGCCTTATTTACTTTCAAGGAAAACTGTATTGCATAAAATCGGTTCAGCTGTTTTTGAGTTATCACTCAAAAACGCATAGTGACAGAACGTAAGTGCCGGGTATCTCATAATAAACGACCTTTGGAACGGATGTATTGTAACAGGTCGGCAACTACGGATCCCTACAATGAGCATGGCCCGACATGCTCTTGGCCGGTCTTTTTGTTTAAAATTAAATATTGAGTTATAACTCAAAAGACGCATAGTAAAAGAACGTAAGTGCCGCATAGTAGAATGACGTAAGTGGCGCAAAATGCCTTATTAAACAACCTTTTGAACGGATGTATTTGTTATAGCCCGGTAACTACGGAACCATATACTGGGCATGGCCTGACACGCTCTTGGCCGATTACTATTATTTTATTTTATGATACTTACAACAACTTGAATAATTTTAATGTAACACATAAAGTTCTTTGACTATTGCGATATATCACATATATATATTAATACAATATGGTAGTTTCTATTTACAATCTCCCAGTCTTAACGCCTCATTTATTTAATTCATTTATATATTAATTCGTAGAATCAATAATTCACTTATCACTTTTAAATAATAATTACTCATATCATTGATAAAACAATATTAAATCCGACATCACGGCGGCACGACTGATATCAAATCACATTTGGTGATAAAAATGGATGAGTGAGCTCTCTCATCAGAGAAGCTTCAAAGTTTATAATGAGATTCAATGCCTTTTTTATAAACCAGCATGGTATTATTTGCTGTAGTAATCTTGAGTTTTTTTTATCTACCTACTCGCTAAATTTTGCCAAATATAAAAAGGAAAATATGGGCGGCGAATTTTGACTTTCGAGGGCTCGAATAAAATAAAAATAAGGTGAAAAATTACCGTACACAAACGTTAGTCACCATAATTATGTTGTGGGATTAATAAATCAATACCCTACTGAATTAAACATACACATGTGGGATTCAAATGAAAGCCCATTCAATTCGCTACCAGAACGGGCAGTATGTGCCCGAGCTTATAGCAATTGAGCGAAGCCGTAGTTTGCGTTTTGGAGTTTAAAAATTGATTTTGAAAATTTACTCCCCAAAAGACATTAAACTGAAATTAATGGAAAAACATTCTATAATAGTCAATAATTAAATTAAATTTGCAAAAAGATGAAGCCAATTTAGTTAAGATAGACCTCATGGTTCCCGAGATATAGCTGTTCGTAGTAACGTAAATCGTCATTATTCATCGCTAAATACCGCCGGATTTGGTTTCGCTCCCCTAAAATTCCTCTTAGCTTGGGCACAGACTGTGCAAAATATATGTAGACTATTTAATGGGCTTTCATTTGATACCCCATATGTGTATCAACAATTCACGATTTGGGTTGAATTCGGACTGTTCCAAATAAGGGGGAAATAAAATTGATGATGTCATTACTCGGGAGACTGTTTCTATGCAGATATACCTACAAGTATAATTAGTATATATGCAGACATTTTGGGATCCCAGTACTCTAAAGTACAGCCTTGCAGACCAGTCTTGCTATATGGTGCGGAATGTTGGCCTCTTAAAAAGAAGCAGGAAGATCAACTGCACGTAGCAGAAATGAAAATGTTGCGATGGTCTGGAGGCGTCACGCTGCTTGACAAAGTTAGAAATGAGTACATACGCAGTACCTACCTTCCGACTAAGACCAATCCCGGAGAAAATATGTGAGTCTAGACTGAGGTGGTACGGCCATGTAATGAGACGCCCGTAAGACCACATGACGAGAACAGTGCTTGACATTGGAACCGGACCGAGAGGACGTGGCAGGCCCCGAAACACGTGGACATCTAAAGTAAACCAAGATCTAAAGTCAGCCCAATTAGATCCACAGACGACCCAGGACAGAATGTCCTGGCGAAGATTGATTAGGAGAGCCGACCCCAACTGAAATGGGACAAGGCGAGTACAAACAAGAAGTACTCTAAAGTATATTTTTAACTAAAAGTCAGTGCTGGTAACTGTATGTTAACTAGGTTTAATCGTATCTAATATACAACCCATCCAAGATACATATTGAAAAAATACGTGCAATTTTGAAGAGTTAATTGTTTCTTCAGAACTATGAGGTGTTTGTAAACTTCATTAAGTTTATTATAATTATTATATTGCAATTATAGTTTACTATAAAATGTCCTTAGGAACTTTTGTTATCCGTCCTTTGTGGGAAAAAATGTTACAAACCAGAGATAAAACGAAACTATTGGTGTTTTTTAATCATTTGACATAGACTCGGTGTGATTCTGAGGTCGGAAACTCATGTCTAACATAAGTATTTCAACAATATTAGCATATGAACAAAATCTAAAATCCCTGATTTGATATAAGGCAGCACCCCTTTAATAACTACCATTACCAGAGCTACATAGCAATAACAGACATGTAACTGCCAAAGCTACGTATGCCATTGTTAAATAAATAGAAGTCAGTATTGGAAGACAGGGGTGCTCTTTCTTTCGCATGAAGTAAAACAGAATTGACAGAGACAAATTGCGTGAACACGTAACAAAATAAGTACAATTTGTAACACACGGTAACTGCGAATGTAGAGCATTGAAAAACAAGAACAATTTTGAAAATCCTCGGCCATCAAACGCATGCCAGACGTTCCTATAGATATATATTTACGGATTTGTACGCCAGATCTGTCTGGTTTTCATATCCCAAGAACAAATTCTTCAATAAATAATAAATAAAACTTTATAGCAAACAACTTACAGTCCATACATCTTGTTAGTTACAGTAGTTTGCTTATAATCTAATGCTAAGTACCTGGGCATTTTCACTTAACTGTGTACCATTAACGGCCGGTTAGCAATCGTTACAAAACTGACGGTCAATGTCAAATCCCATATATTTCGTCAGGAGTGTGACGGTTAAATGTTACTGAAACACGACTTAAGTCGTGCTTTAAAGTATAAGTTAAAATAAAAATGCCCACCTACGCTAATGGGACTACACTAACATGTTTTAAATTTACCCCCCTTATATGGTAGCTTTAACAACGTGCATCTACGTCCACCGGGCTAGTATGGGGCTATCCCAGCGGTCAACAAACACGCTAAGGATACGATTGCGACTGCCACTAAGCCGAGACACGATCCCAGCACTTCTTTTTCTCATGATGGCAGCAAAGCCATCAGTCCGTGCCTCGGCAAACATGCTAGACGCGATGGAATATCGCGGCAGCCCCATCAGCGCCCAGAAAGCGTTAAAATTGAACGCGAAGGTCGTTGTACGCTCTCTGCGTATAGTTGAACCACAGGCTGCAAACGTAGAAAGATACAGAAATAAGGTAAGGCTTTAAAGAGAGTGATTTTTACTCCTTCTGTGCATTTTTCTCCTTCAACGTATGGCGCTCTTCAGATTTGTCCGCAGACACATCAGTCAATTCTCGGCACACATTAACGGATTTGTCCTTAGGACATGTCCACCAGACAGTTCCGCCGGATTTATCCTTGCGTTATAGCTATCTAATATGTGGCGGTCTATCAAGAGCCTCTCTCTTCCACAATTTTTCTCGTTTTTTATCGTATGTCTACATGTCACTGGATATATATAGGCATTTCTTCTCTGGGGTAGTAGTAGTGGGAAAGCAGATGATGAAGAAAATCCAGTGAGTGATGTGAGGTCAGGATGGGACAGTGCAGCTGCCGAGTTTGTTACTCTTTTAACACTACCCAGGGATCACGTGTAGGGTTGTCTAAGGTGTTTCCTACGGACGCAGAGTAACATTGATCCACAATGGCAACCTATGACAAAGGCAACCAGACAAAACGTCTGAGGAAAAAGGCTATCAGTAGTCAGTGATTGCTGAGTGGAGACCATTTCAGCCTCACATCTTTTTTGTTATGTATACTTCTTCTTTAACACATTCATTGCCACCCAGCCAAATAAGACATCCGCGCCAGGCCACAAAAAAATCGTCATATAAAGCTGTAGTAGTACGATCCCGACTATCGGGTCGTCCAGCCTGGGAACGAAATCATCAAATACCCGATAGTCAGGTTCTCGGCATTGAATGTGTTAATATTTCTGTAAATGTGCTTTTATAATGATTTGTCTGAATACATTTTATTTACTCAGACAACACATCATTTACTTTATCATCATCATTTCCTCTATTCTAATCAGTAATATGTGGCGGTGGGGTCGAGTGTGCAGGCTCGGAGCCTGCTATTGTTGGCCGAGGCGTTATAGTTTGGATTCATTTCAGTTGCGTTTCTGTGACTACTTTCTGTTTCTGTAATCAAATTGGTTAAGCTAGCCTTTGTGTGCCTTTCAGCTCAGTAACGTAGTTGTTAAAAGACAATTGTCTACTAATAATTTTAGTTTAACAAAGAAACCCAAAGCTTGGTTTGCTGGCAGTCCGTATGTCACAATGTATTAAAACGGGAGCTACTAAAAACCGCTCCCTTTTATGATGCGGTGTCTTAAATTCTGAACCTTGGGACCGTATTTATTTTCCCTCAAGACAAACAAAGAGTTGCCAAGAGAACCGCAGTTTAAGTGACATGTGCGCAAAAAGGGTTCTTGTTTTTGAGTTCTGTTATATTGATAAAACTCAAAGACCTAGCCGGTAAAAAAAAATAGGTTGAACACGCCAAAACCTGGGCATATAAAAATAGCTATAGTTATTCGAAAAATGGAGATATTTAAAGTTTTGAAACAACAATTTTCTCACAAGGAACTGGGCTATAAAATGATGATAGTTTTATTTTCTTTTATTTATTCGTTGGCAAAATGTCGAGCGTACAATATCAAAAACGTGAACGCATTTTGCACGAACATGTAAAAAATCCCATGTTAAGCTACATAGATATCGCGAAAAGGCTGAAATATCCACAATCTACTGTTGGTTACGTATTAAAAAGTTTCCCTGAACGCTTGACAATAGATAGAAAGCCAGGAAGTGGTGGGTTGCAGGGAGTCAAGAATAAGAAACAGGAAAGAGTATTTTAAAGATTTTTGCCTCAAATCATACGATTTCATCTCGTGATGTTGCTAAAAAAGTGAAAATGTCTTAGTCCTATGTCCAAAAAGTGAAACAGACGGCAGGACTGAGGAGTTATAAAGCCCAGGCCGCACCAGATCGAGACTCAAAACAGAACTTATCCGCAAAGATACGGTCGCGACAACTCTATGAAGATTTTCTTACAAAATTTAAATGCGCGGTGATGGACGACGAGACGTATATAAAATTGGATTGTAAACAAATACCTGGTCAAGAGTTTTATACTAGCAAATCTCGAACAGATACTCCTGAAGATTTTGAATTAAAAAAATGAGGGCAATTTCCAAAAAAATACCTTCTTTGGCAGGCAATATGTAGCTGTGGTAAAAGAAGTCGCTCGTTTATCACCACCGGGACAATAAACGGCGATATTTATCAGAAAGATTGTTTACAGAAGCGTTTGCTGCCTTTTATAAGACAGCATGCCTCACCACCGCTGTTTTGGCCAGATCTAGCCAGTTGCTAATACGCAAAATCAGTTATGGAATGGTACAACGCTAACAGGATAATGGTGGTACCCAAAATATGCAATCCGCCAAATAGTCCGGAGCTGCGGCCTGTTGAAAAGTACTGGAGTATTATGAAAGGAATTCTAAAAAAGAAAGGCGGAAAAGTAAAATCGGTCCCTGAGCTACAAAAAATATGGACCTGGGCGACAAAAATCTTTTCTAAAGAGATGGTGCAAAGTCTTATGAGCCGTGTGCGTAGAAAAGTTCGATCTATGGCTTACTGTGTAAACATTAATTAAAATTAAAAATGTGATTTTAGAATTCATTAAATTTGTCATTAAATGTGGTATTCATAATGTAGTTATTTATTTTCAAACTGGTTTAAAAACAAATTTTGCGTGCCCAAGTTTTGGCGTGTTCAACCAGTAATAATAGTGCTTATTACAAAGAATTTATTATAAATGGGTTCCTTAATGAAGTTAAATCCATCTTGCCAGTTTACATTATGAAATCTAGCAAACTGCAACAGCTTGCATGTATCAGTCCACTGGAAAAAGGCTTGGGAGAGCCCAAAGGTACGCCAGTGAGCTCGATCTTTAGGTCTCCTTCAATCCCTTCCTAGTGTAAGGATATTATTACCACACGTTGCTACAGAATGCCAAATACCTTAAGAATAATTTAATTGGAGACCGCACATAGACCACATATGCTCAAAACTTAGATCAATCATGGCTAACTTAACCATACTTAAATATAAATTACCTTATAAGATACTACGCATGCTTTACTTATCACTTGCAGATTCTATAATTTCCTATGGTATTACAAGCTACGGACGGACGTACAAAACCTACTTGGAACAAATCTATAAATTACAACTAGCACTTTTAAAAACAATAGTACCTGACAAAATCAAAGCACAGTACAAAGACGATGAAAGAGGCCTATTTAAACACTGTAATTTCATTAATATCTTCAACAGGTTTTGCATGTCGATAGTAACGGAAAATATTGAAATTGTACCCTCATTAGAAAAAAAATCTCGCACCCAGAAATTACGTACGTTAGACTACTTACCATTATATCCATTGCCATGTCATAAATTGTTACTTTTGCCGTACACATTGGTGTACGGCAAAAGAATCACAGACTATCTGCTTCGATCTATACTAAACACCTTACCTAAGACCCTAATTCATGATCTGGCTAATGTTATTGAAAACCAACGTAAATGTATTACAATACTTAAAAATTATTACCTTAATAAAGATTTAAAATGTTAGTTAATCTAGTATACAAAGTGTAAGTTACGCTGTATTATCTATATACACCCAAGTGCAATGAAAATGGGTCGCATTGTATGAAAAATTCCATGAACCGTTCTCATTGCTTTTCAAGTTGTCAGACTGACTGCATGTAAGAGCTGCCGTTGTAAAGTGAAAGTTATATTATATCGATGTCTATTAAGACTATCTAATTAAATGTTAATCAAAAACTTGTAACTACGGCTCAAGCAGGAAAATGAAAATAATAAGTATGTATACCTACAAACCTACTCGTACCTATAATGTAGTCTAACGTGGATCGGACCGCGCGATCTCGCCACCTATTAACTAAACCCCTGAGGTTTTCAATAGTGGCGTATATGATGAAAATTTTTTTGTAAACTTTTTTTCGTATAAAAAAAAAAAAAAAAAAAAAATGTGAATAGATTTTTAAATCATAAGGACACAAAAAATTGCCAAATACCTCAAAGACATGTAGTAATCACCTTTAGCAAGTCTGGTTACTAAATAGTAGACAACTGATGTGTCAAATTTATACAAGGTGGCACAAAAATAACTATATTCCCGTTGGCTGTAAGATTTGGGACACAACCAATCTTCCCTAGATGGATTTGGAACCTCTCAGATTGATTTAATTTTTGGATTTTTGGAAGGGTCATTACCCACCGGCGCTCAATGGTCTTACAAAACTCCAAAAATCAAATTAATCTGAGAGATTCCAAATTCATCTAGGGAAGATTGGCTGAGTCCCAAAACCTTACAGCCAACGGGAATATAGTTCTTTTTTGACCACCTTGTATAATAGTACCAACTTAAGAGTATAACGGGGGGCAAGAAATACTACAAGCAATCCCGCTACGCCTTCGTAGAATGCCCCAATTTACGGGCTAGTGTGATGAAAATTTACTTACACTTTTACGATTTATCACTGTTTCCTCCATACTTTTATCTCGTATGTGACTCGCACACATGTGACTTAGCAGCTCCTTGTTCTACATTAGTAATTCCAACTCCGTATTTAATTGGCTTCGAGTAATTCGGGACCCGAACCCGGAACCATTAGCAACGAGGCGGGAACCACAATATCATCGCATTCTACAACTTGATTAAGATTAGTGGTTAGATGATCCTCAAGAGAGCTCGGTTCACTTGAGAAAGGAATTTTTAATTTGTCGACATCTTTTTTAGCTAATTCCAACGATTTTCGTTTGCTGATTTGAATATTTTATATATATTTTTTTTTTTTTATACTACGACGGTGGCAAACAAGCATACGGCCCGCCTGATGGTAAGCAGCTACCGTAACCTATGGACGCCTGCATCTCCAAAGGAGTCACATGCGCGTTGCCGACCCTTTACAAAAAGGAGGATTCACTGTGTTGACGGCTAAAGGAACAAAAAGGTCCCTCATCGTCAACACACTGGGTCCTCTTTGAGCTCTTTGGCAACCTTACTCACCAGCAGAAACACAACACTATGAGTAGGGTCTAGTGCTATTTGGCTGTGGTTTTCTGTAAGGTGGAGGTACTTCCCCAGTCGGGCTCTGCTCCAGATTTGAGCGATGACATTCGCTGAACGTGCCCTACCACACTAAGCGAGATGCCATTCGCAGTGCCCATACCTCTCTTTTTGGCATAGTTTAAGGACATACCCAAGTCCGGACGTAGTTTAAGGACATAGTCCGGGTCCAGATCATGTGGGATGGTGTAAACTCGGATTACACGAATTTAGGACCAAATGAAAGTATTCAAATGATTTCCAGCTTGTTGGAAATATTTTTTCGAATATAGTACATTGTTGTAGAGGCTTGAAAGTAAGCTATAGGTGGATCGAGTTAGTTCGAGGGCCGACCCGTCCGAGCCCGGCCGAGGGTCGAAGATACGAGTCCACCTATAGCACTTTCGGCCGAGATATTACATAGTGCTTTTCACGACTACTGTGAGGAATAAAAAAAAACATTAATCATAATAATATAAATGCTTTTTCAACACACCTGCTCGTAACGAGGTTCTTATTCCACCACTTTTATGCTCATAATCCTAGATATTAAACACGTGCATTTCACAATAATTATCCAACTAGTGGAATAATTTAATAATCCGATCAAGTGACGTTTGTACTCTAGTACCAAGTTGTACGTACGCAGACGAATCGTTGTAATTTAGTCGGGTATTACCTTTACTTTTTTTTACTCTTTATGAGTTTACATTCCAAAAAAGTAAAAAAAAAAGTAAATATATTAAAAATATACACATTTACGATAGAATACAAATTATACAATACTGATTGTGAATAAGAATCATTTAAACTTCTTATATTACTCGTAATACACAATAAATTACGTTTTAAACACGAATTGTCTATTTTAATATTCGCTGTTTGGCATTACACGGCCGCGCCTTTGCCTCAAGCTGCACGCACATCCAAAAAATAAAATAGCGCGCCATTTATAAGTTAACCTCAAATCATTGTTTATTTGTTAGATTTTTCTCGTCGTGTTTTATTAATTTAAACAAATTATATTTTCAATGAATAAGAAGACAACTTTAGCGTTAATTTAACCTCTGGATATTTTTCAAAATTGTGATACATACATGTAAAATATCATCATAAAAATCTAGTGAGCAATACGTAAGAAAAAAATACTATAATTTATTGCACAATAAATGTGAAGTCTTTAATTTTATGAAATGATTTGAAAAAGAGTTCCAGATACTCAATAACATCACAAAAGAGGTTAGTTAGATTTAATTATCTTAGGTTCGTAAGTACCTCTATCCTGTAAACATTCTGACAATTAATGTATTTATCAAAAGTTATTAATTATACTATTCTGTTATTTCCTCGCAAGGGTGTTAAAAAACGTCGTATGAAACGCGTGCGCTTGATCATTACATAAGCTCAGCTTTCTTATGCGCACTCACATGCGTTCGTGCGCACAATTCGTATGTAATGATCAACTTAGCACACTTGTATCATAATGTACTATAATAGAATATCCAATTCAGTATTCCATTCTCGCCTTTTTACTTTTTTTTCACTTTCAAGAAGCGTTTTTCCGTTGTTTGCTTCAAACCGACTCATTACTTAGAGGCGTTTTTGATAGAAAACCACAAACGGCAAAAAAGTAAAAACGCCTTTAGGGTGAATAAATGGTTTTGACGTTTCTTTTTTTGAAACAGGTAGTTGGCCCGATAAACAACCTTATTTTATTTTTGAAACATAAAGTTGTGCCAAAAAAAGACCGAATTTAATGAATGCAATGACATAACTGGACAATTTACTTATGGATGGTACAAGAAGGATATACATTTCTGTATTACAAAAGTGTCCGTCAAAAGGCGATAAACTGATAGCACCACAATGATATTAAATTTGATTAAATTAATTATGAAAAAAAAAAAAAAAAAATCCAAAATAATTATTTGCGGAGATGAAAAACACTCTGAATATTAATTTTATTTAGAAAGTAATATAAGTATTAAATATCGGTAATTCATTGGTCGTTGGGGTGGAAAGGTTCTCGAGTGGCGACCACGAACCGGAAGGCGCAGCGTGGGTAGACCTCCCGCAAGGTGGACTGATGACCTGGTGAAGGTCGTGGGAGTCCGCTGGATGCGGGTGGCGCAGGACCGGTCATTGTGGCACTCTTTGGGGGAGGCCTATGTCCAGCAGTGGACGTCTTTCGGCTGATATGATGATGATGATGAATTCATTTCAAGTGCTGGACTATACCTAGCGCCACCCGGAGATATTTGGTGCTTACCGCTACTATTGTTTAGTGCTTACCGCTGGACACTTTTTCGACCGTTTACCTATAAGAGAGTTCCATCCTCCCTATACCATCCATAAATTTACTTTCCAACTAATGACATTTCATCGCTACAATAACATTGCTGTAGTGGTGGTTCAGGTGCTACAGCAAATGCTTACTTTCCAGCTTGGATTTTGACCATCTTTTGTCACATTTCCGAACAGTAGCGTGAAAAGTCTAATTTGATTGGCCTGTTGGAGTTACCAGTTTTGTTTTGACAATTCACATACATCATCCTTTGATACACAACAAACGTAGAAAATTCTATTTCCAAACACTAGTTTATATTAAATCTTCAGCTGAGTTTACCGCTTCTTGGAAATACGCAAAATCTTTTCAGGAAACAAAATACGCCTTACATTTTCTGCACGTAAGACCAAAGTGACAATTTAACACACATTGTTTGCCATAGACAAATAACCGTCCTTGTAATCTTCGCACACGCTGGCGTATACGGAGCTTGTTAGGCAAATACTTTATTATATTTCTACAGTTGGTATAAAATAAAAGGTTTTTCAGAATAGGACTAGGTTTATTTTAAATATGGCTCCCTTTCCAATTGTATAATTATTCCGCCAATTTCATAACTTAATTAAAACTAATTAAAGCATGCAGTAGAAGCGGCTAGTCTATATTGCATCACAACCAGAAATCAGACTTACAACTTTATTAATAAACTCATCATCAGGGATAAATGTTACTCTGCGTCCGTAGGAAACACCTTTGACAACCGTACACGTGATCCCTGGGTGGTGCTAAAAGAATAACAAACTTGGCAGCTGTACTTCATCATCTGCTTTCCCACTACTACTACCCAAGGGAAGAAATGCCTATCTATATCCAGTGACATGTAGCCATACGATAAATAAATAAATACTAATAAACTTTCAATAACGCCTTTAAACTCGATTGTTAAATTGTGTGTTCATTATTGAGGGTTGATCGTATATTCTGAACAATATAAGTTTGAAATAAGACGCGGCACCATTTCCCAATTATTCTGATATTTAAACTAGTTAGCTCTCAGTTTTCTAAGATATATTATCTCGTCCCTTACCCCCTGACAACTCTGCTAATTACAAACATTAACGAACAAAAGCTTAATCTAAAACACACCCTTCCAGTGACAGTGTTGAGCAGGCAGAACAGAGAAACGTAAGAATAGCGGGTCTCGCTTTGATTTGATATTATGTTGATCAAATGTCACTTAAATATGTTGTTAAGATAAAAGGTCCAAAAGAGTTTCATTTGTTTTTAACCCACGACTTAAAAATAGAGGCGTTATACGTTTGCCACTATGTGTGTTAACAAAATCCAGTCAAAGACAAGTTATTTTGATAATCCCAATAGATAAGGAAGATAATAGAAGAAACTTCTCAACGAAGATTTACCTAAAATATAGCTCAGTTAAGCCGATTATATTCACAAGACCTACAATTTCTACGGCGAGTACAGGACCAGTATAACTTGACTCCATATTCGTAAGATTCACGCACATATGGCAATGTTGCTAACGCTGGTCTAATTTCAACGAAGCACTCGGTCAGTCCTTTGTCGCTAGTAATGTCCTCAGAATTGTCGGTACTTTTCAGCAAAAGGTGTCGTATTAGAACGCCTGATAGGGTTTGCAATCTGGATCATAAATGTATGAATTTATCTAGATCTGGACCCAGATCCACGAATCTTCCATATATTTAATATGCGTCGTATAAACAATCATACCTGGGTAACTTTTAGGAAACTTAAACTCAAACTCAAACTCAAATATTCCTACATCTATACATATAATAAAGCTGAAGAGGGTCGAAAGTCTGTACATGGAAGATAATCGAAAAAAAGTTGGCTGGGGATACTTAGAATCGATAACAGAACACGTTCCAACAATTTTTAGAATTTTTGTCTGTTTATCTGTTTATCTGTTTTTCTGTTTATTTGACCGCGCATCACGTGAAAACGGCTGAACGGATTTTGATGAAATTTTGTACAGAGATAGTTTGAGTCCCGGGAAAGGATAATATATACTTTTAATCCCGAAAATCAACCATGGTGGGGGTGAAAATGGGGTTGAAACTTTGTATGGAGAATTTTTTACCGTTGAAACGATTTAGATAGAAATGAGTATGGAGATAATTTGAGTCTCGAGAAACGTCATAGGATAGTTTTCAAACCCTTGTGGGGGTGAAAAGGGGGTTGGAAGTTGGTATGAGGATTTTTTTACCGCTGAACTGATTTAGATGAAAATTTGTATAGAGATAGTATGGATGGGTCTCGAGAAAGGACAAAGGATAGTTTCATTTTAAAAAAAGCCCCCCCCCCCCCCCTCATCTTACTTTAGAACCGTAAAAATTTGAAAAAATAATGGAAGTGAAGCCTGAAAGGTACTTTCAATAAAAACTATCTATACATATAATAAAGCTGAACAGGGTCGAAAGTCTGTTAATGGAATATATTCGAAAAAAAGTTGGCTGGGGATACTTAGAATCGATAACAGAACACATTCCATCAATTTTTAGAATTTTTGTCTGTTTATCTGTTTGTCTTTTTATTTGACCGTGCATCACGTGAAAACGGCTGAACGGATTTTGATGAAATTTTGTGTAGAGATAATTTGAGTCCCGGGAAAGGACAAAGAATAGTTTTCATCCCGAAAATCAACCCTGGAGGGGGTGAAAAGGGGTTCAAGGTTTGTATGGAGAATTTTTAAAAGAAATTAGTATGGAGATAATTTGAGTTCCGAGAAACGACAAAATAGTTTTCATCCCGAAAATAAACCCTTGTGGGGGTGAAAAGGGGGTTGGAAGTTGGTATGAGGATTTTTGTACCGCTGAACTGATAAAGATGATATTTGGTATAGAGATAGCATGGGTCTCGAGAAAGGACAAAGAATAGTTTTCACCCCGAAAATCAACCCTAAAGGTGTGAAAAGGGAGTTGGAAATGTATATAGGGAATTATTAACCACAGAATCGATTTAGATAAAATTTGGTATGGAGATAATTTGAGCTCTGGAAAAGGAAATAAAATAGTTTTATCTCGGAAATTATCCCTTAAGCGGATGCAAAAGGGGTGGAAGTTTACATGGGGAAAAAACAACCAATAACCGCTGTACGTATTTAGATGAAATTTGGTATTGAAATAATTTGTAATTTTTTGTTCAAGGTGTTCATATTTATAACATGTTACCCGTCGTTGCTTTAAATTTACCTTTACCCGCTCTTAAGAAATATTTGAAAATGTCATGAATGTCAAAGGGTTATTGCAGGTTCGAGGACTATATATGACAGACAAAGATGCATGGCCCAAACCAAAAAACTACTACAAAATCATCTAATATTTATAGGACACCGTTTAGGTAGGAAAACATATCGAACGTTTTGTGAAGCAGTCAGATTATTCAAAAAAAAAAAATTCAAAATTCAAAATAATTTATTTCGGAAGCAAGTCCATATTTGTTAGTATGATACATAAGTCTAAAACATCTTAAGTGCTTATGTTAATAAAATACAATTAAAGTTTAATAAATTACCTAATGCTAAAGACTAACCTACCCCGGAGAGCAGTGCAGGTCATTCCAGTGCTGCTGGATACGACCTTGGTACCTGTCAACAATGGTATTTAGCAAGCCGTTGGTACGGGCTGCTATTTATATATCCGGAAACCGGGATTACAATCTTCTTAAATAGCATATTTGACCTCCATGGTAAAATTTGAACTTTTTTAAGTACTGGCCGGTATATTTTTTCTTTCTTATTAACGCTCGTGTTTTGTTTTTGACGGGTTTTAAATGTCATCTCGCAGCAAGAATGGAACTCACTCGTGAAAATATTCGTGCTATGATTTATTATGATTTTCGGCGTGGTTTAACGCAACAACAGTGCATAGATCAACTAACTTCAACTTTTGGTGATGAAGCCACATCTAAAACTACTGTGTATCACTGGTTTAGTGAGTTCAATCGTGGACGTAGTATGCTTACGGACGAAGTTAAGGCAGGTCGCCCGAAATCGGTCGTTGCACAACAAAATATCGAGGCTGTGCAAAAACTTATAATGGACGACCGACATGTTACGTACCGCGAGATAGAGGCGATTCTGGGTATTTCTATGACCAGCATTAATAGCATATTACATAATTATTTGGCTGTAAAAAAAATTTGTTCGCGTTGGATACCCCACAACTTAACAAAAGAGCAAAAAGATGCTCGCGTCGAATGGTGCAATAAAATGTTAAAAAAATATAACCGTGGTGACTCAAAAGCCGTTTATAACATCTATACAGGTGACGAATCCTGGATCTATGCATACGATCCCGAAACGAAGCAACAATCAACGGTATGGGTGTTTCAAAATGAGCCGAACCCTACGAAAGTTACTCGTGCAAAAAGTACATTGAAACAAATGGTGGCCTGCTTCTTCGGTATTAATGGCCATGTAGCTACAGTGCCACTAGAAAACCGTAGAACGGTTAATTCAGAGTGGTACACGACCATTTGCTTACCGGAAGTATTTGAACAAATTCGTAAAACTAACCAGCGACGAAGAATCATTCTTCATCATGACAATGCCAGCTGTCATACGTCACGCTAAACAACTCTATTTTTGGAGGGTCAAAATGTGGAATTAACGGGTCATCCGCCGTACAGCCCTGACTTGGCACCCAACGATTTTTATTTATTTCCAAATATAAAGAATAAATTACGCGGTCAACGATTTTCGACCGCTGAAGATGCTGTCGACGCATTCAAACAACACGTTATGGAGGTACCTCAGGCGGAGTGGCAGAAGTGCTTTAAAAATTGGTTCACGCGAATGCAAAAGTGCATAGATCATCAAGGGGAATACTTTGAAAAACAATAAAACCATTTTCAGCCGTGTACGTTTGTTTGTTTTTTTGTTTCCGGATATATAAGTAGCAACCTATGTACTAGCCTCGATTCTCCGTACTATGGATGCAACCCTTTTGCGTATAATAGCTGCAAAACCATCGGTGTGCGCATCTGCAAACATCCCCGAAGCACTACAGAATCGTGGTAGCCCCAACAGCATCGTAAAACCATTGTTGTATTGGACTCTGAGGGCGTTGAGAGCCTTCCGCGTATAATTAACCCATAGGCTGCAAGTGTAGAATGACTGGCAATATGCTTTAAAAAGTGTCACTTTTACACTACCTGAACACTTTGCAAACCTACGGGCCACCATATTGCATCTGACTGCCAACGCCCTACGTTCCCTTTCTATGTCCAAGTCGTCACTTAAGGACTCATTAGGATTTATTTTTCTTTATAATTAAACAATACATTATCTGTCTCTCAAGCTGTTTTGATATGTCTTCTTGAAGAACTACGCATTATTTTGTATCATTAAGATCTAATAATGTATTACTGTTTTGAAAAAAATAAGTCCCGTCGAGTTTCTTTTTGGTCATACTCGTAATACTTCTTGGGCCAGAGGGTAGGAGAACCGGTGGTAGTTTTGGAACGAAGTTCCTTATCGGACGTTTCGCGGATGGGGGGCTAGGCGAAAAAAAGTCACGTGACCGTCACGAAAAAGCGTCACGTCACGAAAACGCGACACCTATACGATTGAGAAAAATGTATAATGGAATGAAATAAAAAATATATAAAATAGAATAAAGTGAAGTGAAGTGAAGTGTAGTGAAAAGTGAAAGTCGAGAACCTAAAAGTAAAAATTACAAAATTTCAAAAATTTCAAAAATTTCAAAAATTTCAAAAATTTCAAAATTTTCAAAAATTTCAAAAATTTCAAAAATTTCAAAATTTCAAAAAAAAAATAAAAAAAAAAAAATCCAATTTTCCAAAATAAAAAAAAAAAAAAAAAAAAACCAATTTGCGAAAAAATCAAAAATAAAATATCCAAACGGCAAACGGCTACTCAGTACTCAGTAGCCGTCGCGCTGCCGTCGCGGAAGGCAGCTCGTGAAAATGGTCATGGTAAATTGACCGAAACATGTCGAGCAAAACTCGACTTAAATTACGTGAGTAACCCGTTATAAATATTCCAATTCCACTACACTCGATTGAGTTAAATTTGCATGCCCACAACAACACTAAACACACAGTGCACCTCAAATAGAAAAAAATCATCCCCCCCATCCCAATTTCAACCGCGCCTGTTCTTACCTTTCATTCTTAGACTGATTTGACGGGAGAATCGATTTGGATGATATTTGCCGTGGACATGAACGTATAAATACAAAAGTGGTCCTGTATCGTCCGATATACACCTACTACTCTATGTCGTTTAAATCATGCCAAAAAAAATTAATATGATAAAAAAAAGTATTCATTTTTGAGTGTAGTTTCATTTAGTGGTAATTGTAAAATATTTTTATCCATCTGTCAACTTTACTTCAAGTTCCGCCTCCAGGGTAGCGGGAGAGAAATTAGGGGTGAATTAGCCGCTTACTGACACAGACCGAATTCCACGCGGGCGGAGCCGCGGGCACAGCTAGTTCTCTTTTGATAAATACATTAATTGTCAGAATGTATACAGGATAGAGGTACTTACGAACCTAAGATAATTAAATTTGACTAACCTTTTTTGTGATGTTATTGAGTATCTGGAACTCTTTGTCAAAGTATAATAAAGCTGAAGAGGGTCAAAAGTCTGTACATTGAAGATAATCGAAATAAAGTTGGCTGGGGATACTTAGAATCGATAACAGAACACGTTCCAACAATTTTTAGATTTTTGTATGTTTATCTGTTTGTCTGTTTATCTGTTTATCTGTTTATCTGTTTATCTGTTTGTCTGTTTATTTGACCGCGCATCACGTGAAAACAGCTGAACGGATTTTAATGAAATTTTGTATAGAGATAGATGTGAGAATGAGTGTATAGTGACAGTGAGAAGTGACAAAGTGAAAATAGTAAAAAAAGTCGAGAACCTGAAAGTAAAAAATGTCGAAAATGTCAAAAATGTCAAAAATGACAAAATTTCAAAACATTCAAAAAATTTCCAAAATTTCCAAAATTTCCAAAATTTCGAAAATTTAAAAAAATTCAAAAATTTACAAAATTTCAAAAATTTCAAAAATTTCATAAATTTCAATAATTTCATAAAATTCAAAAATTTCAACAATTTCAAAATTTTCAAAAATTTCATTAATCTAAAAAATCTTAAAAATCACAAATATCTCAAAAAAATTAAAAATTTCAAATGTTTCAAATATTTCAAAAATTTCACAAATTTCAAAAATTTCGAAAATTTCAAAAATTTCAAAAACATCAAAAATTACAAAATATCAAAAATTTCAATTAAAAAAAATACAAAAAAATAAAGACCAAAAATTTGGAAAAAACCAAAAATGAAATAAAATGAAATAACATAACTTCGTTCCAACCGAAACGCACTCAGGTATTTTTTTTTCTCTGACGTTCATTAGCGCATTGTAATTTGCTTACATTGAAGAATAAATATCTTGATCTACACCAATATCATAAATCCTCTATTCCACGTTCAGAAACCGTATGTAATTACCACCATTAATGGAATCAGTAACGTAACATCAGTGTATTATCTGTGACAGTGTGTTAAAAACGTATGAAAATTGGACCCGGGGTATGTCCTTAAACTACGTCCGGGCTCGGGTATGTCCTTAAACTACGTCCGGACTCGGGTATGTCCTTAAACTACACCAAAAAGAGAGGTATGGGCACTGCGAATGACATCTCACTAAGTGTGGTAGGGCACGTTCAGCGAATGTCATGTCGCTCAAATCTGGAGCAGAGCCCGACTGGGGAAGTACCTCCACCTTACAGAAAACCACAGCCAAATAGCACTAGACCCTACTCATAGTGTTGTGTTCCTGCCGGTGAGTAAGGTCGCCAGTGAGCTCAAAGAGGATACAGTGTGTCGACGACGGGGGGCCCACGGAACCAATAACACGGCCTTAGTCTTTGTGGGCGCAGAGTGCAGGTGCGGCGATCAGGGAGACCCGGTGAAACGGCTGTCCGCTGGCCGCCCGCAGGTCAGTAGGGTTCCCGAACCCAGGGATCACTTAATCTCCACCCTGGGAGGCTGAACCGCCAACCTGTGAAAAATCCCTGGTGTAGTAGTCGTGCCGGTGTAAGAGACCGGAGTGGGCCCGGCTGCTGCAACAGGGGGGGACCGGGGGCCCTTCCGTACGCCGCGCCTGCAAATTGCACCTCCCACATCGTTCCTCGGTCGGTTTGTTTCGTCCTCTTGCCCTTTTAGCTGTCGACACAGTGAATCCTTTATTTACCACACACTCCTAAGAAACATGGTTGAAAAACACAAAAGGAATAGTTTCTCAGCGATGTCCCCTTCCACAAAAGTGGATTTCTGCAATGTCAGGGGACTGCATTCTAATCTGAACGCAGTACACCACCACCTCGAGTCTGCGCAGCCGACCCTTCTATTCCTAACGGAGACGCAGATATCCTGCCCGGCTGATACATCATATCTGTTATACCCCGGTTATATGCTCGAACACAGATTTGTGAGGCGCGCCGGGGTATGTATGTATGCTCGACAGGATGTCTGTTGCCGCCGCCTCCATGCTTATGAAGACAGGGACCTGTCAGTGCTATGGGTGCGTGTGGACTTCGGCGGCCACACCCGCGTCTACGCGTGCCTTTACAGGTCTCACAGCGGTGACACGGACACAAGACGGCTCTTCGAGCACCTACAAGTGACGACCGACAGAGTTCTCGAGCAGTACCCATCCGCTGAATTGGTGATTTTGGGAGACTTTAATGCCCACCACATTGAGTGGCTTGATTCTCGGTCCACCGACTATGCGGGGAGGTCTGCCTACGAATTTTCTCTGGCCTATGGTCTCTCTCAATTGGTACGTTCTCCCACGAGAATACCAGACATCGAGGACCATACTAGCTCTTTACTGGACCTCCTGCTGACCACACATCCGGACGGATATTCCGTCTCAGTGAAAGCACCTCTCGGCTCGTCCGATCACTGCCTCGTCCGGACGCTGGCACCTTGCGCGCGGCCTGATCCACCACGGCCAACTAGCTCGCGACGCGTGTGGCAGTATACGTCAGCAGATTGGGACGGATTGCGTGAATTCTACGCGTCGTACCCGTGGAGGCAGCTCTGTTTCACATCGGAAGATCCTGACTCCTGTACAGCCGCAGTCGCCGAGACTATACTGATGGGAATGGATTGCTTCATTCCTAACTCGGTAATAGCTGCAGGAGCAAAGAAACGACCTTGGTTTAATCGGCCCTGTAGAGAAGCTACGATTCGCAAGCAGGCTGCTTACAGGGCTTGGACCAAGGCCGTTACTGATAAGGATCCCAACATATCTGATGTGAAACGCAAATTAAACGCTGCCTCGAGGTCCAGTAAAACAGCCATTGCCAGAGCCAAATTCGACTTCGTCGGCAGAATTGGTGAGAAGCTAGCGGGCTACCCTACCGGGAGTCGTGCCTTCTGGTCACTTGCCAAAGCTGCCGAGGGAAACTTTTGTCGGTCGTCTTTACCACCACTGCGAAGTGCTGATGGTAATCTGGCCCATAGTGCAAAAGAGAAAGCCGATCTTCTTGGTACTCTCTTCGCCTCGAACTCGACCCTGAACGATGATGGCAGCACCGTACCGCCTACCATCCCGCGGTGCGCATCTTCGATGCCGGAAATTAGCATCAAACAAAGTGATGTCCGGCGGGAGCTGCTATCATTAAACGTTCACAAGTCGAGCGGGCCAGACGGCATACCAGCAGTTGTGCTCAAACGGTGTGCTCCTGAGTTGTGTCCCGTGCTAACGCGCCTTTTCACACTCTCCTACCACAAACGGCAAGTGCCGTCTTCATGGAAGACTGCCCTCGTGCACCCTGTGCCTAAAAAGGGCGATAGTTCAGACCCATCGAATTACAGGCCTATCGCTATAACCTCCCTTCTCTCCAAGGTTATGGAGCGCATAATCAATGCGAAGCTCCTGGGATACCTAGAAGAGCACGACCTGGTCAGTGATCGCCAGTATGGCTTTCGCCACGGTCGCTCGACTGGTGACCTTCTAGTGTATCTCACTCACCGCTGGGCTTCAGCCATTGAGAGTCAGGGAGAGGCATTGGTAGTCAGCCTTGATATAGCTAAGGCGTTCGATCGGGTTTGGCATCGAGGTCTTCTGTCGAAGTTGCCAGCTTACGGCCTGCCCGAGGGATTGTGCAGATGGGTTACCAGCTTTTTGTCCGGCAGAAGCATACGAGCCGTAGTCGACGGAAGTTGCTCCAAAAGCATGGACATAAACGCTGGTGTCCCGCAGGGCTCCGTGCTATCCCCAACGCTGTTTTTGCTGCATATCAATGATATGTTGTCTATCGGCGACATTCATTGTTATGCGGACGACAGTACTGGGGATGCCTGTTACACGGGCCGTGCCAATATCCCTCGATCCGTTGTGGTAGAGAGTCGTGAAAAACTTGTGTCTGATATCGAGAATACTCTTTCTGGAGTCTCGGTGTGGGGTCAGGACAACTTAGTCCAATTCAACCCCACAAAGACACAAGTTTGCGCGTTTACCGCTAAGAAAACCCCATTTACTGTGGCCCCTCAGTTCCAAGGCACAACCCTTACAATGTCAGGGAGTATTGGGATCCTCGGAGTCGACATTTCCAGTGACGTCCAATTCCGTAGTCACCTTGAAGGGAAGGCCAAGCTGGCATCCAAAAAGCTCGGTGTGCTCAACAGAGCGAGGAGATACTTCACTCCGGGGCAGAGACTGCTTCTATACAAGTCGCAAGTCAGACCCCACATGGAGTACTGCTGTCACCTTTGGGCGGGAGCACCTGGATACCAGCTTGGGCCCTTTGACTCGGTACAAAGGCGCGCTGTGCGGATCGTCGACGATCCCAAACTCGCGAGTGATATTGAACCTTTGAGTCTAAGGAGAGACTTTGCCTCCTTATGTGTGTTCTATCGCTTGTACAATGGGTTGTGCTCCGAAGAACTGTTTGATATGATGCCCACGGCAGCTTTTTATCACCGCACCGCTCGCCGCCGGCAGGGTGTTCATCCTCACACCCTGGAGCCCAAAGGGTCGCGCACAGTACGGTTCAAGAGGAATTTCCTCCCACGAACGCTGCGGCTGTGGAATGAACTCCCTGCCGAGGTTTTCCCAGCGGGCTACAGTATGAGGTTCTTCAAAAAAGGAGTGAATAGGTACCTAAAGGGTAGGCAACGCGCATGTGAATCCTCTGGGGTTGCAGGCGACCATAGGCTACGGTAACTGCTTACCATCAGGTGGGCCGTATGCTTGTTTGCCACCGTCGTAGTATAAAAAAAAAAAAAAAAAAATTCATTACCTACGGTAACGTAATGAAAGTTCGCCCTCCTCCCCGACCGCCGGCACAATAAGGTTGGTCATGGCGGTCATTCTAATGTTTTCCGAACATGTCACTTAGGATTTTTTTAATATGTGTGTAGATAGTGTATGCTTCTATTAGGGTACACATAAAATGGGGGGTGAATTTTTTTTCGCTCCAACTCTATCGTGTTGGGTATTATTGAATAGGTCTTTCAAAAAGAATAGAGGTCTTTTAATACATTTTTTGGATGAAACTGATAGTTTCGTAAATATTAGATTTGAAAGTTCAAAAAAGGGCGTCTCTTCCATCTAACTTTAGAACCGTGGGTCCAAACAGGGCGGCAACTACGAAACTCTACACTGAGCATCGCCCGACATGCTCTTGGCCGGTTTTTTTTTGCATTGTTATCCCAGAAATCACCCCTTAAAGATTACTAATTCGAATTCAAGGAAATCCCCAGCCAGGTTATACGTAGCCTATAAAAATTAAACGCTTAAAAGAGGGGGGGGCAGCCACTACACTCACTACAGATTGAGTTAAATTTGCATGGATCACCCCCCCCCCCCCCCCAAGTACAATAGAAAAAAACGTTACTGACCCCCTCAAAAAATCATTTCTGCATTTGTGACCCCCCCCCCAAATTTCAACCGCACCTGTTCTTACCTTTCATGCTTAGACTGATTTGACGGGAGGATCGATTTGGAAAAGTGGTACTGTACCCGATATACACCTACTACTCTATGTCGTTTAAATCATGCCAAAAAAAAGTATTGATTTTTGAGTGTAGTTTTATTTAGTGGTAATTGTAAAATATTTTATCAGGACTACTGTCCTCTAGCGTATCCATTTGTCAACTTTACTTCAAGTTCCGCCTCCAGGGTAGCGGGAGAGAAATTAGGGGCAAATTAGCCACTTACACAGACCGAATTCCACGCGGGCGGAGCTGCGGGCACAGCTAGTCATTTCATAAAATTAAAGACTTCACATTTATTGTGCAATAAATTATAGTATTTTTTTCTTACGTATTGCTCACTAGATTTTTATGATGACATTTTACTAGTATGTATCACAATTTTGAAATATATCCAGAGGTTAAATTAACGCTAAAGTTGTCTTCTTATTCATTGAAAATATAATTTGTTTAAATTAATAAAACACGACGATAAAAATCTAACAAATAAACAATGATTTGAGGTTAACTTATAAATGGCGCGCAATTTTATTTTTTGGATGTGCGTGCAGCTTGAGGCAAAGGCGCGGCCGTATAATGCCAAACAGCGAATATTAAAACAGACAATTCGTGTTTAAAACGTAATTTATTGTGTATTACGAGTAATATAAGAAGTTGAAATTATTCTTATTCACAATCAGTATTGTATAATTTGTATTCTATCGTAAATGTGTATATTTTTAATATATTTACTTTTTTTTACTTTTTTTGAATGTAAACTCATAAAGAGTTAAAAAAAAGTAAAGGTAATACCCGACTAAATTACAACGATTCGTCTGCGTACGTACAACTTGGTACTAGAGTACAAACGTCACTTGATCGGATTATTAAATTATGTATTCCACTAGTTGGATAATTATTGTGAAATGCACGCGTATTTATTATCTAGGATTATGAGCATAAAAGCGGTGGAATAAGAACCTCGTTACGAGCAGGTGTGTTGAAAATGTATACATTGTAACATCGTTGCCTAGGTCACACTGCGAAATTGCTTCATCTATTTACCACGACGGCGGCAAACAATCATACGGCCCGCCTAATTGTAAGCGGCTACCGTAGCCTTGGACGCCGGCAATTCCAGATGTGTCACATTCGTGTTACCTACCTACCCCTTTATACAAATTAATGAGGATTCACTAAGATAAATGACAGCCAAGATGGCATGTGTTGCAATCCCGCCACGTATTTCAGTTCCGCGTTACGTCTAAAGCATGGTACAAAGTGACTAATGAAGTTATACAAATGGTAGGGAAGGCGCAGCGTGGGTAGACCTCCCGCAAGGTGGACTGATGACCTGGTGAAGGTCGTGGGAGTCCGCTGGATGCGGGTGGCGCAGGACCGGTCATTGTGGCACTCTTTGGGGGAGGCCTATGTCCAGCAGTGGACGTCTTTCGGCTGATATGATGATGATGATGAATTCATTTCAAGTGCTGGACTATACCTAGCGCCACCCGGAGATATTTGGTGCTTACCGCTACTATTGTTTAGTGCTTACCGCTGGACACTTTTTCGACCGTTTACCTATAAGAGAGTTCCATCCTTCCTATACCATCCATAAATTTACTTTCCAACTAATGACATTTCATCGCTACAATAACATTGCTGTAGTGGTGGTTCAGGTGCTACAGCAAATGCTTACTTTCCAGCTTGGATTTTGACCATCTTTTGTCACATTTCCGAACAGTAGCGTGAAAAGTCTAATTTGATTGGCCTGTTGGAGTTACCAGTTTTGTTTTGACAATTCACATACATCATCCTTTGATACACAACAAACGTAGAAAATTCTATTTCTAAACACTAGTTTATATTAAATCTTCAGCTGAGTTTAACGCTTCTTGGAAATACGCAAAATCTTTTCAGGAAACAAAATACGCCTTACATTTTCTGCACGTAAGACCAAAGTGACAATTTAACACACGTTGTTTGCCATAGACAAATAACCGTCCTTGTAATCTTCGCACACGCTGGTGTATACGGAGCTTGTTAGGCAAATACTTTATTATATTTCTACAGTTGGTATAAAATAAAAGGTTTTTCAGAATAGGACTAGGTTTATTTTAAATATGGCTTCCTTTCCAATTGTATAATTATTCCGCCAATTTCATAACTTAATTAAAACTAATTAAAGCATGCAGTAGAAGCGGCTAGTCTATATTGCATCACAACCAGAAATCAGACTTACAACTTTATTAATAAACTCATCATCAGGGATAAATGTTACTCTGCGTCCGTAGGAAACACCTTAGACAACCGTACACGTGATCCCTGGGTGGTGCTAAAAGAATAACAAACTTGGCAGCTGTACTTCATCATCTGCTTTCCCACTACTACTACCCAAGGGAAGAAATGCCTATCTATATCCAGTGACATGTAGCCATACGATAAATAAATAAATACTAATAAACTTTCAATAACGCCTTTAAACTCGATTGTTAAATTGTGTGTTCATTATTGAGGGTTGATCGTATATTCTGAACAATATAAGTTTGAAATAAGACGCGGCACCATTTACCAATTATTCTGATATTTAAACTAGTTAGCTCTCAGTTTTCTAAGATATATTATCTCGTCCCTTACCCCCTGACAACTCTGCTAATTACAAACATTAACGAACAAAAGCTTAATCTAAAACACACCCTTCCAGTGACAGTGTTGAGCAGGCAGAACAGAGAAACGTAAGAATAGCGGGTCTCGCTTTGATTTGATATTATGTTGATAAAATGTCACTTAAATATGTTGTTAAGATAAAAGGTCCAAAAGAGTTTCATTTGTTTTTAACCCACGACGTAAAAATAGAGGCGTTATACGTTTGCCACTATGTGTGTTAACAAAATCCAGTCAAAGACAAGTTATTTTGATAATCCCAATAGATAAGGAAGATAATAGAAGAAACTTCTTAACGAAGATTTACCTAAAATATAGCTCAGTTAAGCCGATTATATTCACAAGACCTACAATTTCTACGGCGAGTACGTGACCAGTATAACTTGACTCCATATTCGTAACATTCACGCACATATGGCAATGTTGTTAACGCTGGTCTAATTTCAACGAAGCACTCGGTCAGTCCTTTGTCGCTAGTAATGTCCTCAGAATTGTCGGTACTTTTCAGCAAAAGGTGTCGTATTAGAACGCCTGATAGGGTTTGCAATCTGGATCATAAATGTATGAATTTATCTAGATCTGGAGGCAGATCCACGAATCTTCCATATATTTAATATGCGTCGTGTAAACAATCATACCTGGGTAACTTTTAGGAAACTTAAACTCAAACTCAAACTCAAATATTCCTACATTCTCAAATAAAACAAGTAACGCAGGAGAAATTACACATTTTCGGTACAAAAGCTGGATACAACGTGCTCTCCTGCGTTACCATACATAAATAATAATAAAATATATCTGTGTGTTTGCTAAGTTGCCTGACTTAATACAAATGTAGACAGAGATGTAAACAATCTATAGGTAAGTTTTCTATAATTTGATATTTAGTCGAGCATGTCGAAAGATGGCAATTTTCAAAAAGTTGATTCATATACCTGTTAATTGTGTATTTTTTTGGGTACTATAGTTCTCAATATAATTATATTATATTCGTATAGAGAACCGCAATCAGTAGTTTATCCATTCGGATGAACTAATCGCTTCCGGACACTGTGTAACCTCAACATCAAGTCATTACAAGTTAGTCAGCACATGTATGAAATAGTTGAAGCGCGGCAATTCAAACAGCTTCAAGTTGTTGCTGCCTGATGCTTTGTAGTGATTAGTGTTAGAGGATATATTTCATATCAATCTACCAACAGTTTTGAGTGCTTTGACACAAATCCCCATATTTTATATATGAAAAAACCTTGCTACGTGGCAAATTGTCTATGTTGCCATAACTGACGCATTTAAAATTTTTCGACAACCTACAAGGAAGGGTTTGTGTTCAATTTTTTATGCAATTTTATCATTTTTTGCTTATTGAAATTACACGTTATTTAACTGTATTCCAAATACCTCATAATTTTATTTATATTTTTATCCAACTTGTAATATAATAGTACATTATGATACAAGTGTGCTAAGTTGATCATTACATACGAAGCGATATTGTTAGCACAAACGCATGTGAGGGCGCATAAGGAAGCTGAGCTTATGTAATGATCAGCACACGCGTTTCATACGACGTTTTTCAACACACTTGCGAGGAAATAACAGAATAGTATAATTAATAACTTTTGATAAATACATTAATTGTCAGAATGTATACAGGATAGAGGTACTTACGAACCTAAGATAATTAAATTTAACTAACCTTTTTTGTGATGTTATTGAGTATCTGGAACTCTTTGTCAAATCATTTCATAAAATTAAAGACTTCACATTTATTGTGCAATAAATTATAGTATTTTTTTCTTACGTATTGCTCACTAGATTTTTATGATGACATTTTACTAGTATGTATCACAATTTTGAAATATATCCAGAGGTTAAATTAACGCTAAAGTTGTCTTCTTATTCATTGAAAATATAATTTGTTTAAATTAATAAAACACGACGATAAAAATCTAACAAATAAACAATGATTTGAGGTTAACTTATAAATGGCGCGCAATTTTATTTTTTGGATGTGCGTGCAGCTTGAGGCAAAGGCGCGGCCGTATAATGCCAAACAGCGAATATTAAGACAGACAATTCGTGTTTAAAACGTAATTTATTGTGTATTACGAGTAATATAAGAAGTTGAAATTATTCTTATTCACAATCAGTATTGTATAATTTGTATTCTATCGTAAATGTGTATATTTTTAATATATTTACTTTTTTTTACTTTTTTTGAATGTAAACTCATAAAGAGTTAAAAAAAAGTAAAGGTAATACCCGACTAAATTACAACGATTCGTCTGCGTACGTACAACTTGGTACTAGAGTACAAACGTCACTTGATCGGATTATTAAATTATGTATTCCACTAGTTGGATAATTATTGTGAAATGCACGCGTATTTATTATCTAGGATTATGAGCATAAAAGCGGTGGAATAAGAACCTCGTTACGAGCAGGTGTGTTGAAAATGTATACATTGTAACATCGTTGCCTAGGTCACACTGCGAAATTGCTTCAACTATTTACCACGACGGCGGCAAACAATCATACGGCCCGCCTAATTGTAAGCGGCTACCGTAGCCTTGGACGCCGGCAATTCCAGATGTGTCACATTCGTGTTACCTACCTACCCCTTTATACAAATTAATGAGGATTCACTAAGATAAATGACAGCCAAGATGGCATGTGTTGCAATCCCGCCACGTATTTCAGTTCCGCGTTACGTCTAAAGCATGGTACAAAGTGACTAATGAAGTTATACAAATGGTACCATACTTAATACGAGTAGGTCAGTGAAATATTACAGCAAACTCAGATTACAAACATTTAGGACAAAATTAAAGTATTAAAATGGTTTTTATCACACTTGTTCGTAACGAGGTTCTTATTCCACCGCTTTTAGGCTCATAATCCTAGATATTAAACACGCGTGCATTTCACAATAATTATCGAATTAGTGCAATAATTTAATAATCCGATCAAGTGACGTTTGTACTCTAGTACACAAGTTGTATGTACGCAGACGAATCGTTGTAATTTAGTCGGGTATTACCTGTATTAAATATATTTAAAGTAAATATACACAAAATATACACATTTACAATAGAATATAACAATACAATCCTAATTGTGAAAAAGAATCATTTCAACTTATTATATTACTCGAGATGATTCTAACAAGCCCAAACACAATGAGCTTTCATTGTTTTATCATAAAGTTCTCAACACTTAGATCTCCATCATCAGACCAGCTCAGTTATAACAAGGTATTGTCATCCATGGACGAGGAAAGATAAAGATCGCAAAGTTTCGAAACAAATGGAGGAGGCCTTTGCCTACCAATGGGCACCTAGCGTCTAGATAACAAATTAAGGAAAAAATGAGAAAAATAAAATAGATTAAAAATAAAAATGCATGTTTTTTATATTATCTGTATTTATATTGATGTCAATAGTAATATTTTACCTGTAACTAAGATTCATATCATTGCTAAATCAAAATAATAGTTTATGTAACAGTTACGTAATAAGCGTCCTTAAAATACTAGTATGCTTTTATGAAACGAGGCGCAGGCGAGTTAAATAATAAGATCACACGAGTGTTTTAAGGCCTAATTACATACAGTTGCATACACTAATTTATCTACACACATATTAGAAATCCTAAATGAAGTGTTCGGAAACCATTAGAATGACCGCCATTGCACCGCCATGACCAACTCGATTGTGCCGGCGGTCGGAGAGGAGGGCAGATTTTCATTACGTTACCTTATGTAATGAATTTTCATACGTTTTTACCACACTGTCACAGATAATACACTGATGTTACGTTACTGCATGGTTGCAATAATGGTGGTAATTACATACGGTTCTCGTACGCGGAATAGAGGATTTATGATATTGGTGTAGATAAAAATATTATAAACAAATTTTTATATCAATTATTTGATGTCATGCGCCCTAGAAAAAAAAGGCAATTTTATTCATTGTAACTTGGATGAAGTTACGCAGGCATGCAAACTTCCAGCTCAATCCGACACCAGGAACAGGTTCAAATCAGGCTTGCAAGAGTTTACCTAAACAACTTACTGGGAACACTGAGTTATATTTTGTATCTATGTCAAAGAAGTTAAAAAAATTAAAAAAGACCGTCAAGTTATACCATAATTTCACCTTAGTTTTGTTATTATGCGTAAATAATGAGTATTTTTATCTTATTTTCTCGCAATCGAAGTGAAAAATAGTAGGCAGTACTCTGGTCTAAAAGCCATATTACCACTCGAACAATTTTCCCTCACTTCATTCGGGAAAATAACCACCTCGTGGTGATATGGCCTACTTTAGATCCTTGTCAAACAATCTACTATTAATATATTATTACCTGTATACAACAAATAAGAACCCGCGGGTATTTCCTTTGAGTTATACTAATATTTCGAGAACGGGAGGTATGGATTGGAAAATTATATATATTTAGAGCGAAATAGTAGTTTTCGATACAAGTGCGAGAAGTATGTCATTTTGCACGAGTACCGAGGTTACTTGACCCGAGCCGATGGGCAAAAAGGAGTATTATGCGAGACCCAATAGTATTACTTGAACAACGCGCGATTGAATGAAGCTGTCTTTCGTACACTGACAGAATATAAATGTAATTTTATTTCATTGTAGTTTTTTCGCAATTGTATTAAAAAACGTTGTTCGACGCACGTGCGTAAGTGTAATTTTCACTCGTCCAAAATGACATACTTCTCGCACTCGTATCGAAAACTACTATTGAAATCTTAATGCTGTCATTGTCACGGGATTATATACTTAGACTTTTTTAAATCTTTATTTTTTTTTAACCGGCCAAGTGCATGTCAGGCCATGCTCAACGTAGGGTTCCATAGTTACCAGCCCGTCACAATACTCAAAAGATTGTTTTTTATAAGTGAAAATTTTATTTCGAAGGCTTTTTGTAAATATACCCACACATCGAATGTCACTTGACTATTAATTTTCGATGCGTGTTATATCTACTGTTTCCAAATATTTAACTACGCATACCTTCTTTAAGCCCTATAATGATACCTTAATCTAATTTAATAGGGAATGTATATAATAGGCAAGGGAGGACAGACTGTATTCAGTTATAGATATGTATAGCAAAGTTAGGCTATGATTGGCATTATATTAATTTTGAAGTTACCTGAAGGTCGGAGAGCAAAATAATATTCATGATATAAGTTCAAAGTATTTAAATTGGTCAGGTTAGGTTCGACAAGAATTTCTGTTTGTAACTGATTGATTGTAAAACTAGAATATGCATTCCATGTAAAATTAATTTCAAACCCAACAAAAGGACAAACTTTATTATTACAAATACTAAGATGTAAGTAATCTGTCTGTGTAGTTTTGAGGTATCGACTTTTATTCGACTATATATATCATATATATATAAATCAGACATTCGTGGAATCAGCGACAGGTAACTTTTAAGATTATCTTATTTTTGTACTAAAGTAATATTGGTACCTAATGTACCGTAGTGCTTTAAAACACTAACAGCAAAACAGATTCGTAAAAGTGCTCATCTTAATCCGCGTCTTCATAAGACCAACTTCTTATTCGAAGTTCTAAACGGACATAGGAAACTTCAGCAGACATTTACAAACATTATACAAACTAATTATTGCCTTCTCAGAGTTGAACAACTTCTATCCACATCAAAGAAATCGCAAGCAATTTATTTCTGAAGGAATCTTCAGATAATCTTCCAAACGTGGGCCATGGCATATTTCTTAATTTCCATGGAAATTTGGACTGCAAGATACAAAAGTGGACATGGTTATGCTTAGACGACTTGAATGGAGTTTTATTGGCTTGGTAATTTTAATTTGGTGTGAGAAACAATGTGAGACCAATGTTGAATGAAAATCTGTTCGAATAGCAAATGTCAATGTCGTTATAGCGTTGAGTTGAGTTGGGTTGAGTTGGGTTGAAGCTGTGTCTGTCTAGTGTGTGTGTTTATTCTTCGAATCACGGCCCAGTTCATGATGTTCAATTGAGCTGAAATTTAATATTGTTTGGTTTTAGTCATCTCGTTAAACAGTAGTTGATCTTTGCAAGAGAAGTAGTCTGCGGCAAAACCTTGTACTGCAAAATAAATTTACAAAATCTGTTTACTTTATTCTATATTCCGAAGCCCGTATATACATAATATATTGAAATATTAAAAATTTTCATTGCGGTAAGCGCAGTCGCTGCAAATCGTAAAGTCATTGTCGTTTTGTTATTCATCCCGTCCCGTCCCAGTTTACGTTCGTTCAGCAAGATTTCAATCTGCCCACGTGAAATCACGATAAAAGAGCATATTGGCTGTGCAAATCTGAATCGGCAGGACGAAATAAAATTGCTTGTCGTTGCTTTTGTCGAAAATTTCATTTCTAATACAAGCTTTTAACACCGACTGTATGTGAGTAAAACAAACTGTTTTATCACAGAGTTCTTATGACCTTCGGTCTTCATCATTAGACCAGCTCAATGGTCAAAATATTGTTTTATTATTCAAGTTACGCAAATATGCTAAATTTCAGTTCAATATGGCATCAGGAACTGGTTCAAATCAGACTTGCAAGATTTTATGAAAATAACTGACAAGCATTGTGAGGTAGGTAAATAAAATAAATGTTTTACAAACCGAATTTAAGTAGATGCTCTCATTTTATTTTCAACCGACTTCAAGATTTCGAAGGAGCAGGTTATCAATTCGTCGGGATCATTCTTTTTGCTATTTTTTTTATGTATGTTCACCAATTAAGGACGGCTGGACCGTTTTGGAAAATTATTTTTTTGTTTGAATGAGTATACTTCGCAGTTGGTCCCATTGTAACCAAGTCAAGATCTGATGATGGAATCCTGGATAAATTGAGGGAACTCTGTAACTATTATGGACACACCTATAGTGATTTGAGTATTTTTTACCTCAGCTCGAGCATTTGCTTTTGGAAAGGTGGAGGTTAAGTGAAGTCAGTTCTTTTTTTGTTTAAAATTATAGTTTATTATATGTGAAACTTGAAGAAAACCAGCAGATTAAAGATAGCAATTATCGTATAGTAGACGAGATGATATAAGCTTGTATCAATATGATAATTTTACGTTATCCATGGGACATTACGTGATGATGGTAAATCTTTGACCTGCGGTAATATATCAACAAGTTTATTAAATAAAATAACAACAAAAATTAAACAACAATAATAGTCTCGTGTACAATGTTTCAGAGCAATACATACAACATTCGTAATGCAATTTAGACAGCAAAAATCAGCTCCATTACTAAATGTTGTTTATGGGAATAAGAAAATAGCTAACACAGATGTTACTAAATTTTAAGGATTGCACATAGACAGCAATATGTCTTGGGAGACACACACCTTGGAAGTTTCAAAAAAATTGTATAGCTTTTCACATGCACTGCATAAATTGTCAAAAATCTGTGACCTTACCACGGTGTTAACAGCATATCATGGTTACGTAGACAGTACTTTGCGATATGGTATCGTGTTCTGGGGCAACTCCGTATGTCGTAAAACAGTATTTAAAGCATAAAGGCGATGCATAACAGCAGGCGATTCTAGGATAATATTATTTAGCAGACTGCCAACCACATTTTAAAGCTCTTAAGTTATTAACCTACCCTTGTTTATATATACTTGAATGTTGCTTATTTGTTAAGTGTAATCCTAACTTATTTGAAATGAAATCTGTACAGCGACCAAACTTACGGCATAGGAAACCGAGAGTCCTTATAAAAATATAAGCTCAACAGCATTGAGGAAGAAAAACGTTCGAGTTACGGCACCAAAGCTATATAATAAACTCCCACAAGCGTGGCAAAGTTAAAATGTAAACCGACTCAAAGGCATACTATTTAAATTTCTCTTCAAAAGTGTCGAAGAGTACCTTCAGGATAGTAGTGTGCCTTTGTAAAAATTGTATATAGTAAAACATTGTATATAGCATGTATGTATAATTAAAAAGTATTAGATTTAAGAAATTACTAGCTTTTGCCCGCGGCTTCGCTCGCGTTAAATTCGGGGTAACACGGTTCTCCTTTGCCCCCCGTAATGCTCCATACAAACTTCCACCCCCTATTTAAGGGAAGTGGGGGGTTAGAAAGAGACAAAAAGTAGCCTATGTCACTCTCCATCCCTTCAACTATCTCCACTTAAAAAATCACGTCAATTCGTCGCCCCGTTTTGCCGTGAAAGATGGACAAACAAACAAACACACACACTTTCCCATTTATAATATTAGTATAGATTGTTATTTTCGTATGCCCAAAGGGCTCATCATAGCATTGCACATAAAATATAAAATTGACAACTTTTTTTATACCTATGATGACGAATAAATATATTGATTGATTGATTGATTGATACAGTATTTTACTACTACTACTACTTACATTCGAATTTTGACATTAGAATTGTGTTGATGCAAATAAAAAGCTGTTTTATACAGTACTTATTAACTTTAAACTTGTGCAACTACAAACTGACTTGCATTATAAACTGTTCGCTACCTCACTGCCAACTAAACTTAACCACACTCAAGTTACTTGCATAAAGTCATTTGTCTTCCGTCCAACATACGGCGGCATTGCTTAAAAGCGAATAAAAGCTTAATATGAGAAGTCACACAGAACTAACTTGCGTGGAACATGTTGGCAAAGCTTGTAAAATTTCTTCCAACGTTGCCGTGCTACTGCATAGCTTTATTATTCCATACAGAAGTTCTATAACTTAGATGTATATTATGTACTAGCTGCTTTGCCCGGTGCGTTTTGAAGGATAAACTACTCTAAATGTTGCTCCGGGGTATAAACTGTTATCATGCAAAATTTTATAAAATTCTTTGCAGTAGTTTTTACGTAGTTAGCGCACAAACAGATTTCTCCTTACTCGTTTATTAGGGTTCCGTAGTCAACTAGGAACCCTTATAGTTTCGCCATGTCTGCCCGTCCGTCCGTCCATCCGCGGATAATCTCAGTGACCGTTAGCACTAGAAAGCTGAAATTTGGTACTAATATGTATATCAATCACGCCAACAAAGTGGTAAAAAAAAAGTGGAAAAAATGTTTTATTAGGGTACCTCCGGAGTGATTTTTTTTTTCATTTCAACCCTAACGTGTGATATATGGCTTACAATTGCACCACCCCAACTCTTCCCGGGGGTGTCGTAAGAGGCGACTAAGGGACATACCGGGAGGCGGGCAGCAGCGCCCCTGCAGAACAATCCCACCACCAAACTGCGATCCCCAACCCGCATGCCAAGCGTGGGGATTATGGGCATTACCCCGTAATGATAAGTTTAGCCAAGAAATGGCCCCCAGTTCCCGGCCGCCTCGCTATTCCTGGCCATGGTAACGGCCATGGTAACGGCGGGGCAGGGGGTGCTAGGAATCCCCGGGCTACAACAGGCTACCACACACTTACTAAATTGACCCTGGCAACGTTTAACGGACGCACTCTGAGGCTTGACCATCATCTAGTGCAGTTGGAAGTGGAGTTAGAGAACATTAAATGGCATGTTCTTGGGTTATGTGAAGTCCGTAGAGAGGGGGAGGACACCGTAACCCTAGACTCAGGCCATCTTCTCTACTTTCGCGAGGGTGATAAAACATCCCAGGGTGGCGTAGGTTTTCTCGTCAATAAGGCCCTCTCTAACAACGTTTAAGAAATCTCCAGTGTGTCGACCAGCGTAGCGTACCTGATCCTTCGGCTATCCAAGCGGTATAGCATGAAGGTAGTTCAGGTTTACGCACCGACCTCGGCACACTCGGATGATGAAGTGGAGGATATGTATGAAGACATATCCAAAGCCTTGCACAACACCACAAAGGCTCACTTCAACGTTGTTATGGGGAAATTTAACGGCAAGGTGGGAATCCGGACTGGCAACGAATTCCGAATAGGCCCGCATGCTTATAGAGTTAGGAATCACAGGGGGCAAATGCTTGTCAACTTCCTTGAGAAAGAGGAGCTGTTCTTAATGAACTCCTTCTTTAAGAAACAGCCTCAAAGGAAGTGGACATGGCAAAGCCCCGACACTGTGACAAAAAATGAGATCGACTTCATCATGACGGATAGCAAGCACATATTCAGAAATGTCTCAGTGATCAACAGGTTCAATACCGGATCTGATCACCGACTGCTCGGTGGCTCTCTGAATATCAACTTAAAGCTTGAAAGAAACCGTCTGATGAAGTCCACGCTCAGGCCTAACCAAATCCAAATCATCGCGGGCACCGAGAAGTTTCAGCAGCTTCTCGGGAATAGATTTGCTGCCTTGGAACCCACTGATGACGCTGACGAGACCCTACACAATCTGGTCGAAACGCTGAGAGACGAGGGCATCAAGTTCTGCAGAAAACAGCGTACTGGCAGGAAGTCCAAACTCTCGGATGAGACTCTGGGGCTGATGACAAGAAGACGGGAGACCACCCAAGCGACTTCGTCAGAGAGGTCAGACCTGAACAAGCGAATTGCGAAGATAGTACGGCGCGACCTTCGGAGCTCCAACACACGCCTCATTGAAAAGGCGATAGAGCAAAACCGAGGGTCCAAAGTATTCACTCAGCAGCTTAGCAGGAGCCACCTGACGAAGCTTAAAACGCACGACGGGAGGACCGTATTGTCGAAGCCGGAGATCTCCGCCGAGATAGAGGATTTTTATGGCCGGCTGTACTCTGCACATGCCCCCCACTCCCGACGAGACGGTCATGATCCAGAGCTACCTTGACACGCCACTATACCGACGAACTGCCAGACATCAGTCAAGACGAGATCGTGTTAGCTCTGAGACAGCTTAAAAATGGAAAAGCCCTCGGTGAGGACGGTATTACTTCAGAGCTTCTGAAGGCAGGAGGAGCTCCAGTTATACAGGAGCTACAGAACCTCTTCAATGCCGTCCTTCACAGTGGGAGAACTCCTAAGGCGTGGAGCGGGAGTTTGGCGGTGCTCTTTTTTAAGAAGGGTGATAAAACCCTCCTCAAAAACTACAGACCCATCACACTCCTGACCCACGTCTATAAGCTTTTCTCACGAGGGGTCACGAATCGCCTCGCCAGGAGGCTCGACGAGTTTCAGCCACCGGAACGGCCGGGTTTCGCGGAGGATATGGCACCATAGACCACATTCACACAGTGAGGCAGATTATACAGAAGTCCGAAGAGTATGTGTCTCGCTTTTGTGGACTATGAGAAGGCCTTTGACTCCGTGGAAACTTGGGCTGTTCTGGAATCCTTACAGCGATGCCAAGTAGACTATCGTTATATCGAGGTGCTGAGATGTCTCTCTGAAGCCGCCACTATGAGTGTCCAAGTACAGGGCCAGCAGTCTAAACCCATCCAATTGCGCAGAGGGGTGAGGCAGGGGGATGTCATATCCCAGAAACTGTTCACGAGCGCATTGGAAGACATGTTTAAGACGCTGGAGTGGAAAGGTAAGGGCATAAGCATAAACGGCGATTACATCTCACACCTGCGATTCGCTGATGACATAGTCATAATGGCGGAGTCGCTAGAGGAGCTGACCCAGATGCTGGACGGCCTAGCTTCAGCCTCGCGACGCATCGGTCTTGGCATGAATTTGGATAAAACCAAAGTCATGATCAATGGCCACATTGATCCAGGACCGGTCGTCGTACATGGCCATCTTCTTGAAATTGTTTCTGAATACACCTACCTTGGGCAGATCCTGCAATTAGGTTAGTTATTTTTAGAAGGAGGCCAAGAGAAGGATCCAACTAGGCTGGGCAGCATTTGGGAAACTACGCAGAGTCTTCTCGTCATCCATACCGCAATGCCTGAAAACGAAAGTTTTCAATCAGTGCGTCCTACCCGTAATGACCTACGGAGCTGAGACGTGGACACTCACGGTAGGGCTGGTCCACCAGTTCAAAATCGCTCAGCGAGCTATGGAAAAAGCTATGCTCGGGGTTTCTCTGAAGGATAGGATTCGTAACGAATACATCCGACAGAGAACCAAAGTTATCGACATAGCTCAGAGAATTAGCAAGCTGATGTGGCAGTGGGCCGGCCATATCTCGCGAAGAACCGACAACCGTTGGGGTAAACGTGTTCTTGAGTGGAGACCGCGTCTCGGCAAACGTAGTGTAGGACGCCCTCCGGCCAGGTGGGATGACGATCTGCGAAAGACTGCTGGCAGATGCTGGATGCAGCAAGCTGAAGACAGGGCGCTATGGCGCTCATTAGGGGAGGCCTATGTCCAGCAGTGGACTAGTATAGGCTGATGATGATGATGATGATGATGTGTGATATATTGTTGGATAGGGATTTACTAAAATCATTTTTTGATAATGTAAATATTTTCGGAAATAATCGCTCCAGAAGTAAAAAAAAATGTGCCCCCCCCCTCTAACTTTTGAACCATAAGTTTTAAAAATATGAAAAAAATCTCTCATGAATAAAGTAAAAACGGTGAAAATCGGTTCACGCAATAAAGAATTATCCCATAAAAATCATCTTCCATACTTTAGCTCGCGCGCAATAGTTTACTTAATTTGCCGATAGATGTCGCTGTACGTGGAACGCTCATATCATACCCCTGAATGGCGGTGTTATTTTAACTCTTAAGTGGGGACACTTACTGTGACGGACGGAAAACTACGGAACCCTACACTGAGCGTGGCCCGACACGCTCGTGGCCGGTTTTCAACCGACTTCAAGATTTCGAAGGAGGAGGTTATCAATTCGTCGGGATCTTTGTTTTTGCTATTTTTTTTTTTTATGTATGTTCACCGATTATTCGAAGACGGCTGGACCGATTTCGAAAATTCTTTTTTTGTTTGAAAGCGTATACTTCACAGTTGGTCCCATTGTAACCATGTCAGGATCTGATGATGGGATCCTGGAGAAATCGAGGGAACTCTTCAACTATTATAGGCACACCTATGGTGATTTGAGTATTTTTTACAGCAGATCGAGCATTTGGTGTTGGAAAGGTGGATGCTTAGTGAAGTCGGTTCTTTTTTGTTTAAAATTATTTATTATGGATAGATTGAAACAATCAAACATAGCAAATATATCAGAAGGTGTACAATACAAAATCTCTGATGCATTTCTATGCAGAATCCTAAAAATATATTTACGTTGTATTTTATAATACACACAGATTTAAAGTAGTACTTTTAATTCTGGTCTAATCTGCCAGATCTTGCCACACAAAGTAAAGTGGTTTAAAATGTGTTGCAGGAGCTAACCGATTTCTTAAATAAAAAAAGTACTACTTCAAATCACCTATGAATTTTCTTCGTATCTCAATGCGGATGAAGTAAGAACGCGAGGGGTTCTTACTACATCCGCATAGAAATACGAAAAAAATTCGTAAGTTAATTTTTGAGATGCCTTCTTGAGTCATTGGAAACCAGGAACCTGCTAAGCGCGTTATCTGTTCGTAGTTAGTTTCCTCTTTATACAAAGAAAACGCTTCGAGCGAGCGTTATAAGCGTAGCGCGTCAAGGACTGCGCCAAGAACCTCTTGTAAATGAAATTAATCGCTGCTCGACCGGTGGCCGCTTGGGTAATTTGCAAGTTAAAGTGAGAAATCTGATTCCACAATATATTCTGTTAACTACGGAAGAACTGGTACAACAAAGTTACAGTCACACTGTAAACTTTTGAAGATTTCAGGCTGCTTACTGTGCGATTATGCGTTGCAGTCTTGTATTCTAAACTTAATACAACTTACTATTTTGTCAAGTAAGTTTGAAAACTTGTGATCTCTTTTTGTTCGTCGTATCTTCATAGCTTGATTATACCAAGTCGTGAATTTTACGTACAGACGGAGAGCTAGCCACGTCAGATATGACAAAATAATGAGAGCAACGAAACCCCTCTAGTCATCTGGCAGCTGTAGGGAGGTCAAAGAAAACAAACTATTTCATAAAAACAAATCATTAAGTCCTGGGTTTGATGCAATATTATGAGAAATTATATTAACAATTAATATCATTGCCAAAATTTTCTGTTGGGAGAAAGTAGTGTCAAACGACGTATAATGTAATTCATGCCGCCTACTGTTTTTGTTTTCTTAATAAAACGCAATGTTATTTGTTCTAATGTTAAAAAATAGGTAATGTCCTTTATAACTGAGATAACCATAGCAGTCTTTACCTATGTTGGTATTACTTTTTCCAATGCAAACATTTTGCTAGTCTGTCACTCTGCCCTTCACCCATTAAAAGCGGCTACATTCCCGGATCTAGCAATAAGGAAAGTATATCAATCTAACCAGACGGGTTTTGTTGCTCTGATTATTGTGTGATATCTAACGTAGCTAGTAAGTATAATCTTAGTCCAGTAAATTCTTTTAATTTATACAAGATCAAATTTAAAGGCGAACATGCATTAAGAACTACAAATTTTATATTTTGGGACTACTGCATTCTTGCAGTTTTGCAGCATTATGCTGAGTCTGACTTATCGCGCACATTGCTGAACTTATTGTGAACGCCTAATGTATTCGCCTAATGATAGGTATGCATATCTCAACCTCTGCTTGGTTTATAATCTGCAATGTGTGCTTTATTGAATAAACGTATATCTATCTATCAACGCGTTATAGTTACTCGTAGTAAGGTTTATTTTACATACTAAAATCACTAAAAACCACAACAGTAACCCAACAATTTATTCTTTCGTGTTTTCACTATCATCTTCAATCAATATCATCATAGTCATAGTCCTCATACTCCGTATCGAAAATCGCCCCCTGATGCCATTTGTTGCTGTGCACCATGGCGTTTATCCAGGAGCTGGTGTTCTTTGCGGAGACCAGCACCACGAAGCTGGGATCCGGTATCAGGTCGCAGTCGTCCGGTACCCACGAAGATACGAGGCCCCACAGGATCCCGTTTAGTACCACTGGAGCGCCGACGTCTCTCTAGACACATGATAAGTTTTGATCATATCTATCTGCTGATTTTATAGTGGAGGACATACTATAGTGGTTTATTTGGTACTAACGTTCTCTCATAATTTGCCGTAAACTTCAATCTTTTTCATGACTATTGTTTAAGATACTAAAGGAAAGGGGGAAGGAAAGAGGAAGGAAGTAGGGAGGAAGGAAGGAGGAGATAATGATGTTTTGCAGGAATATTTTGAAGCTTTTTGTCAAATAATATGTAAATGTTAGGTTTATTTAAGCTAAACTTAAACCACCATCCCAATTATGCGTATGGAGTATCCAAATTAAAACCAGGAGTGAAAGGGCTAGGTTCATACTTTTTGGATAAAACACACATTAAAAGTTGTATTTTTAGCAAGAACATATGATTTCAACAATTTTTAAGAACTTACCGAGCAAGGGTCAGACCCCACCCCTGAATCCAGGCACATAAGGTTAGTCCTGGAAAAGCCGAGCTCTTGCAGCACTATAGCACACTTCTCCGATTTCGTGGGGTGCAAGTGCGCCACCTGTAGCATGCGTTTGCGCTGAGTGCTGTCCATTAGTGCTTTCGCTGTTTCTGATGAGCTGAATTGCTGCAAAGTATTTCCATGGCGACAAATAGTAATGTTGGGTTACAATAGGATAATTTATGTAGCTAGAGGTGCAGTCTGCAGAATTAGCTAAACGGGTGAGGTATTCAAAATTATCTTTAGCAGCGGCAAATCTCACAAAAATAAGTTCTAAGTCCCAAAACATTCATGTATCATGTTAAAATCCAAGAACTTTACAAGTTCTGTAAAATGGTGAAATGATGAGAATAATGATTTTGTAAAGTTGCGTCCAAATCCAACGAATGCGCAGTGAGTTTAGTGCTCGGGTGAGCCATGTTTTCTTGCATAGTCTGGCAAACCATTTCTGTCAGTAGAAACGCGCGGCAAATTCAAAATACGTACATGTGGCAACCCTTTGTGATGAGACACCGTATTTCATGACGAACATTTCAATTCACATTGAATTTGTTTCTAGTGTATTTCACTCTCTCACCTTAAGCGCGAGTGAGATAGAACTCCTGCAACGTTCCCAATTAAATTTAAATTCATTTTAAAGGCATATGTCACTTGCCTCAACCATTATCTGTTGCATTTGATGACAGATCAGAAGAAATATATCCGTCTTCTTTTTACACACCGTAAATGTCACCTAATGAAAGTGGCGGATATAAAACTAAAATTAAAATATCAAAGGAGATCGTCAATTCCGGGCCCACTTGCGATAATGGTCCCGTATAAGGTTTGTTCTTAAATTTTAAGCAAATACCCATTTTATTACGAAACTAGACAAAATATTGCATGAAAACAAAACGGGAATTAGAAATGCAAAATAAAAAGTAATTTCGTTGATCCTTCCGCGATCCAAATAGTGCTAAATAAGTTGTTAACGTCTTTACAGCATTGACATAAGGTTAACTTCTCCTGGGCCGAGACGAAACGGACATTTTCAGTAAGAAGTTACGTTTATTTTGCTAATCTTGTTTATGATAATAGTTTGACACTATGTATGACATAAACGTCATCCATTTCTGCCACATGAAGTTATAATTTGAAACTGGAGTGTGCTCTTCGGCCACAAGGTGGGACCGAAGGAGTTGATGGTATAGGGGGATGCGTCTCGTTTTAACTATTTTTCTATTAAGTAATATCTGATACTATCATGGATTTATAAAAAGTGGAATTATTGCACTTTTTCCCTAACCACAGTTTATAAGGTTCATCTGATGATCCTTATTACCGTGTATAACAGTCGTTCATAGGTGACTAGTAAAAACGGTCCGATAGAGGGCATATGGGGGGCGGTATTTCACTCGAACTCGTTACAAAATTGACACACATTGACATTTTGACTTGTTTTCATGCTATTATATTATAACTCCCTAAGTCGAAGCGGGACGCGGCTCTCTAAATTACTCTCTCTTTAGGCCTCGCTTTTTGGCCCAAGAGTGTACTCTGGTTTAAAATTATAACTTCATGGATACTAGTAGTAGCGCGCAGTGCTAAGATTGTTTAGTTAATAGTAGCAATGATAGTTTGACAGCCATTATCCTTGTTTACCCAAATACAAGAAATCAGCGGCAGGATCAAATTATGACTTTTTAATATTTTATTACGATTTCCGTTTCATTATCATGTCAGATTTTGTAGAAATTCTTTAAAAAAACGGTATTTATTTTATGCTACACTTTAAATCATAAACATGTACGCTTTAAAATATTGTCCTTATCACATTCATGTTTTTTCATCCCGATTTCTCAATTTTCCCGTTACATTTCATGATTATTTTATGACCACCCTGATCTAGAAATTAAAGCGAATGTTTTGATATCTATTTCATAATTATACGCACCTTTATGATCTGGGGCAAATCGCCTAACAAAAATTGACGATCTCCTTTGATGTCTGAGTATTGCTGCTTTTTTCACTGATTCTTAGTGTTGTTATACTTTTGTTCGCTGTACATTGCTACTGCGTTCGTTGGCTGGCCAGACTATATGTGTGAAGCTTGCACCAGTTGCGCTATCTGAAGCACACAAGCATATTTCTCAAATGTGTACGTTTAAACCTACCTGTATTGGCCAAGCAGTGACTATGAAATGTGTCGCCATAACCATTTTCGGTTTCCTCTGCAACCTAATAGGGTTCATGTTCGGAGACAGCCTCACTCTATTAGCCAGTTTGATGAGTGCTATGTCATACTCAGGCCTATTGTCATCGAAATTGGGGTGAAATTCGATTAACTTGATCGGGATTAGTCTACCGCCCTTCTTATTGTTGATGCTGCCCAGACGGACGCGGATGAGTCTTAGAGACTGGCGGAATCTAAAAGGTATTGTATAATGAGCATGGTAAGTTAGGTAAATTAATATAGTTTGTTAATCTAATACGATCAATAAATTAAACCAGATAAAGGATTTATTAGTGTAATCATTAATTAAGACGTTTTCTTAAGTTACACTATATTATGACCCCGTATTTTTGTTATTTACCGAAATGCAATGTACTGCGAACGTGATTGAAGTAATGACAGCACCTTAATTATGACCCTGTATTTTTTTTATTTACCGAAATGCAATGTACTGCGAACGTGATTGAAATAATGTCAGCAACCAGCTGTGAATAATCAGCATTGTCACTGTACGCTTAACATGATTGTGTTGCATTCATTACTTTCTAGGCCGCATTATTTTGTATGGTTAAAATTTTCGTCATAATTCTGAGCAAAAGATGTCTTTATTTACTTCATCCTAGGTTAAACAAACTTTAAAGATTCGCCCGTATTGGATTTACATACTGTATCATTAAAGAGTCCTAGTGAATTAATTAGGGTGCGGAGTGGAGGCGTATAATCTTAGAATACAACACACAGGTAGGTACATGTGGAATGTACTGGACTAAGAGCTGGCCACGTCAGATATGACACAATACATAATGACAATAACAAAACCCAACTGGTTAGATTGATATACTATTCTTATGGGTAGATCGGGGCATCTGGTAGCTTTTAATGGGTGGAGGTCAGAAAGAGACTAGCAAAGATTTGAATTGGAAAATTTATACCTAAATAGGTAAAAACTGCCGAAATTGTATCAGTTATAAAGGACAGTGCCCATATTATAACATTAGAACAATAAACATTGCATATCAATACGGAAACAAAAACAGTAAGCGACAAAATATGAACTACATTATACGTCGTTTGGCACTACCCCCAACAGAAACTTTTCGAAATTTTATAATCTAATTATTTATATAATTTGTCATAATATTAACGGCCTCCTAGCCCAGTCGGTAGTGACCCTGCCTACGAAGCAGGAGGTCCTGGGTTCGAATCCTGGTCAGGGCATTTGTTTGTGTGTTTATCACAGATATTTGTTCCTGAGTTATGGATGTTTTCCATGTATTTAAGTATTTATCCATATTTATCTATTACATATATCGTCGTCTAGTACCTATAACACAAGCCTTTTTGAGCTTACTGTGGGCCTAGGTCGATTTGTGTAAGATTGTCCTATAATATATATTTATTTATTTATTTATAATATTGCATCAAACCCAGGACCCTAGGATTTGTTTTCTTCAAGTAGTTTGCATTCGTTGACCTCCACCACTTTACAGCTGCCAGATGTCCAGATTTAGAAATTAACATAGTATAGTAAACTGACTAGAGGTGTTTCGTTGCTCTCATTATTGTGTCATATCTGACGTGGCTAGCTCTGCGTCTATACAGTAGAACATTTTCAGCCCTAAAATAGACGGAATGCAAATGTTTTGCGAAAGTATTATTAAGGGCACACCCTTCAAGCCAGATGTATTGGCGATTTAATTTCATCTCAGTCAAGCTTTGTAATCTTTACACGATGTTATATTACATTTGCGATTTTAATTTTATCCTAAATATTTCTTAATATAAACGTTAAAGCTGTGAATACCAAAGACCCCCGAGCACCTAAATGCGACCGCGTCAAAGACTTAACGCTTGAAAGGGTAACCAAGTTAGGGTTTTAGTACATTTGACGGCGACGCTGATATTTATGTAAATGTTTATTTAGCATTTAAGTTGCAAACATTGATTAAAAGAAAAAAAAATGAAAAGTGATAAAGAAAGTTTAAATCAATAAGACCAATGATTAAATATACCTATCGGAAAAATCTATTGTTATAGAAAAATAAACTATTTCTAATTTGTGTAATGTTTTCAAACAAATAAAAATATCAATACTAATCGCAACGCGTCGTGCAACAGCGCGCTACGGGCCGGTTCAAAATAGCACTCTTAGTGCTTGAAGATGGAGACCTAAGCTCTCCGAAACGTGACGTGAGTGTAACCGTTATATTTTATAGTAATACTAATCGCGTTTATAGAAATCATTTTTACATTAAATGTATCCATATTTTCAGACGTGATTGTACAATGCTCTGTAGCAAGGACTTTAATGAGCTATTTACGGTTCAAGCTACACTCTTTTATTTAGTACGTACTCTATGAAATGTCCAATGTAAAGTGAACTCTGAATGGCTTACCGATTAGTCCGTGATCGTACTAGCGAGCGGAGCGTAAAAGAAGTGAAGTTCTTATAGAAAACTTCGGCCACAACGGAACCGTCAGCTGGTTACCTAGACGATCCTGCATTTCGATGGCTTTTTGATTTTGAATAGTTGTTCCGCGATAACTTTAGTATCGTTTTTCTGATCTTTATGAAATTTGGTGAGGTTGTAGTTGTAGTAGGTTGAGAGTTCATTTATGAGCAAAACCGATCAAGGGGTTGTGGAGCTAGAAGGTGCGAAAAAATCATCATATGGGTCATTATATTGGTCATCTCGTTTGCAAGGAAATCGCGAGTTCTCAGTTCGAGGCAAACTACTAGTTATATTAGTCAACTCATTTGCAAGTAAATATCCAGTTCTTAGTTCGAGGCGGACTATTAGTTATTAAGAAGCAACTTACGAGTACACTGAATCCGCTACCGTAAGAACCCAAGAGTCGTCTATCAGTGCTCCTGCGCACAGGTAATTAGATTTATTCAAAATGGCGGCCACGTAGGGAAACACATTACTGTTCGACACTATCGTGTGGTCACTCAAATCATACGCAGTTGCATTGTGTAACTTCGTTGAACTTTCCGTTAAACAAAACAAAGCTTTTAAAACGAAAATCACTATAATTAACATGTTTTAGTTGTATTGAATTCCACTGAAGTTTAGTTGCTGTGAAATCGCAATGAATCACGTGGAAAACCTTTTCAAGGATTGCTATAACGGTCTAGTGACTTTTAATACAATTTTGTGGCGATCACATCACAAAGAACGTTTAGAGTATAACAGTCGAATTCTAAAATGGCGGCAAATGGTGCTAGGTGATTTTGTAAACATGCTAATCGTAAATATTGACGTTTCATTTTGTAACAATGCATTTATGCAACTAACTTCAGTGCTATTTTGGGATAAACTAATTTCGTAACGTTGCTATATTTAGTTTCAATACTCATGAGAGCATTGAATTAATCATGCACAGATTGAGGTTAGGTGGAGTTTTGAAGTTGCAAACAAACCACCAACACATTATAGCATAACTAGCTTTTGCCCGCGGCTTCGCTCGCGTTAAATTCGGAGTAACAAACCATAAAATCTTCCACCATTCCCCATTTTAGGGAAGCGGGGGGTTAGAAAGAGACAAAAAGTAGCCTATGTCACTCTCCATCCCTTCAACTATTTCCACTTCACGTCACTTCGTCGCGTCGCCCCGTTTTGCCGTGAAAGACGGACAAACAAACACACACATACACTTTCCCATTTATATAATATTAGTATGGATTTTAACACGCTTCAGCGAGCATTGGCTATAAGAATATTTACATGCATCATGCATGTATCGAATAGTATTATGGTACTAATACCATTAATGGTAATAATGACTAATCATTGCAAGATAATTAGGTAATTTATTTAGATATCATGACATCATTAATTAGGTACCTAATTTTACCACCTGGTACCACTCTGGTCAATATATTCCTAATATTAAACTGCGATAAAACTGCTGCCTGTAATATATTCTTTTGCACTTTAAACCCCATTTCTACTGTATATATACACTTTATTGTACATAAAACAGGTCAAAATACAACCGTTTCAAACCAATAGTAACCGTTTTAAAGATCCAATATGAACACTCCAATGAGCACAAGATATCGAACGGAACATCGGTGTCGATTACTCGGCACTGGTTACATTAATGTTATTGGACACTTAAGGGTATGTTAAACCTAGGAGATAAAAAATATAGGAACTATAAAATGGAAACTATTTCTTTACTTAAGGTATCCGAGAGAACTTAAGCGATGCACTTTATCCCAAGTATGTGACGTAACTATCAGTATTATATATTTTCACTCCGGCGCAACGGAGATGGTATATGACTTTTGAGTGAAAAGCTGTTTCCTTGAAAGTTTGTACACGAAAAAGGTTGTTCTGGCTTCTCCGGTTCGGTGACGGCAATGGTTAGGTGGTATACCTATACCAGAATGCTTCATCTAGAGTCTAGGTAGAATGGTGGTATACCAGAGTGGTTCATCTGGATAGTTTTAGTTTTTTGAGGAGTTTTTACCTGTCCCGTGGTCTGTAATCAAATCTTGTAATATTGTTATATTTGACCCACTTCCCGGCTTCCGATTGAGCTGAAATTTTGCACGCATATGTATATCACGTGACAATGCAATATTATGATGACATGGATGGAGCTATTCTGATGATACTCTGTAATGAAACGAAGCAACCCCATCGACTTTAGATGAAATCCAGGGTCCGGTGATGGATCTGGTAGAAAAGTAACATCGAGATTAAAAGCTTGGATAAAAAAATGAAAAACGCGCGAGTTGATACTGTAAGTGTTGTGTGTCGCAATCGTCATCGAGTTACAAGTGTAGTAGTAGTAGCAATGACAATGGACGAAAAAAGCGAACTCGGAAGAGAGTAGATCGCTACGGTGTGTGGGTAGACTACTAAAACTCGCCGCAACGTTAGTTACTCCGTGATGATGGTGCATGCAACTGCGCCGAAATATCGGGTGCTCGTAAACGCAAATATACATGGTAAATATCCCGTTTCAAGTAATATTTATAATAATAATAAAAAAATTGACAAAGACTTATTAAAACTTTAGATCTATTTAATATAATGTTTTACTTGTGTACAAAGAATATTTTCGTTTATATCCGATTCCATCTATACCTAGTACTTATGAGAGCTTGAAGTGAATCTTATAAAGCCTGGACCAACCCTTAACACCTTAACTCCTTGGTGTACTCAACGGCCGAATACTGCGCACCAGTCTGGTTAGGCAGTGCTCACACCTTCAGAATAGATGTCGAATTAAATAAGGCCATGCGACTCATCTCTGGAACGCTACAGTCAACCCCTTCCCATTGGTTACCGGTGCTTTCCCGAATTGCTCCGCCAGACTTACGTAGAAAGCAAGCTCTGCTACGAGAAGTTGCAAAGATCCAGAAGAACCCGACCCTCCCAATTCACGCAGAGTTCCTGTATCCTGCCAACCGCCGCTTGAAATCCAGGAATGCTTCCTACAGCATCTCCGAAGATCTGTTTGACAGTTGTTTCGATCTAAACCATGAGTGGTCGCAGTCGTGGAACTCTCTGATGGCTGGAAAATTGGGCTCCGGAATAATTCCAGGCTCCAAAATTAAAGGGTCTGACCTCCCAAGACGGGACTGGTGCAACATCAACAGACTCCGCACTGGCCACGGTCGTTCTGCTAACTTCAAATACCGCTGCGGTTGGGTGGAATCTCCGGCATGCACCTGCGGGGCGCCAGTACAAACAATGCAGCACATTATCGAGGACTGCCCTATAACCCGCTACGCTGATGGACCTCCTGAAGACCTGATCACCCTTAGCGACGAGGCCATTAAGTGGCTGACTGGTCTTAATATATTCTTATAGTTGCTTTTGTTTTTCATGTACTTATATGCCATACGATTAAATAAACCCTTAACAGAATTCCCGAGCAAAATCCAATTTTAAAACAGGCTATCTTGGAAATGGTTTAATAAGAGGAGTGTGCTAATATTACGGTCTCTTTGTTCTTGTTCAAATCTCCTGTGATTGCAGATCGAATCTCAATTTAATGATTTTTATTAACATTATGTTAATATTTTTCATTTTCAACCGACTTCAAGATTTCGAAGGAGGAGGTTCATAATTCGTCGGGATCTTTGTTTATGATATTTTTTTAGTTATGTTCAGCGATTATTCGAAGACGGTTGGACCGATTTGGAAAATTCTTTTTTTGTTCTTCACAGTTAGTCCCATTGTCATCGGGTCAGGACCTAATGATATCCCGGAGAAATCGAGGCAGCAACTCAGGCACACCTATAGCGATTTATGTATTTTTTTATGCTAGCTCGTGCATTTACTTTTGGAAATGTGGAGTCACTAAGTGAAGTCGGTTCTTGATGTTTAAAATTATTATAGGATGAGTTCAATAAATATTGTACTTTGGTATTTAATTTTTGTTTTTAGTCCCAGCAATAACATGGGTGTTATAATTACCCATATAAATTACCCATTGTGTTGTGTTCCAGCCGCCGCAAAGTCGCCCGCGCAGTGCATGAACGACGGGGACCTTCTCGTCCCTTTAGCCGTCAACATAGTGAATTCTCCTTTATATTAAGGGGTCGGCAACGCGCACGTGACACCTCTGGAGTTTCAGGCGTCTATAGGCTACGGTATCTGCTTACTATTAGACGAGCCATATGCTAGTTTGCTACCGCCGTGGTATGCGAATAATCCACATTTTTTCCACATACAAAGTTGATGTAGAATTCTCCCTCTTCTCCCTTTCTGCCCTTCTGCCTTTCTTTGTAGAATCCACGAATAGTCTCTTGATTGAATTCTACCTCTAAAGAAAAGACTAAATTAACAACAAATTACTGTGTTTCACCCTCACTGTCTTCATTAGACCTCCTCGTACCAGAAGGCATACCGGGAACTTCAAAAATAGATAGAGATTCGTTATCTGCATCACTTTCGCTCGTACTAGCAAGTGCGATAGAGAGAAATATAACGAAATTTCGATTTTAAACGTTCGTCGTAAGCCCGCTGCTCCTAATTTTCACATATCAAACTGAAAAGCGAGAAAAGGTACCTTTAGTGCACATTTAAGGTGATTATCCGTACAGCAGTCAGCATTTTCTATTCCCACTCCAAACTTCTAAGTTGCATCTTAACATTTATTGTATTAAAGAGTCAGCATTTGCTTTTATCACGACTTTAACGAACAGGTACATTTAAATCTGTTTTAGGGTTCCGTATTTGGGGCTATGGGCCGTTTTCTAATTTTAAAACACGGTAAGACACGATCCAACTCCATTGCGTTATACGCAAAACAGCTGACGCCTAAACGTCTGAATCAGAATTTTCATAAACATTATTTATACATATATAATGCGACTCCAATATTGGTTGATTATTTGCTGTGTTGCATGTTGGTGATATATTGTGTTTTAAATATATTGAAAATAGATGTAATATACTTCAGAAAAAGTGACCAAACCCTCCGGTGCCCGAGGCCGAGGAGAGAGGCGGAGGGTTTGGTCACTTCTTCTGAAGTATATGACATCTATTTTCAGTTTATATATAGTAGTGTAACTACTTCAAAATTGCAAATCAAAAAATATTGAACAAAATAATTTGATTTGCTTCAAGATTTTTAAATATATTGTTTATATATTTTATAGGTAACATACGGCACTATGTCTTGCCCAAAGTTATACAAAATATTAAACTGCGGCATTTATCGTAATCTGTGGAATCGTCACCTTGCTGGTGTATATATATCACCTTATCTAGACCCAAAAACGCAAACTAACAAACAAATATAATCCCTAAATATCAGAATCAACGTTCCATCGTGGGGAAAAAATACAATGGATGATGGTAAGGAGCCCTAGGTGCGCGAGTCCGACTCATTCTTGGCCGAATTTTTAGACACAGTTCGTTACCCCCAAGTACCGTCTGCAATGGAACGATAAAGATAAATCTGCACTGTTCCGAGGATAATTCCTCTACGCTCGGTCAATTGAAATATACCATCAAGAACAGTAAAGAAACATTTTGCCTAATGAACGCTGCTTCCAGTCATTCTCTTTTCGATAACATACGTAAAGCTTACAATACTCGTATCTTCAAGACTCCCGTCACACAATAAATTATTAGCCGTGGTCGAATCTATTGCTAACTTCTTCACACAATATATATCAAATGTTTCACACAAACAACGATGACATTTAAATATTACTATGAATTACCTTACCAATTAATTACCTTTGATTGCACAATAAATAAATCTTAAATATATAAAAGAAGAAACTGACTGACTGACTGACTGATTGACTGACTGACTGACTGACATATCAACGCACAGCCCAAACCGCTGGTTCTAGAGATTCCAAATTTGGCACGTAGGTTCCTTATAAGGTCTAGGCATGCACAAAGAAAGGATTTTTCAAAATTCACCCCCTAAGGGGGTAAAATGGGGGTCCAAAGTTTGTACGGCGAATCAAGATTTGTTAGACTATTTTATTCGAAACTTCACAGGAGTATTCCTAACAATAAATGCGTAAACATGTGATTCAGGTTTTTTGAAAATTCAACCCTAAAAGGGGCAAATGTGGTCACAAAGTCTGAAAATCAACATGGGTATCGTATCCTTTTTGAGTACTTATAGTACGCGGGCGAAGCCGCGGGAAAAGTCTAGTAAATAAATAAAAATAAAAATCATTTATTTCCAGACAATTATAGTGCATAGATTGTTAGTTACATTACAACTTAAAAACTTAAAAACTAGGTATGTTAGTTGCCTAATATCTATCTTAACTAAAGTATACACGTACTAAATATGGGCTATATTTTTCAAGATCCCGTTGTTGCTCCTGCGCATACGATGCACTACCTAAGCGTTGGTTTCCTAATTATGGCGTAAAAGTCGTCTACAAACGCATCCGCGACCTTGCCGGAAATACTACAGTATCGCGGAAGCTTCAACAGGGTCCTAAAAATTAATATTATCGGATTACGCAAATTCGACCATGTTTCTAGTTTTCGTTCTCAACTCAAATGGCTCCCTATCCGTCACCGCCGTAACTCTCACATACTTTCTTTACTCTTTTCTATACTTTTTAACCCTGCAAATCCCCGCTACCTCAAAGAGCGTTTCTCTTATCTTAATTCTATTAGATCCTCTCAAAAATTGCTCCTAAAAGTGCCATCTTCATCTTCCAAATTTTATAATTGCTCATTTACGTTCCAGGCCGTTCATTTGTGGAATTCTCTCCCTCTCAACATAAAACGCGCGCAATCTATTGGTAGCTTTAAATCGCAACATAAGGAATACTATTTATCTCTTCCTTAGGTTTTTAAGTTGACACTGTTGTTTCTTATTGTGTGTATTATATATGTATATATGTACGTATATGTATGTTTATTTTGTATTTATTTAAGTATGTATATTCATATGAATGTGCTGTGTTATCTATTTCGTCTCTTTTGTTTCTATGCACCACCAACTGCTTATTGTTTTTCTCTAGTCTCCACTACCCAAAGGTTGTCTGGAAGAAATCGCTCATTAGCGATAAGACCGCCTGTTGTTACCTCTACCTAAATTTATCTAATTGTAAAATTTGTGCTTGTAACTGTATGAGGTGTGCAATAAAGAGTATTTATTATTATTATTATTATTATTGGACCCGCAGGGAGTCGAAGGATCTTTGCTTAAAATTAACCCACAGGCCGCTAGTATAAAAATATTGGCTATAGAGACAATAATTATTTTATCATACTCGTAGTTCAAAAGAAGAATGTAGACATAAGCTGCAAAAAGTACAGCAATATCTCTACTGCGGCTCTTTTTACTGTAATCTCACTTTAGGGGACTATGCAAATAAAAGAAATGGGGTTTATTTTTAGATTCACTAACGAAAACATCTGCATAGCATATCGCGGGTGAATATTTTTAAAGCTCCTAATATCTACTCGTGTACTATTACTACGTGTTCAGCCCTGCTATCTTTATTTCGGAACTCAGTATTGTATTTCTAATGCGATCGCATATTTTCACGCCCTGCCTTGGCGTGAAAATATGAGATCGAAACGTTGGAGAGCCGAACTTGATGCCTTTCGTGCTGACTGGTGGGAGACTGCACAAGACCGGGATACGTGGAAAATAATTTTGCCAAAGATTTTATCTTACTAGGACTTTATTTTTATAGTTAAAAATGTATATTATTGCCAGGGCCCGGAATTAGGTGAGCTAAAATACCTAAAGTTCGCGAGAGGACATAATATAGAGTGGTTACAACCGGATGAAAATAATATTTTATTTGGATTCCGGGTATTCGATATTCATCCGGGCACTGCAAGTAATAGTCGTAATGATGAAAAATGGTTACATTGCAGCCATAAAGTTAACATTATAATAATAAATCTGAAAATGTGACATATATTTTAAATTAGTAAAAACTAACATTAAACATGCTGCACTGTAAACAAAACATATCACGTTCAATATTACGACAAGTCCCCGAATAAACATCGAATACCCGGAATCCAAATAAAATATTATTTTCATCCGGTTGTAACCACTCTATATTATGTCCTCTCGCGAACTTTAGGTATTTTAGCTCACCTAATTCCGGGCCCTGATTATTGCTAATAAATTATTGTTTTCCAACACTAAAATGCCCGATTAAAATATTTCGATTAGCTCCTAAAGAAGACTACACACTTGTTAGGCAGAACCACGGCAAAAATCTTGCAAAACAATATCGTTTGCATAATCTGTGTTGTTTTATGAAACGAGCTCCTGAACTCATCAAACTTTTAAGAAACAAGGCTGGCTTAATCACGGCCATCAGACTTAGAAATTAGCGTTAAAACGGAAATAAACAAAAAACAGTGAGGCACAGTTGACTAATTATAAAATTCGACAGTGTGTGTGAGGTCTAGGCAATCTAAAAATTATAAACGAGCGAGCCGTCTTCGAATAATCGGTGAACATACATAAATAAATATAGCAAAAACAAAAACAAAGATCCTAAATAATAAGTGAATCTTTAAATCGATTGATAAGACAGAATTTTTGCCCTACCGTAGGTATCACCCACCTACATAACTCATAGGTACTATATACACTTTCTTACACCTACGGTTGTCAGTTAACAATGTTCAGAGTAGATTTCTCCAGGATCTCATCATCAGATCCCCTGATGCCGAACGGGGCCAATCTTTAACTACGGTGCCATAAACAGATACGCAGACAGACAGACAGACATAGCAGACAACGTATACTTACACCACCCCTCTTTTTGTGTCGAGGTTTAAAAACAGCAAAAAAATGAGGATCACCATAAAATAAGATCTTCGCCCTCCTGACTTACATATCATATCCAAAATTAAATAAATAGCCACTGAATATTCAAGCTCAAACCAAACCTTAAAATGACATTGTATAATATAGCATTAAAGCTTCAGTTAATGTTTCTACAATACCTTTAATGGCTTTAACAGAAATCTCTCTTTATCCTTTGAGCATCTCTAAACTATTTACAAGGGTACCTTTAGTAAACAAGTCAGATATTGAAACAACCGCCATCTACCTTGCATTTTCTGTAATACGCCGGGCTGTTCATGGCAAGCCGTATGGAAATTGTTTATTCTCGTAGTGCACGATTGTTAAAATAGATGGCGTACTTTTACAGGACTCGCCTGAAATTTTTCTTACCAAAGAGACTGCTTTTGGCATCTGCTTGTTAACAACTATGAACACTTTAAAATAGATGGCGCTACGTGTCTCTATTAATTTTAACTTTTATGGCTAGGAACTTAAAACATAACCCTCCTCCGGTGATCAGTGTAAAACCACAGAATAATATAATATTTCATACAGAAGGTCGTCTTCCCCACAAAATCAGCGTTTGACAGAACTTTGACGGATAAACGGTGTCACTACAGCAATAAGGATAGTATAGCAATCTAACCAGACGGGTTTTGTTGCTCTCATTATTGTGTCATATCTGACGTGGCCAGCTCTGAGTCCAGTAGTAGGTACTGTCCTTAGCTTTGGGTAAATAAGGATATAAGATAAGACTACGCGGAGGGCGTTTTCGCCTTTAGGCTGCATTCCCACCAGAGAGGAGCGAGGATATGTTGCGAGGAATGTGTTTGTTAAGAACCAATAGAATCACTTCATTTGTTTATCCCCGCACGATTAGGATTGGTGCTTAACAAAAACATTCCTCGCAACGCATCCTCGCTCATCTCTGGTGGAAACGCAGCCGTATTGGCAGAGTTCAATATTGAATCTGTACAACGTACAGTCGACTACAAAATGATGTATCCACTTTTTCACCTTATCGTAATAAGGTCCAAAAGTGGATACATCTCTTTGTAGTCGACTGTACAACGTAAGTGCCTTACGCCAAACGGTAACTACCTTTTCCAAAAAAGTATGACACATATCGTATGTAAGCCACACCTAATAGGCAAAATGCAATATTTTCATTTATGCTTCCATTTGAAAGAACGACTCATACAATAGACCACGAGTGTATTAAACAATATAAAACTAAACGGACCTACAGTTTCTGTGACGTCACCCATGTGTGTCAGTCGCCATATTTGTTCGTACTCAGGTCTACAGTGTCAAATTCTTGTTTTTTAGGGTTCCGTAGTCAACTAGGAACCCTTATACGAACACACAAACTTAACAAATTGTACGCCAAACACTGGCTGATAGTGATGCACTACATGTAAAATAATATCATTATCAATAATCACTTTCGTACAATAAATTATTTGTATTTGTATTTGTATTTTATAGTTTCGCCATGTCTGTCCGTTCGTCCGTCCGTCCGCGGATAATCTCAGTGACCGTTAGCACTAGAAAGCTGAAATTTGGTATTAATATGTATATCAATCACGCCGACAAAGTGGTGAAATAAAAAGTGGAAAAAATGTTTTATTAGAGGACCTCCCCTATACGTAAAGTGGGGAGTGATTTTTTTTTCATTTCAACCCTAACGTGTGATATATTGTTGGATAGGTATTTAAAAAAGGGGTTTAGTAAAATCATTTTTTGATAATGTAAATATTTTCGGAAATAATCGCTTCGAAAGTCGGAAAAATAGCGTCCCCCCCTTTAACTTTTGAACCATAAGTCCAAAAAATATGAAAAAATTTGAGAAGATGCGCATTGTGATAAACTTTTTAGGAAAATTATTTTGAACGTTATAGGTTTAGCCATTTTTGAGTTATTTCCAAAAAACTTCTTCCATAGGCATCAGATACGAACTTTTGGCATTAGTCTGGTTCTTATTCCATTGAAGCTACGGAACCCTCCATTATGCGTGGTCCGACACGCACTTGGCCGGTTTTTTTAATTTTTTGACCTGGATGCCAGCCCTTTAAGCCAAATAGACAGTTGCCAACTCCATCAGCTGTCATAACAGGAGTGACGTCACTAAACGCTGATTGGTGGATTAAAACACGTTCCGTTGCACATTACTTCAAATCGTAATTATTATCGGAAATTAGTATAAACCACAGAAGAACGAATAGTACTTATAAACGAAAGAAAAACGTTTCAATAGCTATTATCTTATGTTTTTTCAAAATTTTGATCACAGAATAATGGTAAATATTATAACTGCATCCTCCCTATTTGACTTTCCTTTTCTTTATAAAGTGCTTAACGGTCTCTAGAAGAAGTAATTGACTTTTACGGATACTGCGCATCTAGGGTAATCGGAAAATAAGAGTAAAAGTTTGAAATAAAACCACATTTTGAATAATACTCATTTATAGATTTAAACATTCATTAAATACAACCATATTTACAAACATTCTTATATTTAACTATTAATTGCGGAACACAAGTGTTTTTCAGATTCTAAATTGTACAAAATTTTGTACAAACTCATATACTCAGAAAACGAAGTGGATAAAATCCAGTTTCATATCAAATTAATCTACATTAAATGCAATCACATAATAAATATACATAACAATTTCAAATAAATATTAGTGCCGTTTTTGTCTTAAATCTAATCTTATAAAATAAAACTTACCACTAGAAATGTTTTTCTAACACAACGAAACTGGGTATTAAAAAAAAAACTAAAATCTGTTAAGGTTGTATGTTAAGTTTTACTTTTATTGTCAGTGTTATCGTATTTGCTTTGCATAGTACATCCAGTAACCTGTGTTGCTAGTAATAAACCATTCATTTTCTTTATTATACAATCATAAAACTGGGACTTAGCAGATATTCACATCTGCCGGTTATAAAGTTTGGAATTATTATTTGAGTTTGACTGCTGTCGTTGTGTGTCCGTGACGTAACACAGCAATAGTGCAGTGTTATCTTCGAAATGGTGTTGGAACAGCGATTTTATTTTTAGGACTATTAAGACAATAAGAGCCGGTAGAAACCAATTTCCACCCGCTTAGCTCTTTTGCTGCAGACGGTATTGCGTCACAGAAACAAAACAATAGCAATGTATCGAATGATGCAAGTGACTTTCAACGCTAACAAAATCGAAAATCTAAATGAATCTACTAGGTAAGTCAGGTTTCAAGCTCCAAGCTCCAAGTTGAGTTGTCAATATGCTAATAGCTTAGACCATGCAGTTAAGTTGTAAAATGACTATGTTATGATAAATATTTTGTGAAAGGCCTCCTAGCCTAGTCGGTAGTGATGCCTATGAATTCTGCCTATGAAGAAAGTCCCGGGTTCAAATCCTAGTCAGGGCATTTATTTATGTAGTTATGGTTGTTTCTATTTATTGAAGTATTTATCTATTTCTATCTTTTCTATATTTCGTCGTCAACAGAATTTGTGTCGGTAAGATTGCTCCTATCATATTTTTTTATTTATCTGTACAATCACGTCTCAAAATATGGATACATTTAATGTGAGAAAAATATGTAGCCACTACTCTATTACAAAGGCGTAAAGTCTTAGATACATGTTTTTGTCACATTAAATGTATCCTTGTTTTCAGACGTGACTGTACCGTATACAAATGGCTTTATATTTTTCTATTGTTGGACTTCAAACTGATCCGTATAGCTGCAGCCACAGTCTCAAGGAACCGCAGGCTTAAGTATAAGACGTTAATTTCAACTTGATACCTCCAAGCGTTCCGGAGAAAAAGGGCCAGTTGACAGACAGACGAACAAAAAAGGGATCCTATAACGGTTCCGCCATTCATTTTAAAGTACGGAATCCTAAAATCCTATTCTATGTGTATCCGTTGGTCAGTTCACAAACCATGGTTTTTTGTGTGAGGGACTGCATCTCAAAGGAGCGCTTGGACTTGGAAGTGAGGGTCAGAGTCGTGGAGTGCTCGTGCATGGAGCCGGTGGCACAGCAGAACGCTCGCTTGAACTCGTGCCGAAACTTTTCTGGAACAACATAACAAATGACAATAATGAATGAATCAATCACAAACAAAATTCGTCAACATTTTAAATTTTAAGACACGGACGGTTTAAAGCCGCCTGTACTTTTCTTGCAATAGTCGTATATTGCTCAACGAGAGGGTTCTATTGCCAAGCATAATCGGCATCTACTATCAACCGACTTCAAGATTTCGAAGGAGGAGGTTATCAATTCGTCGGAATCTTTGTTTTGCTATTTTTTTTATGTATATATTCACCGATTATTAGAAGACGGCTGGATCGATTTGGAAAATTATTTTTTTGTTTGAAAGAATATACTTCACAGTTGGTCCCATTGTAACCAGGTCAGGATCTGATGATGGGATCCTGGAGAAATCGAGGCAACTCTTCAACTATAATAGGCACACCTATAGTGATTTGATTATTTCTTACAGCAGCTCGAGCATTTGCTTTTGGAAAAGTGGAGGCTAAGTGAATTTGGTTCTTTTTTATTTAAAATTATGTTATTACAGAGTTCTTATGACCTTTGGTCTCCATCATCAGACCAGCTCGATGGTACCAAAATATTGTATTGTTATCCTAATTACGCAGGTATAGTAAATTTCATCTCAATCGAACATCAGGAATTGGTTTTTATCTGGCTGGTATAGTACATTGTTGTAGAGGCTTGAAAGTAAGCTATAGGTGGATCGAGTTAGTTCGAGGGCCGACCCGCCAGGGGAGGCCCTCGAAGATACGAGTCCACCTATAGCGCTTTCGGCCGAGATATTACATAGTGCTTTTCACGACTACTGTGAGGAAATAAAAAAAAAACATTTGTCATAACATAATAATATTAATGCTTTAATAGAATATCAATTCAGTATTCCACTTCCGCCTTTTTACTTTTTTTTTTCACTTTCAAGAAGCGTTTTTCTGTTGTTTGCTTCAAACTCCGACTCATTACTTAAGAGGCGTTTTTGATAGAAAACCACAAACAGCTAAAAAAGTAAAAACGCCTTAAGGGTGAATAAATGGCTTTGACGTTTCTTTTTTTTTAAACAGGTAGTTGGCGCGATAAACAACTTTATTTTATTTATGAAACATAAAGTTGTGCCAAAAAAGACCTTTTAATGTTTTTAATGAATGCAATGACATAACTGGACTATTTACTTTCCAACTAATGACATTTCATCGCTACAATAACATTGCTGTAGTGGTGGTTCAGGTGCTACAGCAAATGCTTACTTTCCAGCATGGATTTGGACCATCTTTTGTCACATTTCCGAACAGTAGCGTGAAAAGATTATAGTATTATATAAATTTATATTTGCATGTTTTTAAAGTGGGGCATTCCACTCTTAAATCAAATACAAACATTCAAACAATGAAAAAAATCAACCCAGCAGGACTTAAACCTGCATCAATACGCCTTACCGGGGCTCGATCGCTTTACCAATTAAGCTATGGGTCAAGTTACTAAGTTGACAAAAATTTGAATGCCTTCAATCATCTTTTTGCATTTATTTTGATCTACATCGGCTTTACAGCAGCCGTAAGGGACATCTAGGTGCTAATTACTAGAGTACGCTTAGTACCGTTCCCGCCGGGCGCCGACACTATCGCAAGTGTCACAACGAAAATATAGACAGCGCTGCTTTCAACTCATAATCAAAAAGTAGTCAGTTCAAGTCCTGCTGGGTTGATTATTTTTTCAATGTTTTTGATTTAATATTATATTAATGGCCGTTTATCGAGTTAAAACCTGTCTTATGATATGAACCACCCGTGGTATATCATCATTCTAGTATATCGGTTTCCGATCAACGGAACCAACAACCTCTACTATCAACACCATAAATGAATATACATATATACCGTTTCCGTCCAGTTAAGTAAAAAGGTCAGAGAGTAACAACAAATACTCTGGTCTTTGAGAGGCCCCTACTGTTTTTGTTTCCGTAATAATACGCAATGTTTTTGTTCTAATGTTAAAATATAGGGTCTGTCCTTTATAACTGAGACAACTTCTACAGTTTTATTCCCTCCTATTTCGGTATTACTATTTTATATTTCATACATTTTGCTAGTCTGTCACTTTAACCTCCACCCATTAAAAGCTGCTATGCCCGGATCGAGCAATAAGCATAGTATAGGAACCTAACCAGACGGTTTTTCTTGCTCTCATTATTGTGTCATATCTGACGTGGCCAGCTACTAAATAGTCCATTCGTTTTCGCGTTATTGTTTACGACCCTAATAAAATTGATACGGTAACGTTACGTTGCGTCACGTCTAAGCATTGCCTGAAATGCGATTGGTCGGATTTATTGCTGGCAAACAAAAAAACGGGATAGGCATTCAAGTATGTCTGATAAAACCTTTAAATACGATTTTTCTTCCACACACACGTATTGAATAATTTAGACAAGGCTCGCAAGCATAATCCAATTAATTTATATTTTTACTCGTAAATTTATTCGGGTCAAATCCCGATCTCAAATTGGCTAACCGTAAACAAAAGCCTCCATTCTATTATACTGCTTACAATAATTTTATTATGTCTGGGATGTCTATTACTCTAATCTGACGAGATAGCTTTCTTGTCCTCGGTGTCTTTTATCTTAGGTTACGTACTTTGTATTCTGAAATCTAGTTAGAAAATTGTATCTCTTGTTTTATTCTCATTAAATAATTATAATTGGCATTAGCTACGTATCACTTCTTTGTATAATAAAGGAAACTATAGATCTAATTTTTGTTCTTACTTGATAATGTAATGTTAATGTATGACTTTATATTTTTTTCAAATAAAAATAATAAAAAAACCACTTGAAAAATTATAACCCGTTCAGACGTTCATAAACAACAAGGTAGCCGTGTTATAAAAACGCAACTATTGGCACATCACATCATCTATCTATCTATACATATAATAAAGCTGAAGAGGGTCGAAAGTCTGTACATGGAAGTTAATCGAAAAAAAGTTGGCTGGGGATACTTAGAATCGATAACAGAACACGTTCCAACAATTTTTTGAATTTTTGTCTGTTTATCTGTTTGTCTGTTTATCTGTTTATCTGTTTGTCTGTTTATTTGACCGCGCATCACGTGAAAACGGCTGAACGGATTTTGATGAAATTTTGTATAGAGATAGATTGAGTCCCGGGGAAGGATAATAGATAGTTTTAATCCCGAAAATCAACCCTGGTGGGGGTGAAATGGGGGTTGAAAGTTTGTATGGAGAATTTTAAACCGCTGAAACGTTTTAGATCTAGACACACGGCAGTGTGTCCGCCAAGTTCGAGCAAAAAAAAGCGACACACCGGCCGTGGGTTATATTACACGAACCATTTCGGGCCAATTTCGACCACCCTATAACTCAAAACATATTTTATCTACGCATATGAAATTTCGAGTGTCTGTTGACATCCCCTTAATTGTCTAGAATACAAAATTTCATTATTCTACCTATAGCAGTTCTTGAGATATTGACGTCAGAAAATCGCTATTTTTACTATACACTCACTGACTCACTGACTCATCAAAAACCTAGACCACTTCCAATGGTCGTACTGACTTGAAATTTGGCATGGAGATAGGTCTTAAGGTCAAAGTAAAGGGAAAAATCTGAAAACGGCCAAGTGTGAGTCAGTTTTAAAAATAGCGAAGGTGTAACTTTGTTCTACTATGAAGTCATAATGAACTAAGTAAGTCTATCTTCCAATGGTCGTACCGACCTGAAATTTGGCTCGAAGGTTTGTCTTTAGGTCGAAATAAAGTAAAAATCTGAAAACGGCCAAGTGCGAGTCAGTTTCGAAAACAACGAATGTGTAATTTTGTTCTACTATAAGTAGGTATGGAGTGGAAATGAGATAAGACTTATTTAAATTTAGATACATACCAATTTAAGACAATACATTTTTGTCTTAAAGACAAGAACAATAAAATTGTTCACCACTCTGTGTGTGTCTGTTGCGGGAACCGAACCCACGATTTACGAAGTACAAAGCAGGTCACTAGGTACACTAGGTGCGCTAAATCGGTCAAACAAAAATTATTAAAAATATTTTTTCTCGCATAGTCTAAATAATTTCTAATTTTACAACTAATAAAATCGCAGATTCAAGAACATGGAAATCATATATACTCTAAGATGGAATTATATATACTACTGCCCATCTCACCCTCCGATACGCCACGGGATGAGATGGGATGGTGCACTTCTAGGGCTACATAATAGGCCACCAATTATAATACCTACTGGTAGGTAGGTATTACCAAGTTATTAATTATCTATGTAGGTAGCGTACTTACAAACAGAATAAAGTACGTTATTGATGTATGTAATTATATGTAAGTAGGTACATTTTATAGGTGTAGGGAGCCAGTTTATTTGTAAAAATCACCTATAAATAAATAGTAAAATAGAATTAGACGCTTAGTATAAAGGATATAGTATAAAGTACATACCTAAGTGGAATGAGACATTTCCTAAAGCAAAAGTGATAAAAAAATAGTAAAGAACCTACACCTAACAAAAATAAATGAAATCCCATCAAAAACATAAAAACCGGCCAAGAGCGTGTCGGGCCACGATCAGTGTAGGGTTCCGTAGTTTTCTGTCCGTCACAGTAAGTGTCCCCACTTAAGAGGTAAAATAACACCGCCATGTAGGATATGATATGAGCGTTCCACGTACAGCGACATCTATCGGCATTTTTTTTCAAAAACTATTCAACCTATTAAGTTCAAAATAATTTTCCTAGAAAGTTTTTATAAAGTTCTACTTCTGAGATTTTTTTCATATTTTTAAAACTTATGGTTCAAAAGTTAGAGGGGGGGGGACACATTTTTTTTAACTTCTGGAGCGATTATTTCCGAAAATATTTACATTATCAAAAAATGATTTTAGTAAACCCGTATTCATTTTTAAATACCTATCCAACAATATATCACACGTTAGGTTTGAAATGAAGAAAAAAAACACTCCCCACTTTACGTATAGGGGAGGTACCCTAATAAAACATTTTTTTCCACTTTTTATTTTACCACTTTGTCGGCGTGATTGATATACATATTAGTACCAAATTTCAGCTTTCTAGTGCTAATGGTCACTGAGATTATCCGCGGACGGACGGACGGACGGACGGACGGGCAGACATGGCGAAACTATAAGGGTTCCTAGTTGACTACGGAACCCTAAAAATGAAAGGCTGCCAAGTTCGATACTATGGGAATGCTTCGCCTATAAAAGAAGTGAGATCTGAATAAGTACCAAGTTCCATAAAAATACCTCAAATCATAAATAGTTATAGGAATGCACACTTGATTTCCAGCAGTCTTTAAGGTACATTTTGAATAAGTATCACGTTTCATAGAAATACCTAAAATTATAATAGTCAGAGAAACGCACACCGGTTTTTTTAGCAGTTTCCTGATAACATTTATTATTTTCAGTACTTTTTAATGATGTAACTTGGCAAGTTTTAATAGAAAATTATATACTTGACACATTGCAGTCCAAAGATGTCGATTCATTGCATTCAAAAGGTGTGTGGTGTGTGAAAACTTGCCAAGTAACATCATTAAAAAGTACTGAAAATAATAAATGTTATCAGGAAACTGCTAAAAGTGTAGTGGCTACCCCCCACTACACTCGATTGAGTTAATTTTGCACCTTATGGCACTACTTAGGAAGGCGGTGCAAACTTTTTTTCCAAATATGTCCTAACACTAAAGAGTACCCTGCTTAACTAACAGATGGCGCTGAAATTAATACGTTTGACATGAATAAGCCACTTAGGAAGGATTTCGCCAAATCAACTCTAAGTTTAGAAGTGGGGGTACGGATATCAACAAATTTAAATGAATTATTGACTTAATAGTACAACAAAATTAAACGACAATAAATTAATTGCCATACATTGCACAGTGCATGTAAATACTCAGCCTCACGATTTTGATATCTATTCTCCTTTTATCTAATCATACTTCGTTGTTAGTATATTCGTTAATAAGTTGTTAGGTTATGATATGAAGTAAGGATTTTTATGTGTATATGTCTTACCCAGACGCGGTCCGATGGGGTGGGAGGGTTACATGGGACCCCCCCCCCCCCCCCCAAATCGTACACGTCAAATAGAAAAATTCATTACTGACCCCCTCAAAAATCATGTCTGCATTAGTGGCCCCCAATGTCATAGTTACCCCCCCCCCCCCCTATTTTAGGCTGCAACCAGACTTAGACTGATTTGACTGGAGGATCGATTTGGATGATATTTGCCATGGACATGATATGAATAGGTACAGTCAAGGACGTATAAATACAGAAGTGGTACTATATCGTCCGATATACACCTACTATTCTATGTAGTTTAAGTCATGTCAATTTTTTTAATAAGGACGAAAAAAGCTATTGATTTTGGAGTGTAGTTTTATTTAGTGGTAATTGTAAAATATTTTATCTGGACTAATGTCCTCTAGCGTATCCATCAGTCAACTTTACTTCAAGACCTTCAAGTTCCGCCTCCAGGGGGAGGGAGAGAATAATTAGAGGTGAATTAGCCGCTTACTGACAAACACCGAATTCCACGCGGGCGGAGCCGCGGGCACAGCTAGTTCATATTATAAATGGGAAAGTGTATGTGTGTGTTTGTTTGTCCGTCTTTCACGGCAAAACGTGGCGACGAATTGACGTGATTTTTTAAGTGGAGATATTTGAAGGGATGGAGAGTGACATAGGCTACTTTTTGTCTCTTTCTAACTCCCCCACTTCCCTAAAATGGGGGGTGGAAGTTTGTATGGAGCATTCCGGGGGGCAATCAGGAAAGGGCAACCGTGTTACCCCGAATTTAACGCGAGCGAAGCCGCGGGCAAAAGCTAGTTTTAAAATACATAAACAATACATTAAAAACACAAACTATTCCAAAAGCAAATGCTCGAGCTGCTGTAAGAAATCTCCAACATAACTTCAACACACGACAAATAATCAACCAATATTTAAGTTGTATTGGAGTTGCGTCGGAAAAAAATCAAGCTAATTCTGATATTTCTGATTCAGACGTTTAGGCGTTAGCTGTATTGCGTAGTTAATGCATTGGACTTGTATTTAAGTTAAATCGTGTTCTGGGTCAGTATAAACGATTTGGTTTGCACAACCCCCCCCCCCCCCCCTTCACTACCCACTGCCACCTCAACCAAAAATTATAACCCTTTTATTGCTCTGCTGTGTAAAACAATGATTCTAGAACTACGAAAACCACCTTGTTTGGACATTTCTATACAATGTGAGACCTAATGATTCAGAATCTTTCCACATCACTTACCACTCATGAAATTATAAATGACGGGGTTGATCGCTGAGTTGACGTAGCACAGGACGTGTGACACCAGCGCCATTGACGATATTATGTTGTTATCGTTAACACTGTCGAGTACGCCTGTGTATCTGTAATAAAAAATAAACTGTTGAAAATAGTGAAATCTGGAAAAATCTATGTAGATTGATTAACTTAAAGGTTGTCTGGAAGAAATCGCTCCTTAGCGATAAGACCGCCTGTTGTTACCTCTACCTAAATTTATGTAATTGTATAATTTGTACTTGTAACTTAAACTGTATGAGGTGTGCAATATTTATTATTATTATTAATCATAATGGGCCATATTCTGCATAGATAGTAATATGATTCTATATGTATGTAGATATATGAGAATCAATTTGCAAAAATACGGAGCAAATTAAAACAACGAAGCGCCAACAGGTTAGGTACGAGTAGGTAGTCGCGTCCATAGAATTTCATAACACAACACCCTATCTATTTTTGTACAGTTGAAAGTTCTTCCTACCAGTAGGTCATGAAGAACGGCGTCTATTTCTTTAAGAGTCCGGTAACGATTTGAAAACAAAAATTGCTAATAATGAAATAACGCACTTTAATTGTATTTCAGAAGACAGTAGTCTTGTAATTGCAAAAAAATAATTTCGGTCCATATTTATTATTATTTAGTACCCGAAAACACAATTCTTGCAGAGCATGTTTTGCGAGAACGTTGATTCATGCAAATATAAATTTATTTAATGAAAAATCAAGCGACAACTTCATTTTTTATAAATTTAGGGGAAATTTGATTACATTATATAATTAAAACATAAAGACAAGTTTATTTTTACATATTAATTTCTATAAAAAAACTATAAAACATTCCCAAAAATATCACCTAAACTAACTATTTTTCTTAAAATTGCTCTAGTTAATACGTACTCTTGCTTAAAAATATTATGAAAATTAAAAAAACCGTTTCACTTATTCCTTACACGACCTACGTACTAGTTTAACATAATTTTAATCAATAAAAGTCGTACTTTTTTACCTCTTAAAGCAACAATCGTGAAACAGCTGTTACATTACGGTGAATTATTTATAAATGACACATAAAATCAGAAAAATGTTTCACTTTAAAAAGAAACGATCTATAAAAATATGTATACAAACTAATAGAAGTTTTGTTAGTTACTGCAAAATAGTATCAAAAAGTTCAGCGAAATTAAAAAAAATACAGGACTCTTAAGCCGCCGGACAAACTAAACTTAACACCATGCAGTGATACGTCAAAAATATTCATAAGGTCGTCTTTATCCTTAAACCGCTGGAAAACCTATACCCGTAATAATCGTGTAACAATGTATAGCGTAGTTTTATAGTATTTATAAACTGTTATTCAAATTTATTCAGCATAATACATTTCGTCAAAATTGAAGCTTAACTTTTATAAATACAAATGCACAATTTAGGAATTAGAGTATTTCAAACTGAAATAGAGACCGCTCGCGTCGACTTAACAGGAATTCATCGCATATAAACTAACGGAAACTTGTTAACAACATAAACACTATTTGGAGATCAAGGAACATCGTGTGCAATATTGTATTATGGTAATGAAGAGATACGGATACGACTTGTCTGTTTACGTACCAATTTAGCGATTGAGTGACAAATTTCGACTTCATTTGAAATTTGAATATTAGATAAGCTCGTGTCAGAAATAGGTGTAAGTAGCTATTTTTAACTTATGTAAGTACCTTAAAATTTTTAAGAAATTCTCACATCCTGTCATAAGGATTTATTAATATTTCTCAATTGCTCTAAGACAGCTTGACAAATTGTTGCCATTGCCTATTTCACCACGCTGACATATGTGACATATGTCGGCATCGTTATTACTGACGTCACAAGCGTCCACAGGCTACCATTGGGCGGGCTGCATTCTTGTTTACCACCAGCGCGAAATTTAAAGAAAAACTTCATTTATTATCTTATCACTAAAACAACTATTTTTGTAAACAGAGGTTTTTACATATGTCTCGAAAAACACGACAATTGACACCAAATTCCGACACATGCCTAACCTTATCTCGGAAAATATCGACAATTTTTCTAAGCACTCATTGTTTTTGGTGACAACTGGCATGAGCTCTTCACCAAACTAGAACGACGATATAATAAAAATATGTTGTAGTAAAAAAATATCATTTTGGTGGCAAATAAGTATATATCCCGCCCAATGGTAAGCGATTACTATAGCCTGTGGATGCCCGTGACGTCAGTAATTTGGATATCTCACAAATTGTGACAATTATCAACCTGTGTAGCATGCCGAAAGAACGCCAGCTACACCTCGCGGCGTCCCTTCGGGCTATCCGCGCGATTAACTTTGTTTACCGGCCAAGTTGCGCGAGTTAGGGTAGATTAGATCGTGGTTCGTCTACTTATAAAAAGGTGGCGCCGATATCAAATTATAATGTGTCTTTTTTATTTTGAAAGAAGCTGACGACTAAGAAAAGAGGATATTCGCATCAATTTTAAATTCAAATTTTGTAGGAGTTTGGAATAGTTTTTGTTTTAGTCGAAAAGACAGATAGATTGTGAACCTCGAGCGGTGGAGTTGTCATAATCCATTTTGACATCCCTTTTTTTCCTATTTTAATCTGATTTTGATCATTTGTTGGGCGTGATTGGAATTAGTATTTTGTGACATCCAACGCCAAGTGCGTGCGTTTACCGCATCGGAGAGGCGTCAAGCTTTTGCGGCGGGACCCCGAGATACTGTCCAACGCAGATATTGGATATTGCCTGTTACGGTTGGGGTACAGCCGCCAGTTGCCTCTAAAGGACTTGAGCCCGCATCGCGCTTGGCTCACCAGGTGAAACCGGCGTATCGCCCTGGAATACGGCCGCCAGTCGCCTCTTAAGGACTTGAGCCCGCATTCGCTGGCTCACCAGGTGAAAGCGGCGTGTCGCTCCGTGAAATGTTCTAGAGTTTAATTGGGGACTTCGTATTTTATTTGCCGTGCTTTAGTTCTATATTGTTGTTACCATTCTTACATATCTGCGATTCGCATTTTTATATTAACCCTAAATCCCCAAAATTCTAATTGCCTCATTTGACGGGCGTACAAAGACCTGGCTCTTGAATTTAGGCTACTCTCATCCAGCGAATCATCCGTCACCACATATCACTCGTCTCATTAATCCATTACTTTCCCGCAGCCAAATTACCAGCCGAGTCTATATTTGTACTTACTAGTTTTGCTAGTACTCCCTCGTTTTATTTTCCTTTAAATAATCTGATTATTGTAATTTAATTACATTCTATCCGGGTCTACGATACTAAGGAAATTATTGAATGTGAAATATCTTTATATCGATATCGTTATCGTCATTTTTATGTGAAGTACTAATTTTAAATAATCTGATTATTGTAATTTAATTACATTCTATCCGGCTCGAAGGACCAAATTGCTAATTTTAAACAATTTACTTAATCTGCAAAATTAAACGTGTTAATGCAAATTACGAAGTGTTTTACTGCAAATTGGCACCTGAATTAAGGTAAAGAACTCTGGATTTCCTTTTAATAATTGTAATTAATTTTTTTTTTTGGATTTGTGAGACGGTGACCGTAGACCGGTCGTGGTTCTATTAACCTTAATTTTGGTTTGTTTCAGCCTGCTGCCTCCTTACGTCCCATCATTAACCCGAATTCCTTCATATTGAAATATTGCTTTTATTTATGTTAAAAAAAACGAATTTGTCTGTTGACATTTACTTATGCCTTTTTCTAAATTTCCCGAAACACATCCCGAATACCTTATTTCATAGTTTGAGTCCTGTAGTTAGAGCCCGTAGACGTTAGGGAATTCGCAGGTAAGTCAGACATAGAATGTATGATTTGCGTTTTTTTTTTTCAGACACTGAACTTGTTTTTTTTATTTTTTGAATTCGAACCCTAACTTAGCATTTAGACTTCGAGTTTTATTTTCTTGCTTTGGCTTAAGCGCTTGGTTTAGACCACTGACATACTCGAACTTCGGATTTTAATTTTGAAGTCGATTAACTTTATTTTTTGTTTGAACTTGCAACGCAAGATAACATTCGACTTTTCGCCATGTCGCACTTAAGTAATGAAGGATCAATTGCTGAGACGCCTCATGCAAACTCGCACGGTCCGAGGATTTTAGATCCAATGGCAAACGATGAAGAACAGTTTTTTGATTCTGAACCACGACTCCAGATGATGCATATGTCCGGACTTCCCTCGCCTTTTTCTTTCAAAGATTATTCACTTACGAAATGGAACTTGAATTTTTCCGGAAACACTTGTGTTCGCGAATTTTTCTTTCGAATTGAGGAAGAAGGTATGGCGCGTAACGTCAATCCTTCATATGTTGTCAGACGTTTCCAGGAATTATTGTCAGATAGTGCCTTGAAACATTTTAGGGCAATCAGATATACGGGTCTTACTTACGCGGAATTAAAGTCTGAATTCGTTAAAACCTTCGACGTAGCCGATTTCGATTTCAAGCTCGAGAGCCAATTTCGCGCTTTATCACAGAAGGACAACCAGTCAGTGGTTGATTTTGTTATTCAGGCGCGCGATCTAAACGCAAAGCTTCGTACACCGGTTTCCGAAGACAACCTGTTTAACATTATTAAATATGGGATGAATCCTAGATATCAACCTTGTCTTGCAACTAACGTGGTTAGGGATATTGATGGTTTGTTAGAAGTCGCGAAAATTTTTGAAGCCTTTCAAGGTTCACGTCCAGCACGTTTGGCTATTGCACCGATTAGTGCTCAAGCTATAGTGTGTATGAAGTGTGATGCAACTGGTCACAACTATCGTAATTGTCCTTACATTTCAGGGGCAGTGTGCTTCAAGTGTAAGCGTGTTGGTGCAATCACCCGCGACTGTCCTAGTTGTAATTCTAGTCCGTCAAAAAACGATTTGGTGGCGCACTGAGAGGTCCATCGGTGTCGCCCGTTTATATAATAATTCCCCGGATAATAGACTTTTTATTGATGCTTTAGTTGCTGGCTCTTCGGTAATAGCTCTTTTGGACTCTGGTGCTCAGGTTTCACTAATTGATATATCCCTCCTATTGGAGCTCGGTATAACATATCACGAGGATATACGGCCTTAAGTTGTCTCCGCCGACAATTCTCCTATTGAAATTTTAGGCGGTTTGGACGTCCCCATTCTTTTTAGTGGCATTCGCGTTCTGCACCCCTGTCTAGTGAACTTCCTACTGCATTTATTTTAGGAATTGAGTTTTAGAATGCTGTTGGTCTCATTGACATTTTAAAGAAGGCATTCCGTGATGGTTTGTCAGGTAAGCTTTACGTCGCTTCACATCATGTTCCTGTCGCAGTTCCACGAGTCATAGGTGAGGTTCGCTATGTCCACCCTCGTACGGTGCTTGCACCACTTCAGGAATCAAAACTCCAATCAGTTATTAACGAGTTCGAGGAGATTTCTTCTGATAAAGCTGGATTAGGTTGTACTTCGTGGCTTTCGCATAAAATTGAGACTGTCAGTTTGCCCATCCGCCAACGTTACTATCCCTTATCTCCAGTCAAGCTCAAGATTCTCAACGAAGAGATCGACAAGATGTTAGAGTCAGGCGTCATTCGTCCCTCACGATCACCCTGGGCTTCCCCAGTGGTGATGGTTACCAAGAAAGATGGTAGTGTCCGGTTTTGCGTGGACAGTAGGAAGTTGAACAGCGTTACCATCAGGGATTAATACCCTATCCCGCGCGTCCAGGACATCCTTGATAACCTACGAGGTGCCAAATATCTAACTTCGTTGGATTTTAGGAGCGCCTTTTGGCAAATCCCCCTAGCTGATAAGGCCAGTTGTGAGAAGACGGCCTTTATTGTACCCCAAAGGGGCCTCTTTGAATTCGTTCGTCTCCCTTTTGGTTTAACCAATGCTGCGTCCGAGATGCAGAGGCTTACTGACATGATTGTCAATTTTGAATATACCCCTGAGTCTGAGGATTTTATCTTCGGCTATGTTGATGATTTGATTTTGGTTTCTCGTGATTTTGACAGTCATATGCGGCTTATTCGTAAGGTTCGTGATAGGCTGAAGGAAGCTGGTATTACGGTTAATTTAGATAAGTGCGAGTTTTGTAAGTGTGAATTGAAGTATCTCGGCTACATCGTCAATGAGCGTGGTCTTCAAACTAATCCGAAGAAATTAGAAGCTATTAGGGATTACCCTACCCCTTCTTCTGCCAAGTCTCTACGTGCTTTCATTGGTATGTGTTCGTATTATCGCCGTTTCGTGGATGGTTTTTCTTCGATTATTGCTCCTCTGACGGCACTTATCGGTAAGAGAAAGGGACGTGATCCCAGCGATTGGAACGATAGTGCTAGTGAAGCTTTTTCTAAATTGAAGGATGCCTTGATGAGCGCTCCGTTGATGGCTTGCCCGGATTTTTCGAAACCTTTTATCCTTCAATGTGACGCTAGCCAGGTTGGCTTAGGCTCGGTCCTGGCTCAAGAGTTTGACGGCGTTGAACATCCAATTGCTTATTATTCTCGTTAATTCACTAAAGCTGAACGTGGATATGGGACAACCGAACATGAGCTTCTCGCTGTTGTTGATTCCATAAAGCATTTCCGCGGGTATCTCGATGGAATGAGGTTTAACATCATTACTGATCATATTGCTCTTAAATGGTTGATCACCCTTGATAATCCTACCGGGCGCTTGGCTCGTTGGGCAACTTTGATTACCCAATATAACTTTGAGATTGAACATAAAAAAGGTGTCCTTAATGTTGTTCCTGACGCCTTGTCCCGCGCTCAGGTTGGGCTTATCTCATTCGCGCGTGGCGTGGCTCCTTCTGGAGATCCTTGGTATGAACGTATTTACCAGGGAGTTTTAGACAATCCCCAAATGTTTACTGCATTTGCTCTTCGGAATGGTGTCCTAATGCGCAGAGTAGCTATTGAAAACCCTTTAGCACCTAATCCATGGCGTATAGTTCTTCCTGCTTCAAGGACTTGAGAGGCGATTGCTGAAATTCATAATGGATTTCCCAACGTTCATCCTGGTGTTATGAAGACGTATTTAAAAGCTCGTGATTTATACTACTGGCCGAATATGTACCGTGATGTTACAAGGTTCCTTTCCGAATGTCAGATTTGCAAGTCTTATAAAATTGCAAATTCACAACCTCGTGGACTTCGCTTATTTCCTCGTCGTGTTGCGGCTCCATCGGATCTTCTTTCCATTGACTTAATTGGTCCTTTATCTGTTAGCCGTAATGGTTGTCGTTATATTCCGACTTTGGTTGACGTTTTTACCAAATTTGTTTGGTTGGTCCCGTTAAAGTTAGTGAATGCGAGGTCAATATCGATGGCATTAGAGTCGGAGATTATTTTGCGGTACGGTGTTCCTACTAACATTATCTGTGACAACGCTACGGTTTTTCATAGTCGTCAATTTCTGGATTTCCTGGCGAGCTATAATATTCCAGGTCCGTGTTATACCCCATATTATTCGCCACAAGCGAATGTTGTGGAGAGATATAACCAAGTTGTGATCACTACGTTGAGCATTCTAGTTGAAAATGACCAGCGGAATTGGTCAGGTCATTTACATCGGGTCGCTCTTTATTTAAACTCTTGTATAAATCTGGCTACTGCTTATACACCGAACTTTTTGATGTACGGCCGCGAGTTGTCAATGATTCGTGAGCGTGTTGAGAATCAGGTTGGGGACCAAGATGTGGGACTCAGCCGGATGGAACGCGCTTCGAATCTTCAGACGCTTCGTGAGGTGTACGATAAGGTTTCAATTGCTTTGGCTTTTCATCGTAACGCCGCCAAGTTCAACAAGAACCGTTCTGCGCCCAGGATCGTTGGCGACCAAATCATTTGGGGCAGGAATTTCCAGCGTGGCTCTACTGACCCTCTTCGGGGCGGAAAATTCGCTCCAGGTTTTGTTCAGTGCCGTGTGGTTAGACGAGTATCTCCACAGGTATATTTACTGGCTGATTCCGATTCCGAGCACATCGGAACTTATCATATTAAAGATATTCTCAAATAATTTCCTTTTGTTTGAGCATTTTCGTGCTCCTTTTTCCATGGTCCCATCCCAGCCGTCATGTCTTGGACCGCGTGATGCGTTGGTTTGTTGTGTGTCATTTTGTTTTTTTGTTGCTTTGTTTCTTTGTTTGGTAGGGAGATGCTGTAGCATGCCGAAAGAACGCCAGCTACATCTCGCGGCGTCCCTTCGGGCTATCCGCGCGATTATCTTTGTTTACCGGCCAAGTTGCGCGAGTTAGGGTAGATTAGATCGTGGTTCGTCTACTTATAAAAAGGTGGCGCCGATATCAAATTATAATGTGTCTTTTTTATTTTGAAAGAAGCTGACGACTAAGAAAAGAGGATATTCGCATCAATTTTAAATTCAAATTTTGTAGGAGTTTGGAATAGTTTTTGTTTTAGTCGAGAAGACAGATAGATTGTAAACCTCGAGCGGTGGAGTTGTCATAATCCATTTTGACATCCCTTTTTTTCCTATTTTATCTGAGTTTGATTATTTGTTGGGCGTGATTGGAATTACTATTTTGTGACATCCAACGCCAAGTGCGTACGTTTACTGCATCGGAGAGGCGTCAAGCTTTTGCGGCGGGACCCCGAGATACTGTCCAACGCAGATATTGGATATTGCCTGTCACGGTTGGGGTACAGTCGCCAGTCGCCTCTAAAGGACTTGAGCTCGCATCGCGCTTGGCTCACCAGGTGAAACCGGCGTATCGCACTGGAATACAGCCGCCAGTCGCCTCTAAAGGACTTGAGCCCGCATTTCACGTGGCTCACCACGTGAAAGCGGCGTGTCGCTCCGTGAAGTGTTCTAGAGTTTAATTGGGGACTTCGTATTTTATTTGCCGTGCTTTAGTTTTATATTGTTGTTACCATTCTTACATATCTGCGATTCGCATTTTTATATTAACCCTAAATCCCCAAAATTCTAATTGCCTCATTTGACGGGCGTACAAATACTTGGCTCTTGAATTTAGGCTACTCTCATCCAGCGAATCATCCGTCACCATCCATATCACTCGTCTCATTAATCCATTACTTTCCCCGCAGCCAAATTACCAGCATTTGTACTTACTAGTTTTGCTAGTACTCCCTCGTTTTATTTTCCTTTAAATAATCTGATTATTGTAATTTAATAACATTCTATCCGGGTCTACGATACTAAGGAAATTATTGAATGTGAAATATCTTTATATCGATATCGTTATCGTCATTTTTATGTGAAGTGCTAATCTAAATATATAAAAGAAGAAACTGACTGACTGACTGACTGACTGATTGACTGACTGACTGACTGACTGACTGACTGACATATCAACACACAGCCCAAACCGCTGGTTCTAGAGATTCCAAATTTGGCACGTAGGTTCCTTATATGGTCGAGGGATGCACTAAGAAAGGATTTTTCAAAATTCAACCCCTAAGGGGGTAAAATGGGAGTCGAAAATTTGTATGGCGAATCAATATTTGTTAGACTATTTTATTCGAAACTTCACAGGAGTATTCCTAACGATAAATGAGTAAACACGTATTTCAGGTTTTTTGAAAATTCAACCCCTAAAAGGGGCAAATGTAGGCACAAAGTCTGAAAATCAACATGGGTATCGTATTCTTTTTCAGTACTTATAGCACGCGGGCGAAGCCGCGGGAAAAGGCTAGTTTTAAATAACCTGATTATTGTAATTTAATTACATTCTATCCACTAAGGAAATTATTGAATGTGAAATATCTTTATGTCGATATCGTTATCGTCATTTTTATGTAAAGTACTAATTTTAAATAATCTGATTATTGTAATTTAATTACATTCTATCCGGCTCGAAGGACCAAATTGCTAATTTTAAATAATTTACTTAATCTGCAAAATTAAACGTGTTAATGCAAATTACTAAGTGTTTTACTGCACCTGGTAAAATGCCAATTGTTTTGCCTCTGCTTTTTTGTTTGTGACTTGTGTATACTTTGTGTCTATTATTTGAGGTGTGAAATTAAAGACTATTTATGTTATGTAATGTTATGTAAAATGGGAACCGGTCAGGATCGGATGATAGGGGCATGGAGAAATCAAGGGAACTTTTCAAATTCCAGTACTACGGCCGCAAATGTGTATTTTTAAAGTAACTCGTTTACTCTCGAAAACTCAATTCTAGTGATTTAAAATTACTGCCATATGATGGCATTTTGTTTTGAAATGTCGGTATATGTTCGTTAAAGATTCGTTTTTATTCAGAATTTTAGGAGATAAACTGGCCGACTGAAACACGAACATTTTGTGCGCCAAAACCAAAGGAAATTATGGATGTAGCCCTAATATTTTCTAAGCCTAAGTGGGTGTAGGCAGGACTGATCTGCCGTGTACCGGTAGGACATAACAGGCCCAGGCCATTAATAATTTACTAGTGTTTTGTATCTAAGAAGTGCTAAATCGATAGGAGTATTAATAAAATACAACCTATCTCGTTTGTATACCTTACCACCGAAATAGCTAATATTTTATGCTCCGACTGCTAAAAATATTGACAACTCACACGAATCAGAACTGACCGACACTAATAAAGTTTATCTAGCGTAATGATTGTATCATGTGTCAACAGCCGCGTTTCGGAATTAATCGTAGCGTTGGTAGACTCGTGTCAACGTTAAGTGTTTGTCGACTTATTACTCATTGCCTTGCCAAAAATCCTGACACTTTTTTATGTTGGAATTACATAAGGCCTCTTCTATTTATTACTTAGGGGAAACTGTTCTACCTTATACAGTTTTTTTGTTTTAAATTTTTAGAAAAAAAAGAAAGCCTGCGTGCTCGCCAAATGTGTGATTATCTAAAGATTTAATATTGAGCTACATTATTCCACATTAAAATAAACCTTACCATTACTGGTTTCGACAGGACAGGCTGTTAGAAAAAAAGAAAATGTGTCCAAGGTACAATACCCCTGCTGTACAGTCTGCTGTACAGAGAATGTACCCACCCCTGCATAAAAGTTTCTATGCAGGGGTGGGTAAATTTATTTATTTATTTAATATTTATTGCACGTAAGGAAACTTAACGTACAAAAGGCGAACTTAATACCATCAGGCATTCTCTACCAGTCAACCTTTAGGGCAAAACAGAAAAGATTGTAGGCGGTGCATCTAATGAAATTAATAACGAAAGGTTATTTTGATACCCTATTCATTCACATAGAATATATAAACTAGAATACATATAATTCATAAATACATATAATAATATACATACACACAAATACTTATACACTTCTCACATTTCTCTTTAGCTGACCGGACCTTAGACATTCATCGACCTTCCTTAAGGACGGCCGTTTGGAAAATAAAAACGTACCTATTATTATGTTCGGCTACTATAAAAAAAAGGGAACAAATATACAACAAAATTCAAATAATTTTAAATAAAAAAGAACCAACTTGACTTAGCTTCCAAAAGCAATTGCTCGAACTGAGGTAAAAAACACTCAAATCACTATAGGTGCGCCTATAATATTTTCAAGAGTTCCCTCGATTTCTCCACAATCCCATCATCAGATTCTGACCTGGTTACAATGGAACTAATTGTGAAGTGTACTCTTTCAAACAAAAATAGAAATTTCTATATCGGTCCAGCCGTCTTCGAATAATCGGTGAACATATATTAAAAAAAAAGCAAAGACAAAAATCCCGACGAATTGATAACCTCCTCCTACGAAATCTTGAAGTCGGTTGATAATGTTTTAGGGTACTGACTGACACACTTGCGTAGAAGGGACTGATTCTTTAGGGTTCCGTAGTCAACTAGGAACCTTTATAGTTTCGCCATGTCTGCCCGTCCGTCCGTCCGTCCGCGGATAATCTCAGTGACCGTTAGTACTAGAAAGCTGAAATTTGGTACCAATATGTATATCAATCACACCGACAAAGTGGTAAAATAAAAAGTGGAAAAAAATGTTTTATTAGGATACCTCCCCTATACGTAAAGTGGGGAGTGATTTTTTTTTTCATTTCAACCCTAACGTGTGATATATTGTTGGATAGGTATTTAAAAATGAATAGGGGTTTACTAAGATGATTTTTTGATAATGTTAATATTTTTGGAAATAATCGCTCCAGAATTTAAAAAAATGTGCCCCCCCCTTCTAACTTTTGAATCATAAGTTTTAAAAATATGAAAAAATCTCAAAAGTAGAACTTTATAAAACCTTTGTAGGAAAATTATTTTGAACTTGATAGGTTGAATAATTAAAAAAAAAATACAAAATAATTTCTGAACTGAGTTTGTAATTTAACCGTATAAGCAGGTGTTTATTGTACCTGTAATTTCTACAAAATCACAATGAAATGACGTGCTTTCAAATAAAGTAAAAACGGTGAAAATCGGTTCACGCAATAAAGAATTATCCCATAAAAATCATCTTCCATACTTTAAGCTCGCGCGCAATAGTTTACTTTATTTGCCGATAGATGTCGCTGTACGTGGAACGCTCATATCATATCCTACATGGCGGTGTTATTTTAACTCTTAAGTGGGGACACTTACTCTGACGTACGGAAAACTACGGAACCCTACACTGAGCGTGGCCCGACACGCTCTTGGCCGGTTTTTAATGAGTTAAAGTTATGGACGACTGTTTTTGGGCACGCGCAGGGTATTAGCACTCACTGCGTCACAGACACCACTGATTTTAAAACTTTAAATTTTGGGTTAGGTACTTTTAACTAATTTAGTGGATGTGGCTAGGTGGATTCTGCATATTCTGCAAGTCTGGTGAACCCAAACCTGGCCCTGCACTCCGCAAGGTGACAACATCCACTATTTAAATTCGTTAAACTACCCCAAAATTAAAAGTTTGAGAATCAAAGTGGTATCTGTCACTTATGAGTGATATACCCGACTTCTTTGTACCATAGAAGTCATCAAAACACTAGACAGATGTCATCTCATGAGATGTCGATTTCCCGATTTTTCACAGTTCTCCGTTTTATTTACTCGACTGCCCAGAAATTAAAAATGTAATATTCATGGTACTTAAACGGGGATCTACCAATATAATTGAAACACAAGATCCTCGATTTCGAAGTATAATTTATTCAAATGACAATTATGTAAATCCGTTAAGAGAAAGGCTGGGGCCATTTCGTGGGTTTTATGTGTTTTCTCTGAAATCACGTTTTCTTGTGGTTACGCATTTTCCTTGCTTTTATTTGAACTTAAAAGTAAGGGATTTATACTTTTTAAATATGGATATGTATGTAATATCCGGGGGCGCGGTAGTGCCCCTGCCAAGTCGAACAAAACAAACAACAAAGGCACGACCGTACCATCCTTTTCCCGAGGCCATTCAGGCCATTTTCGACCCTCTCTAACCCTGGTGTGGATAAAGCTAGACATCTGAAATTTCAAGGAACAAGAGGCAATAAAACGAGAAAACCATATTCCCAAAATCATTGAATTTTAACTTTTGGTTTAAGAATTATTAAAGTCAAAGTTCCTTAGTTTTGTCACTGACTGATTGACTGACATATGACTGATCCTTATAATTCTAAATGATTCTAGCTGATTTACAAGCTCCAAATGTTGAACACATCTAGTATTATATAGGGCTATAAAGCCTCTGAAAACCGAAACATACTGCAACATCCGTCGGGTTCTCTGGTTTTACAAACCGCACAAGTAATATTACAATCTCATAAATATATGACATTACAAAGTTACTTCAGTTGATAACATTTAAGTCTTTTAAACCACGTAATTAGATAAACACGGTGCTCGTGAGCATTGCGAGAGATTTTAACCACGAATTCCTGAGGTCATAAGGAGTAATAAATGTTATAATTATCAATTTAGGTCAATTTCGCCAATCAATTTTTTAAACTTATATAGATGTCATATACAAAGGAAAAAGTGACCTGAGCCTCCGGGGGCCCAGGGCTGGGAATTCAGTTGAATCAATTTTTTTTTTGCTGTTTCGAATTTTTTTAATGCTTTTGAACAAAAACACATAAATGTTATTGGTAAAACTGTAGATTAAAATAAATTAGTACATTTTTTTCTTAAAAAATAGTTTACGTAATGTATTCCTTAGCACTTTGATATCTGTCAAAAAGAATGTCTAGACTAGACCCCATAAAGAGTGAAATCGCCATCAAAAAAGCGTTTTGCACTGAGTCACAATAAAAATGTTTTTTTCTTCTGTCTGAAGAATGTCTGAAACTAGGCGAATTACAGAAAAGTTTATAAGACATTTTAGTCTCCAATTATGATCAGGAATACGATGTTGAAATTATACGGTTTCCTCATGTTACACCGTGTATAGATGAGTAAATAGTGAAGTAAAGGGTGGTTTTAAGTACAGGGAGTCTATTCGACATGGCATAACTGACAGTCGCATGCGAGACAACTATGATATCACACTTTTGTGACAGTTGATTCACCTAACCACCTACGTCAAAATCAACAGGTCTCACTAGAGGAATTTCTCTATTGGCATGGGCGCCATCTTATTGTTTTGACGTTGAAGTCAGTAAATTATGGGAATCCCACGTAAGGCATTTGTTTACCTCTAGTAGGTAAAGAGAGCCTTGAAGCATTTTATGAAAACTCATTTGAAAGCGACATCTCTGAATGTCTTCTGAAACTAAATACGAGTATGAGTATGTGTGTAAATCATACGTGTATTTTCGTGCTACAATACTAGGCTAGAATTAGGGTAGTCTATATAGACGGCTTACAAGAAATTTTTTAGATTTGACGATGCATTTTTGGGTGTAGCAACGATGACGAAACCTGTGCTTTGGGTAAAAGATATGTGACAAATATTACATATTGAATAAAAATGACTGGTATGAATGATTTTAAGATTTCTTGTAACCAATAAATGTTTTTGTCACAAGAAATAAAACAATATACTGACTTGTAAACCGACCACGTAGATCCAATATTATGTAGAATAGGTTTAGTGTAAATAAATTATAATATCAAGAATACAACCTTGATATCTATCTCACGTGTTTATATCGAGACCCGAAAAACGGAATGATTACAAAATTATAACTAGTGTATGGTTAATAAAGTTGTATCTTGAGCGTTGCGGGGGGCACTAGAAGCAAACAAACTGCTGCCGAGAGTATTACAACATTTTTCACCACGCCACGGCAAAAAAATACAAGCTTAGGTAAATACATAAAACAAAACAAATTAATTCTGCCAAATATTTATGGTTCAAAATCATCGTTCTATAACGTAAAGTAATAACTGTTCTCCCTTGTGAAAAAAAAAAAAACAATTTTACTGACGCTTTAAAAAAATCAAGATAGGCGGTGGTGCTGATGTGGTGAAAAAGCATTCACACACAAGAAAATAATTTTAATAAGAAAACCTAACTACTAATAATATAATTATTTAATTTTGCAATGTTTCTGTCTGTTTTAATACCTACTTATACTCGTAGTGCTGCAGTATTTGTTACGTCAACGTCTATGGAAAGTTTGAGGCATTTCAAAAACATCAGAAAAGAAATTAAATTCGAGAAATAAATGAATCTTACACAAATCGAACTAGGCCCACAGTAAGTTCAGTAAGGCTTGTGTTATGGGTACTAGACGATATATATATATATATTTGATAAATATGGATAAATACTTAAATACATAGAAAACATCCATAACTCAGGAACAAATATCTGTGATAAACACACAAACAAATTCCCTGACCAGGATTCGAACCCGGGACCACCTGCTTCGTAGGCAGGGTCACTACCGACTGGGCTAGGAGGCCGTTATTTCTATCGGTAACCTGGTAGTCAGTGCCTTAAAGCCCTTAAAGGATTGTTTGACATTTGATACTTCACGCAGATAAACATAGTAGAAAAATGGAGCAACAGTATAGTAATTATCAAAACAAACTCTGGTAGCCTGGCGGCCAGACGCCCGACTTACGCTCTAAGGATCGCGGGTTCAAACTTGGCTCCTACTACTGCCTCCTAACTTAACTAAGGTTTTAGACACTTCAAACAATATTACACATAGTCTTCATAGATTCTAATTTAATGTAAGACTCTTATATTACAAAGGTATTCCTAATCCTGAGTTGAGGATGTTATGGAAATATAAACATATCAGGTAAATAAATACAGTGCACAGTAGTACTAGTCATAATCCTCATGATTATAACTAATTGCCACTAACAAGACCCAAGTTTTGAATTACTATTTAGGAGACTCGGGATATGAAAACCAATGGGTCTTCATTTCAAAAAAGAAGTTGACGTTTACTGCAAGTAAATGTAATTGTGTATCTGACTGACTTACGTGTAAGTTATATTCCAATATTATATCATATTATATTTCTTATATAATGAATTGATATGGTTACACATGGCACTTTAAACTATACATACTTGTTTCTTTAAACATCGATTTTTTTAAAGGGTGTTCAATTTTTCAGCTGCTTTCGCCACCGCATCTGTATGTTTATTGGATCCGGTGAGGTGAGAAGCCGCCAGTGTGTCTACGCATGTGGTATGCACCTGTACATGGGGAAGAATGGCTATACAGCCGCATACAGTCAAGGCGTTGTAGGAGATTTATTGCTAGTGGCTTGCTTAATCTGAGGAAATCTACTCTAACATAGCATCCAAATTACACAAAATAATGCAGAGCACAATGAATGCAGGGTACTGTAGAGATATTCTCAACAGCAGGGTAGAAGAACCCTATAACTCATCGCAATTTTTGATGTTTATCCATTCGCTCCTCGGCCAGATATCGACATTTCTTTTATGGCATATTAATTGAACTTTAGGTTAAATAGGTAATGCCAATCATATTATATTTTAACAGTTATATATTTTTAATAAATACCTACAATTAATAATCATTAAAATGATTAATATTAATGTGCTCTCAGTGAAAATGTCTTAAAATCATATCAATTTTAATATAATACTTCTAGAGGTATCTTACCTAGTTTGAATAGTCAGAAATCAACTTCGCGCAAAAGTTTCGTGGGGGCAATTACTAGAGGTCGCCTCCATCATTACTATCGGTAGCCTGGTAGTCAGTGCCTTAAAGGATTGTTTGACATCTGATACTTCACTACTTAAACATTATAGATACTGGTGCCGGCTATACTGTAAATTTATCAAAAATCTAAAATTACCGGTCGGCTTCCATATAGCGTTGACAGCGTTGTAGAGCCCATCACGGAGATATTGAAAACATAAGTCTTAAAGGTCGTAAATGGGCGCTAGTATGTGTGGCGTCAAGTTAAAAATACAAAAAAAAACCGGCCAAGAGCGTGTCGGGCCACGCTCAGTGTAGGGTTCCGTAGTTTTCCGTCCGTCACAGTAAGTGTCCCCACTTAAGAGTTAAAATAACACCGCCATGTAGGATATGATATGAGCGTTCTACGTACAGCGACATCTATCGGCAAATTAAGTAAACTATTGCGCGCGAGCTTAAAGTATGGAAGATGATTTTTATGGGATAATTCTTTATTGCGTGAACCGATTTTCACCGTGTTTACTTTATTTGAAAGCACTTCATTTCATTGTTATTTTGTAGAAATTACAGGTAAAATAAACACCTGCTTATACGGTTAAATTACAAACTTATTTCAGAAATTATTTTTTTTTCAAAAACTATTCAACCTATGAAGTTCAAAATAATTTTCCTAGAAAGTTTTTATAAAGTTCTACTTTTTAATTTTTTTTTATATTTTTAAAAGTTATGGTTCAAAAGTAAGAGGGGGGGGGACACATTTTTTTTTACTTCTGGAGCGATTATTTCCGAAAATATTTACATTATCAAAAAATTATTTTAGTAAACCCCTATTCATTGAATACCTATCCAACAATATATCACACGTTAGGGTTGAAATGAAAAAAAAAATCACTCCCCACTTTACGTATAGGGGAGGTACCCTAATAAAAAAAAAATCCACTTTTTATTTTATCACTTTGTCGGCGTGATTGATATACATATCAGTACCAAATTTCAGCTTTCTAGTGCTAACGGTCACTGAGATTATCCGCGGACGGACGGACGGAAGGACGGGCAGACATGGCGAAACTATAAGGGTCCTAGTTGACTACGGAACCCTAATACGTTAATTTATCGTTACGCTTAAATTTTGACACACGGCGAAGCCCACTTACTTAACCACCCACAAAATCTACATACTCGTACTTACCAAATTTAAGGCCATTACGGTGGGCGTATAAGGTTTTAAGACCAGTTGAAATCGCAATTTGTTGAGCCTTAATTTATTTTTGAGCTTACTGCTCGAAATTTTTACAGAAGCTATAAGACCCGTTTAGTAAGAAAATACCAAATTTAAGACCATACCGGTGGGCGCATAAGGGTTTAGGACCATTTTAAGAAATAGTCGGCTTCATAACATCAACTGTAAGACACTCCTCCGTCTACAGCTCAGCCAGCCTCGTAGGTAAAGTCACTAAAATCTTACAGGACCCCCACCCCCAAACCATGGAACTGTGGGCTTAGAGGAGGCCAAAAAAGCTTGGTGAAGTGGTTGGCGGGTTAGGATGTTTTTACCCATCCAAATTGTCAATGGAGCTGGGAAGACGTATTGTGCCAAATTTCTTATGAGTCACTCACTCCTAAGCCGCAGCACTGGCTACCGGCTTACAGTGTGGACAGCTTTTCCAGACACTGTCAGTAATAATGACATTAATTCTCTACTCATCTTGCTCATCCTTCATTCATATACATAGAAAAGGATGGTTACAGAAATATTGACATTATTAATGGATAGAAATAAGTCAAATAATAATAACATTAAATAATTAAAATACTTTAAAAAAAAGAAAAAGAAAAACATATAAATGTATAAAAATCTATAACATAAAAAAGTTAAAAACTAAAATAAAAACGTCTTCTAAGGCTTTTCCACAAAATATGCACTTAATGAATACACACAAATCATATGTAAGTTAACCAGTGAACGCACCGGGTAGTTCGGTTTAACTGGTCCCTATGCACAACATTACATTGTTGCATTGCGCTTGGTGTTACCGAGCGCCTTTGTTCTTAACTCGTTCACCAGTTTTTGCATTCTACCCTCACCCATTTAGCTTTAAGATAAATATTGTTTTCTCAGTAAGTGATTTATGTAAATCTTTTTGAGTAATAAATGTCTTAAACCGTATAGTACCTGGACCGGCACCTGATTGATTGAAATCTGATTCCGGCTTTGAGTCCGTGTTTGTGCTCCACACAGGTGTTATTGCGGTACTTAAGTAAATACCACATGCGTGCCTGTGGGATGCTATATGCGTAGACACATTGGCGGCTTCTCACTTCACCGGAACCAATAAACAAGCAGGTGCGGTGGCCAAAGAAGCTGAAAAACTGAAGACCCATAAAAATAATTATAACTTTCGTAGTCGAGACCCTTGGCGCGTGGGGACCCAGTGCTCAGTAACTTTTTAAAGAACGCAAAAAGAGGCTCGTCGACTCAATTGGTGACCAAAGAGCTGGCAGCTTCCTCGCTCAACTCATAAGTTTTGCGATACAGCGGAGAAATGCTGCCACCATCCTCGTTTGCTAGTTTCTAACATGTCGATACATATAATATATATCGGAACCTCGACAAAACAAATACCCACGGTAAATACCCCGTTTTAAATAGTTTTTGTGACTTCCATAAAAAAAATTGCATTCTACGACGTTAAAAAATATTGATTTATTTAGAACGTCATATAAATATTGAATACCATTTTTTTTTTCAAAAATAAAAAAATATATGGATGAACATTTAAAGCATTCTTTTAGAAACATGAATGAATGAATGAATGAATGAAAGATTTATTCATGACAATTACAAAAAACATAATAAACAATAACATATACAACCCGAAACATTAATTGCCACGAAATCGTCACAACTCAGCGTTAAATGCCGGCAGGGCCAGCGCTGGTCTTCCGTTGCAACCATTTGACGACACGGCGCATTGACGCCACGATCACATCCCCAAAGTAAGAATACATTCATCAAAACAAGAGAAAAAAAAAACAATAAAAAACAGGAAAAAAAAAACATATACCTGTTATACACTTTATAACGGCATGTTAAACTATAAGCCACTTAAACATGGATATCCAGTTATCCGTGTGCCAATTAAGTAAATATTTGAAACTATTTAAAGTATTTTTTTTCAAAACTGTCCCGCAAGGTTAACTTTTACGGTTTAAAATTTAAAATAAGGCGGTGAAGTGCCTAGTTAATGGTCAAAAAAATTGGAGTGTTAGCTCAAAAATAATACAAATGCAAAAATTGCTATTAGATTCCAATCTTAAAATAGGCATGATGACACATATTGATTTATGCAATAAAATTTAGTTGATAGGATGCAAAATGAACAATATATCCAACTAAAGTGAAAATTTATAAATTCTTTTGAAGTGGCTTAAAGATATCAAGCTGCAAAATTTCAAAATTTTACGATTTTTAAAGTGTGAATTGAAATGATTTTTAACATTGTACTGTAAAATAAATTGTATGGCAACCATACACATAAACGCAACATTTCACTGTAAAAATAGCAATTTCATATTTTTTCCATACTTTAAACAGGGCAACTATGTGATCGTGACGTCACTTTTGCACGTCATTTTGGAGCGTTTTGAGTAACAAATGCAAATCTCGGACTTTAAGTCTCATTTCTGACTTTTCTGTTGCTTTAACGCAATTGGCCCCATATAGACATTTGATCCTCACAACAAAACGAATCGATTGATACCATACATGAAAAAAATTCACCATGCCTATATTGTATGCTCCCACCGGAATTTGGTATGTAGGTTATTTGAAGTAGACTTTACCGTAACGTACGTTAACGTTATTTTCTTGTATTTTCAACTTGACGCCATATGATATGATATGATATTTATTCAAGAACAATTTACATCGTGTTATACATACTAGCGCCCATTTAAGACCTAGTAAGACTTATTTTTTCATGATCTCGAAGATGGGCTCTATATCGCTATATGGAAGCCAACCGATAAGATTTTTGGTAAATTTACAGTGGGGCGGGCTAACAAGGTGTAATCTGTGTTCGTATCACGGATTTATATGAAGTGGATCTTTTTCTTAAACCTTGTCCCTAACCAAGGATGTGCATTTCTGTCATTGAATTTGACAACTAGTATCCGATACGTTTGCCTAAGTGAGAAAGAGAACCATGCGTGAAGAAGGGACAACATGATTCGTAACGTCAAAGAGGGACCTCTGTATAGTACTATTGTTTACTCGGTGCCCTAGCCACAGTTGAAAATTATTACCGAGTAAAAGAGTCGTTCATAGGCGAGTAGCATAAAACCGGCCAAGTGCGTGTCGGACCACGCATAATAGAGAGTTCCGTACCTTCCATGGAATAAGAACCAAACTAATACCAGAAGGTCGTATCTGATACATATGGAAGAATTTTTTTGGAGATAACTCAAAAATGGCTGAACTGATAATGTTCAAAATAATTTTCGTAAAAAGTATGTAATAGAAAAATAAGATAATCTTCTCAATTTTTTTAAGTTTATTATATGGACTTAGGGTTCGTTACGGGAAGGGGGGGGTTCACTCAATTTTTCTTACTTTCAAGGCGATTATTTCTGAAAATATTCACTAAATCACAAAATGTTCAAAAAAACCGCAATGTTATTTTTAAACACCTATCGATTGATGTGCAACATGTTGATATTAGGGGAAAAATTGTTTTTTGTAATTTAGTTACATGGAGCGCCCCCCATAAAAATATTTTCTCCTTCAATTTAACTACATATAGTCTGTCCAGCCAACGAACGCAGTAGCAATGTACAGCGACCAAAAGTATGACAACACTAAGAATCAATGAAAAAAGCAGCAATGATCATCAAATTCTATGTTTTTAATTTTAGTTGGTATTTCCACCCCTTTCATTACGTGACATTCACGGTGTGTAAAAAGGAGACGGATATATTTCGTCTGATCTGTCATCAACTGTTACAAATAATCTGGTTGACACATATTCACATTTTGATTGTCTGCTGACGGCATTACCTCCTTAGTCAAAACGAGACACTTCCTTAGATAAGCTTCTCTGTCGGCCTCACTTTGTGACCGAAGAATGAGATCCACTTCTTATACATCCATGGTTCGATACCTACGTATACCTACTAAAAAAAACCACCAAACTCTCTGCCATGGCATTCCCTACGTCCTGTCAACATATCTAAAATGGTGGCCATAGCCATAGACAAAACGCTCTAGCGAGACCTACTGACAGCTTGACAGTTAGGTGTATCACTCTATCACCTAGTGAGACAACTGTGAGAGCAACGTCTTACAGTTTGGCATCTCGAATAAGGGCCCAGATAACACCCTCGGATGTGGGCATGCGTACGGTTAATAGGTATGGGAATGTGCACGGGTATGAACGTGGAACGGAAAAAAAAGGGAGCCCTACTTACAAAAGGAATGAGATCCCATTAAAAACATGACATGTTCAATAAGCCAGTCTTGCAACGCAGTTCTCTTACTGCAAAAAGTATTGAGATCTAATGTAAAACCAAGCTGGTGTCCATAGAACTCAATCCCCACTGGATTTAACTAACATGTCATTGTGACCCTTTCAATATTAGATGACTATATTTTTATAATAAATAAAATGACTGGGCAATCGCACAGGACAATAAACCACCTAATTATATCACAATATCATTAGCATTTCTCTTTTATATTAGATCCTCTCAAAACTTGCTCCTAAAATTACCATCTTCATCTTCGAAATATTATAATTGCTCATTTACGTTCCAGACCGTTCGTTTGTGGAATTCTCTCCCTCTTAACATAAAACGCGCGCAATCTATTGGTAGCTTTAAATCGCAACTTAAGGAATACTATTTATCTCTTCCTTAGGTTTTTAAGTTGACACTGTTTTTTCGTACTGTTTGTATTATATATTTATATCATCATCATCATCATCTCAGCCATAAATGTCCACTGCTGAACATAGGCCTCCTCCTTGGACCTCCACACGTACGGAAGCGACCCGCATCCAGCGTCTTCCGGCGACCTTAACGAGATCGTCTGTCCATCTTGTGGGTGGACGTCCTACGCTGCGCTTGCTGGTTCGTGGTCTCCACTCGAACATTTTTCGGCATTTGTATATACATGTTTATTTTGTACGTATATGCATGTTTATTTTGTATTTATTTAAGTATGTATATTCATATGAATGTGCTGTGTTATCTACAGTGATCGGAATAGGCAGAGTATAAATACCTAAACTTGGCAGAACAGAGACAAAAAAATGGAGACTTCCTTACGACTACATATTTTTCGTCCCGGGAATTCCCGGGAATGTACTAAATGAGTTATATTGTTAAAAATAAGATAAAAAACAACGCGTGCCGCTCCAGTTCAATCAATAGACATGAAATAAAACAACCAAAAATATCGACGGATTCTTCTATATTTTTTGTAATTATACACCATATATACAATGTTTCTTAAATCTAAATGTAAATATTCTAGCTACTTAATTAACAAATACAATATCATACATATTCAATATCATCATCATCAGCATCAGATTCAGAATCATTACTAAAATTATTTTCTTGTAAATAATTAAAATGTATTACCATTAATTTTTCTATATTTTCGACGGTAAGTCGGTTTCTTTTGACGCTTAAAATCCATTTATACGTTGAAAATGACCGTTCAACATCCACAGACGTGAGCGGAGCAAATTTATAGAATAAGTCGTCATCTGCGTCGATCCCCTGTTTAAGTTTTTCGCTTTTGGCCCTAACTATATCATAGTCAGGATTTCGTTCTATGACTTTCTCTAATTTATTTTCGACCGCCGCACTAGACGACCAATTCAAAACGCATCTTACGTTGTCAATAATTTCAAAATATTCTTCCAGTGATAATTGTGTGTCTTGTAACTGTTTAAGTCCCACTTGAATTATCGTATAATTTTCGTCAATAAAGTTAAGTTCTGATTCAATATTTTCACTTCTTATCGCGGCTTTTGCTTTTCTTATAGATATTGCTTCTTAACTGTTTAGATTATTTACAACCTTGGATATTTGTTGAAAATGTTTAGAGTAATACGACGTTGCCTTTAGCCATGTACCCCATCTAGTTATAACAGGTTGCGGAGGTAGCGGTAAATTAGGGTACATGTTTTTTAGTATATTTACTCTATTAGGTGATTTTAAAAATATTTTTTTTACATTCGCTACTAAATTGTCAACATTTCCGTATTGAGAGCGTACTTGTTCCGCTACTCTATTAAGGGCATGTGCTAAACAAGTTATGTGCAACATATTTGGAAAATCGATTTTCAATAACCGTCCGGCTCGCAACATATATGCCACACTGTCAGAGAGCATAACATCAGCACATTATCAGATTTTTCTACAAATGATTCTCCCCACATTTCTTTCAAAGATTCTATAACAAACTTTGCTATTGTTTCCCCGTTTACGCTTTTAAGCAGCTTGCATGCAATTAAATACGTTCGAGTAGCTACATTTTTGATTAAAGGCATAACTAGCAAATGAACCACATATCTTCCCATAAAATCGGTTGTTTCGTCAAGTGATACCCATATCTTATTGTTTCCTATTGTGTCGTGTATATGTTTCAATCTATTCCTATAAAATTCACCAAGGTACTTTTTTCGTAATAATGATTCAGATGGTACATTCTTGTTTACGAAAACACAACAATCATTGCGGCAAACATATTTGTTGAAAAATAATTTAAACTCTGAATTACTAACTTGTGACCAAGGAATGTTACACAAAATTAAAAATTTTATCAAATCGAAGTAAAATTCTTTTTCAGGATTTTTTCGCCTGCCTTGATGTGAACGGACCACGTTGCTGTGTCGATCAACGTTGCCTTTATGCATGGCTTTCAAAGAAGTCTCACATTTGGTGCAGAAAATGATACCACTTGCTTCGTCATATACAAGTTCTGGATTATTAACAATCCAACTAGTCACCAGTTCGGGTCTCACTTGTTTCGCCATGCTGACCGAAATCGTATCTGAAATAAATTAGATATAAAAGTTAGCAAACGGAAACAGTTTGGAAAGAAGGTTGCAACGCCAATAACTTATTTTACTTTGATTTGTTACAACGTAACATTTCAAATTTAAAATTTATTAGTGTCATTTAACAATTAACGTATTCGAAACTTTATTAACTAATTAATGCACTATAAGGCTATTTTTTCTGGGAAAGCTCCAAACGCCCTCTAAATCAACACGTGCAAACGCGCAAAGGGACACAAAACCCCATTTTTTGAGGTAAAAAGTTTATTTTTTGCGTTTTCCCAAATTGAGTAGTATTTAACAACTGCAGCAAGTATGTACTTGTTTATTTTACGCATTTTCACAGTGTATTCCGTTGCAACTTTGCACGTGTTAATAAAGCTATATTACACTAAGTATTAAATTGATGTCGGTTTGCTACATTACACAGTCAACTTATGAAACATTGGTAAATGACCCTATACTCAAGGTTTGCCACCGCACATTTGAGCTTTATATTTTCTTAATTTTAATTATAAGATATATTATTGTCCGGTACTGTACATACAAATACAAAAAAGCAATAAAAATACATCAGCTTACCTTGAAACTTGGTAGTCTTGCAGTAGCCGTGGTATTTTTGTATCCAGTTAGTCAAATCCAATCAAAGCAAAGTCAGTGTCCGAGTTCAAGCCAAATAATCAGGTAATGCAGGTGAATTTCCAGTAAACAAGCCAACGTCAAATATCACAAAAACTCACAATAATCACGTCCGTACTCTTCAAAGGGTTGTATGAAAGTGCACTGTCAACTTATTATTTAATGTACAAGAAGGGTAGCAGCGACCAGCGATAACGACATCTGCTTTCTATTTTACACAATAAAATAACAATAGAAACCACAAGCAATACAATAGATAAGCCTACTTTATCTATTTCTTTCACTCAAACACAATAAAAGCACTTGCGTAAAAGAGACGGACGAGTCTTAAATAATACAATGAATGTTATTTTTTCCATTTAAACTAATAATAAATATAGTTTTGTTGTTACTTATGATTTTGAATACCTCCGGAATATAATTATGGGATTGTTTTATTTAGTGTATGTACCCGGGAAGTCCCGGAAAAAAATGTTATCACAAGGAAGTCTCCACTTCATGACTTTGTTCTACGCCGAAGTTGAGGTATTTATACTCTGCCTATTCCGATCACTGGTTATCTATTTCGTCTCTTTTGTTTCCACCTACTGCTTATTGTTTTTCTCTAGTCTCCACTACCCAAAGGTTATCTGGAAGAAATCGCTCATTATTAGCGATAAGACCGCCTGTTGACCTCTACCTAAATTTATGTAATTGTATAATTTAATTAATTGTATATACGAGTATGTACCTATTCATTCACGCCGGCTAGTGCTAAACGTATATAATTTATCCGTGCGATCGCCAGGTCATTCTTTCTTTGTTTGATAGAGTATACTTCACAGTTGATCCTATTGTCACTAGGTCAGGATCTGATAATGGGATCTTGGAGAAATCGAAGGAACTCTTCAAATACTATAAGCACACCTAAGCGATTTAAGGATTTTTTACACTAGCTCGGGAATTTGCTTTTGGAAATGTGGAGTCTAGGTGAAGTCGGTTCTTTTTTGTTTAAAATTATTTGGTTAATAGTAGTAGTAGTAAAACACTTTATTGTACAAGAAGACACAAAAAAAGACATGTAACACAACATATACGTACAAAGGCGAACTTATCCCTTTAAGGGATTTCTTCCAGTTAACCTTTGAGCAATTGAGAGAGAAAGTTGGAATATGAGGAATGTTGATGATTATCCATGCGATCGCCAGTTCATTCTTTCTTTGTTTGATAGAGTATACTTCACAGTTGGTCCCATTGTCACCAGGTCAGGATCTGATGATGGGATCTTGGAGAAATCGATGGAACTCTTCAAATACTATAAGCAAACTTAAGCGATTTAAGGATCTTTTACGCTAGCTCGGGAATTTGCTTTTGGAAATGTAGAGTCTAGGTGAAGTCGGTTCTTTTTTGTTTAAAATTATTTGGTTAATATGAGGAATGTTGATGATTATCCATGCGATCGCCAGGTCATTCTTCCTTTGTTTGATAGAGTATACTTCACTATAAATATACCAACTGTGGTCCCATTGTCACCAGGTCAGGATCTGATAATGGGATCTTGGAAAAATCGATGGAACTCTTCAAATACCATAAGCACAACTAAGCGATTTAAGGATTTTTTACGCTTTCTCGGGAATTTGCTTTTGGAAATGTGCAGTCTAGGTGAATTCGGTTCTTTTTTGTTTAAAATTATTTGGTTAATATGAGGAATGTTAATGATTACCTGAGCAAGGCCATCGTGTGCACGGGCAAATAGCAGAAGGCGAACATCACCACCACTGCCACCAACATCTTGGCCACTTTGCGGCGCGAGATTCGTTGTGCTGGAACACACAGAATTTACACATTATAGCTAGATTGAAAACAGAAGGGGGAATATGTTGGGGTACCTGATATTTACGTCATGACGATTACACAAAAACTATTATTGAAGAGAGAATACCATTTTTGGTATCTTCTTTTGAAGAGACCGAGGTAGACCAAGACGCTCGCTTCTAGAACGTCATGACGTACCAAGAGCTAAAAGAATGAGCGGAGAATAGAACGGAATGCCGATTACTCCACCGAATAGAGCCGGGCTTTTAAAATTATGATGATGATTAGCTAGTACAGAAAATATAACAGGTCGTGCTTGTATCGGACCACGTACAATGGAAATTTTGTGCTTTCATAAGATATACTAAGTTTTAAAGGATAGTGTTTCATCGGATTCATCTTTAAAAATGTTTCATCACCTGTTTGTTTTGCGTCGTCATGTCTACTCCACCGATTTAATACATTTCGAAATAATATTGTAAAAGTTATTATGAATGATAATAATATATTTATAAGTCGTCAAATGCAAGTTCAAGTTCCTGATTTATCAAGGGTCTATTTTCAAAATAGGAGAATGAAATAGTTATTTATTATACAAGGGACCAAAGTTGTTGTTTAACCTCGCGTGCCTATGTTGAGGTCCAAACCAGCGAAATGTTGCAAAATAGGGTCACGAGCGTAGCGAGTGGTTCGAAACGTGGAATCTTAAACATGCGACGGCCTCAAGGAATGCACGAATGAACTTTTCTGCCAAGTGTAAATTATTACAAATTTAATCAAATTAATAGTATTCAATATTTATCATTCAAACTCAGCGAATAGAAGTATATCCAACAAATTAATGCACGAAATATAAGTTTCAGTCGTGTGCTGTAAAATTGTTTTATTGACTTAGAGGCTAGCACAAGTGTGCAGCGACAGTCGCGGGCGAGATCTGTCACTTTCTAACTGTATTCATCAGTGAAAAAAAAACATTATTTTCATTTGCTTTGCTGAAATTAGGATAAGATATTCATAGGATTTTTATTTTTTCTTTAATATTTCTTGACGACAACCCTAGATATGATAAATAATAAAAACTAATTAAAATACCTCAGTCGTCTGTATCAATGTAATTTCTCAGAAAATGCTTATTCTTTAATAGTTTGCGAACTTAATAGTTAAGAAATCGTGGCGGAGTGAATGTATTAGGATGAGAGGTTGTTTTTTTATATTGTTTTTGTATAAGTTTATTAATATATATTAAAAATAAAAAATAAAAAAATAAATATTATGGGACAATCTTACACAAATCAACCTAGTCCCATAGTAAGCTCAATAAGGCTTGTGTTGTGGGTACTAGATGACGATATATTAAACCCGAGAATTTCTAAGAAAAAAATTACCAAAATAAATGTCCGGAATCACGTGATCCTCGGAGGTCACGTGATGTTCTCTATACAAAATTAAGTGTTGTCGGAAATATCGTGTAGGACGCGGAACGGTTCAGCGTGAACCATCCTCAAATTGTATAATAATAATAAGCCCGCAGGGCAGCTTGTGGCGAGCTGTCGGGGAGTGACGACCCCGCGGACCCGAGTGCTCCAGAGAGTCGGTCAGGGTCTCCGTCTCCGGCGTGTCTTCGTCGGTCGGAGTGGACTCCAAGGGGACCCGCAGGACTCTCGACTCTGGCTTGCCTTAATTGGTCGTCCAGAGAGGAGCAGTCAGAGCTATATGCTCGCAGGGTGGAAGTGAAATATGCATAAGTCGCGAGTTGGTACAGTGGCTGGGCTTCCTACAGTCACTGGCAGAAAGCGGTGTACACCTCTCCACACCCTGAGCCGCTCACACCGATGTTACTCCTGCTCGTTTTTGCAACGGCAGTTTTAGGGGCCCATCTAGTTGGCGGCGAGTCACCGTCTGCCTCGATAACATGTTATAAAATTGTTATGGCAGGTGTCCGGACCTCTTTACAATAGCCTAATCATTGACCAGCCAAACTTCAATACCATAGCCCTTTACTCTGCCCATTTTATTTACAATATCTACAACGCCTGCTGGAACCGGTTCACGGGTATCTATTAATGTGCCCGTGTATGGGCTCTAGCAGGTGTATAACATAGCAATTTTCTCCAAGGGGCCTCTGCGTGTTGGATTTGTATCCCCACGCAAGCCTATCAAAAGACCAGGATATAAAGGCCCGTGATTCTCAAAGGCGATACAAATAATAATAACAATAATTGTACCGATAGTTGTTTCTGCGAACGGTCTCATAGCGAAGAGTCTCCACCAACACCTAGAGAGACTTTCGCTACGGGGTTGTGGTTGGATCAAGGGTCAGATTCAGAAGGCGGTAATCCTGGACACGGCGCGCATAGTCCGAAGGTTCCTCACTCTGCGGCCCTAACTACCGGCAGCCTAGGCCTTGCTCCGTTGCCGGCGGCACCCTAGGATAGGTTTTTAACCGACTTCAAGATTTCAAAAGAGGAGGTTCTCAATTCGGCGTGTATGTTATTTTTTTTTTTTGTTTTTTTTTTTATGTTTGTTACTCCATAACTCCGTCATGTCTGAACCGATTTTGAAAATTCTTTTTTTGATTGTAAGTATATATATACAGATTGGTCCCGTTTTTGTCAAAACGCAGTTCTGATGATGGGATCTATGAGGAATCGAGGGAACTCCTCAAATCTTAAAGGCATGCATATAGTGATTTTTATCAACAAAACCATAATTTTCATTCAAAACAGTGACATTGATGAAGTAGAACTGCTGATGATGATCAGAAGGGAACTCTTTAACGACGCATAGTTCACGTTTGGCGATTCGTCCACTTCGCTGTGTTTGTTTAGCAAGTTTAATTGTCAGGACAAATGTTTGTCAAGCACAAGTTCTGATGATGGGATCCATGAAGAATCGAGGAAACTCCTCAAATCTTAAGGGCATACTCATAGTGATTTTGGTATTTTTATCAACAAATCAAGCATTTTCATTTAAAAGATTGACATTTGATGAAGTGGAACTGCTGATGATGAACAGAACGGAACTCTTCAACGACGCATAGTTGATGTTTGGCGATTCTTCCTCTTCGCTATGTTTGTTAAGCAAGTTAGATTGTCAGGACCAATTTTCGTCAAGCTCAAGTTCTGATGATGAGTTCCACGAGGAATCGAGGGAATTCCTCAAATCTTAAAGACATACATAAAGTGACTTTTGTATTTTTATCAACAAATCAAGCATTTTCATTCAAAAGAGTGACATTTGATGAAGTGGAACTGCTGATGATAATCAGAACGGAACTATTCAAAGACGCATAGTTCACGTTTGGCGATTTGTCCTCTCCGCTGCGTTTGTTAAGGCGCTAGGCGCTGATTGTGGCCGAAAACTGTTACTTTCTAAGGGATATATCTCAATAACGGGTTATTCAAAAATTAAAAAAAAAATTATGTTATTTACCATTTCATGTACAACATTGTCAACGTTTGAATAACTCGTGTAACGTATAGTTTCTCCGTTATGTAAATGTAACGAAATGTCGTTTTACGGTTAATTTTGCTTATATCTACTGAACGGCTCATTCGATTTAAAATATTGTTGAACTAAAAAATATGTACTACAGAACACTACAAACTCAACGTAGGATATTTAAATTGATTTAATTTTCTTAAACAACTTGATCATAATTTCACATTTCGTGCGTTATTAGCTCGAAAACGGCGTTGCTGGCAGTCGTGAGCTAGCTTTGAGACGAGGAGGCTGTGTCGCTCGTCGCTCCGTGCTTCCCTTGTACTACATATACTTGTGCTTGGCCCGTGAGCAATAATATCGGACTTACTGTGCCTAAAGACTAAATAACTGCAGAGGGTTCATGCGGTGCGGATATAACGTGTCTTCCCGGAATCAATAATGTATAGACGTTTTATCTTTTAAGATAATATACTCGTATGCATGTTTATGTACGTTCGTATAAAAAGTTCATTTCATTTAGATTATAATACAAGTCAAAAACAAATGAAATAAAAATAGAGAAAAAACAAAAATCATGAATCTCACATTGCTCTGAAAACAAATTTGGTCAAACTAAAATTATTATGTTTTAGTAGACGCATGTATCACGCAAAATAGGCATTAGTCGTCGAGTTGCGGAAATCTGCTAGTACTGCAATACAATAGACTAATAATTAATTTAATAAAAAACTCCAAAGAACCAAATTTATTTAAACACATAATTATTTTAGATGATTTTTTTAAAGTGGGGCATTCCACTCATACAGTAGTATGTTATTCAATCAAATACAAACACTGAAAACATTGAAAAAATAATCAACCCAGCCGGACTTGAACCTGGCATCGATACGCCTTACCGGGGCTCGATCGCTTTACCAATTAAGCTATGGGTTCAGTTACTGAGTTGACGAAATTCTCAATGCCTTCAATCATCTTTTTGCATTTATTTTTTACATCGACTTTATAGCAGCCGTAAGCGACATCTAGGTGCTAACTACTAGAGTTAGATACCCTTCCCGCCGACGCTTTTACAAGTGTCACAACGGAAATCATAGATGGCGCTGCTATCAACTCATAATTATTTTAGATGATTTTTTTAAAGTGGGGCATTCCACTCATACAATAGTATGTTATTCAATCAAATACAAACACTGAAAACATTGAAAAAATAATCAACCCAGCCGGACTTGAACCTGGCATCGATACGCCTTACCGGGGCTCGATCGCTTTACCAATTAAGCTATGGGTTCAGTTACTGAGTTGACGAAATTCTCAATGCCTTCAATCATCTTTTTGCATTTATTTTTTACATCGACTTTATAGCAGCCGTAAGCGACATCTAGGTGCTAACTACTAGAGTTAGATACCCTTCCCGCCGACGCTTTTACAAGTGTCACAACGGAAATCATAGATGGCGCTGCTATCAACTCATAATTATTTTAGATGATTTTTTTAAAGTGGGGCATTCCACTCATACAATAGTATGTTATTCAATCAAATACAAACACTGAAAACATTGAAAAAATAATCAACCCAGCCGGACTTGAACCTGGCATCGATACGCCTTACCGGGGCTCGATCGCTTTACCAATTAAGCTATGGGTTCAGTTACTGAGTTGACGAAATTCTCAATGCCTTCAATCATCTTTTTGCATTTATTTTTTACATCGACTTTATAGCAGCCGTAAGCGACATCTAGGTGCTAACTACTAGAGTTAGATACCCTTCCCGCCGACGCTTTTACAAGTGTCACAACGGAAATCATAGATGGCGCTGCTATCAACTCATAATTATTTTAGATGATTTTTTTAAAGTTGGGGCATTCCACTCATACAATAGTATGTTATTCAATCAAATACAAACACTGAAAACATTGAAAAAATAATCAACCCAGCCGGACTTGAACCTGGCATCGATACGCCTTACCGGGGCTCGATCGCTTTACCAATTAAGCTATGGGTTCAGTTACTGAGTTGACGAAATTCTCAATGCCTTCAATCATCTTTTTGCATTTATTTTTTACATCGACTTTATAGCAGCCGTAAGCGACATCTAGGTGCTAACTACTAGAGTTAGATACCCTTCCCGCCGACGCTTTTACAAGTGTCACAACGGAAATCATAGATGGCGCTGCTATCAACTCATAATTATTTTAGATGATTTTTTTAAAGTGGGGCATTCCACTCATACAATAGTATGTTATTCAATCAAATACAAACACTGAAAACATTGAAAAAATAATCAACCCAGCCGGACTTGAACCTGGCATCGATACGCCTTACCGGGGCTCGATCGCTTTACCAATTAAGCTATGGGTTCAGTTACTGAGTTGACGAAATTCTCAATGCCTTCAATCATCTTTTTGCATTTATTTTTTACATCGACTTTATAGCAGCCGTAAGCGACATCTAGGTGCTAACTACTAGAGTTAGATACCCTTCCCGCCGACGCTTTTACAAGTGTCACAACGGAAATCATAGATGGCGCTGCTATCAACTCATAATTATTTTAGATGATTTTTTTAAAGTGGGGCATTCCACTCATACAATAGTATGTTATTCAATCAAATACAAACACTGAAAACATTGAAAAAATAATCAACCCAGCCGGACTTGAACCTGGCATCGATACGCCTTACCGGGGCTCGATCGCTTTACCAATTAAGCTATGGGTTCAGTTACTGAGTTGACGAAATTCTCAATGCCTTCAATCATCTTTTTGCATTTATTTTTTACATCGACTTTATAGCAGCCGTAAGCGACATCTAGGTGCTAACTACTAGAGTTAGATACCCTTCCCGCCGACGCTTTTACAAGTGTCACAACGGAAATCATAGATGGCGCTGCTATCAACTCATAATTATTTTAGATGATTTTTATAAAGTGGGGCATTCCACTCATACAATAGTATGTTATTCAATCAAATACAAACACTGAAAACATTGAAAAAATAATCAACCCAGCCGGACTTGAACCTGGCATCGATACGCCTTACCGGGGCTCGATCGCTTTACCAATTAAGCTATGGGTTCAGTTACTGAGTTGACGAAATTCTCAATGCCTTCAATCATCTTTTTGCATTTATTTTTTACATCGACTTTATAGCAGCCGTAAGCGACATCTAGGTGCTAACTACTAGAGTTAGATACCCTTCCCGCCGACGCTTTTACAAGTGTCACAACGGAAATCATAGATGGCGCTGCTATCAACTCATAATTATTTTAGATGATTTTTTTAAAGTGGGGCATTCCACTCATACAATAGTATGTTATTCAATCAAATACAAACACTGAAAACATTGAAAAAATAATCAACCCAGCCGGACTTGAACCTGGCATCGATACGCCTTACCGGGGCTCGATCGCTTTACCAATTAAGCTATGGGTTCAGTTACTGAGTTGACGAAATTCTCAATGCCTTCAATCATCTTTTTGCATTTATTTTTTACATCGACTTTATAGCAGCCGTAAGCGACATCTAGGTGCTAACTACTAGAGTTAGATACCCTTCCCGCCGACGCTTTTACAAGTGTCACAACGGAAATCATAGATGGCGCTGCTATCAACTCATAATTATTTTAGATGATTTTTTTAAAGTGGGGCATTCCACTCATACAATAGTATGTTATTCAATCAAATACAAACACTGAAAACATTGAAAAAATAATCAACCCAGCCGGACTTGAACCTGGCATCGATACGCCTTACCGGGGCTCGATCGCTTTACCAATTAAGCTATGGGTTCAGTTACTGAGTTGACGAATTTATTTAAACATATTTATTTAAGAATACCATGTTCTAAACGAATGTAATATGCGTTTTATTTTAAGATTAAACACAATCCTTAATGTTATACTTTATACTAATTTCTCAAATCTAGAAATTGCGAAGTAAACTGCAAAGGATTGCAGATAAACCGGCCAAGAGAATATCGGGCTATGCTCAGTGTAGGGATCCGTAGTTACAATACATCCATTCAAAAGGTAGTCTATAAAGAAATATTTTGTGGCACTTACATTATTTTACTATAGGCATAACTCAAAAACGGCTCAACCGATTTTATTCCATATAGTTTTTATTGAAAATACGTGATAAGTATTTCAATGGCTTCACTTCCAGGAATTTTCCCAATTTTTTTGGACCCACGGTTCAAAAATCAAAGAGCATTTTAACTTTCGAAGCTATTATTTACGAAAGTATTCGTTTTATCCAAAAGTTGTTTAAGGCATATTCTTCTTGAAAGACCTATCCAACAATGGGTTTCAGATACTTATTGTTTTACCACTTTGTAGGCGTAATTAAAACACATAATTACTCATACCAAATTTCAGTCTATTAACTATCACTAAGCAAAGCCTGATTGAGAATCTAATAAAAAATTGCTGATATTTAAGAGTTCAATGTATGTAATAATAAAGGAAAAAAAGCTTTTTTTTACACCACGACGCTGGCAAACAAGCGTACGACCCGCCTGATTGAAAGCAGTTATAAAGCCTATGGACGCCTGCAACCCCAGAAGATTCACATTCGCGTTGACTACCCTAAAAAAAACTTTACAATGTCGGTGAAATGCAAATAAATACAAATTTTATATTAATTATCAACACAAGTGAATAAATAAATTACTACTAAGGGTTAATACTACCTATCAAATATCTTTAAAAGACCGGCCGAGTTTTTATCGGACCATGTATAATGTAGGGTTCCGTAGAAAGTAGTTTCTTGGAGATAACTCAAAAACGGATGAACCGATAATATGTGAAATAATTTTCGTAGAAAATTAAGTACTAAGCCTTCTTGGTATTTATTCATATTTTTTAGACTTACGGATTAAAAGTTAGATGGGGGCTATTATATTTAGACTTTCGAAGCAATTATTTCTGAAAATATTGACTTAATAAAAAAGTTTTAAAAATACTCTATATATATATATATATATAAGATATTTTTAAAGCCGTATCGTACAACATGTTCATATTTACAAAAAAAATATTTTTAGCAATTTAGTCAGAAAACTAAGTAGCGGCACATGAAACACACCTCTAGATAAAATTTCAGTAATATATGTTTTATAATAAAAATGGCTGTGACATACGGACGGACAGACGGACATGTTTCAAAAAACTTTGAAGGGTTCCGTTTTTACCATTTTGGCTATGGAACCCTAAGAAGTGTTTGCGCTGTGTTATATTTTAAAGATCTAAATTTAATGGGCTTACTACAGCTCTCATTTGTATGACGATTTTGTACCGCTCCTTACTATTCGCATTTTTCGCGCATTTTTACTATTCGCAGCTCGCAACAGGCTTAGTTTTGTTAATTTATCGTAATTAAGTGAATTTTTACGGTTAATATTTAAAATCGCAACAAAAAATAACCATCGATTAAGCTCACTTGCACAGCAAAAAAAAAATCCAAATTCACATGAAAACACCGCTTTGATGTGCATTCAGTTTTTTTTGCTGTACTAGTCAGTATTTTTTTATTTTTTTCTGATATGCGGAATATTTTTAACCATATTTCGTAAATTCATAAATATTTTGCCACTCACTGTACTTCAAATTCAAAATCTAGGTTTTAATTTTTTTACATAAAAATCTACTAATCGAGATCGTTATTACTTATCTTATTTAGTAGCATTCCTAAAAAATGTCACCGTAGTACTTAATCACAGTATTCAAATAACAAAACATCCACAAAAGGATTAGGTATGATTATTATAAATCTGCCCGCGCGCCTCTGAGTAAAGTCATATTCTTTGAACATTATTGCGGTGCATCGCGGCGGATTTACGCACGATCGCAATGAGAAGGGTACGCGGGTGGCGCGGGTAGAGAGCGCCCTAACGCTCAAGGACACTCCGGCGACAATCGTCTTAAGCGAGTTATTTCATTGTATGGAATCTAAGTGCACCATCTACAATAATCCTTCACCGGCTACCCCCATTGAAGTCGGTTCTTTTTTCTTAAGAATTATTTATAATGCTTTTATTGTTTTTGTGTTTTAGATAAATTTTTGTATTTTACTTTTATAAAATATTGTAAAAAACCTACCTAAGACATAAAATGAATAAAGAAGATAATAATAATAAAATTTTCTTTATTTATTTAGGTATAAACCTACATATGAATTAAATACATTAAATTAAAATACCTTAGAATAATTAAATTAAATTAGTAGTATAATACGATCAATTTTCCAAGTTCCTTAACTTATCATGCTCTCATTAATAGGCGAGTATTGATTTACTGATGTTAGGACTCCTAAAGGGACCGGAACCGGTAACCATTAAAGGGGTATTAGATTGGGTATTTGATAGAGTTGTTTTTAAAAACCCTATCAATTCGGTAAGCGTATCGTTTGACTTACCCGAACGAAAGGCTAACCATGTCAATACAGTTAATTCGGGTATGTGGTTACAACCCTATGGCTTACAAGCATATGGTTTCCCTATCAGATAGGGTTTTTCAAATGCGATTAAGCTATTTTAAACTCTGTGACCAATACATTTGGCTAATTTATTATTCGAGCACCCTACGAGCTAAGCGCTGCCGGGCGGCACGAGCGAGGCTACAGACAAACAAGAATCTTTTTGCGTATGTTTTCGTACTTACGCCTTTGATCTAGTCGCTATTATTGCTTGTTAGTGCGCTAAAAGATCGTTGTGTGGTGCCGGTGTTTTTGTTCTTGCCATTCGAGCGTGACGGCTCGTGTCGATTGAATCTTAGACCCAGGCTTATAGGAACCAAAATCAAATGCATATTGTGAAGTGTTTAAAATATATAATTTTGTGTTATTCTAGTTATAGGTAGTACTTTGTTTCAATGGCTCCAGCAAAATGTGACGCCGTTTACCGATACTTCTAGTATAATGAAACGATCAATATCAGTCATTGTTGGACACTCAAGAATAAAATGATTATTTGAAAAAAATATCGTAAGAATAAACTTATGTTGATTGTATTCCCGTTAAAATGATTCAAAATAATTTCGTCGGGACTAATTCATATGCGAGAAAATGTAATAAAAATAATTGATTCTTAACAGAATTATTTAATCATGCTTTTTATTTTAAATAATGTTCCGCGTATAAGAATGTATTCTGGGTTTTTCGGTGTAAGAAAACATCGTGTGGAAACTGGACCTAATCCCAATAAGGCGTAGTTTCCCTTATGCCCAGCAAAAATTATATCTGTTTTAAAATCCACGGTAGGCAGATATACTCTTTTCACTTCTCATGCTCGTAAAGTTCGACTTTAAATCGTGCGTGGACGATTTAAAATCGCATTTTAAGCTCTAGCGCATAAAGTAAAATTTTCTTCTAAGACTAAGAATGTTGCTCAACAGCCAAACAGAGTCAAAATATATTGCACAATTTAATTGAACAGTAAAATTTCGTAGAATGCTGAAACTTGTTCTTTTATTATATTCTTGTACTGAGATAGAATAAGCTTTCTGGCCCAGACAATTCCTATTGGATGGAAAAAATATTTTTGTATAGATCAAAGTGTCAGGAATTGATACCAATAAAATTTATAAGTGAATATTGGGCGCTAAGGTGCCAAAAAAATGGTAAAAATGGTAAAAACCAGTTTTTCGCTTCTAGAGGAAAAACTACGGCTCCGACAAAAAATAGTTAAATGTAACAAATATGCGCAATAAAAAAACAAAGAGAATGAGCCCCAGTAGAGCAAAATCTGTTTAGAGGATCGTCCGCAATGTGAAAAAAATTAACCAGTGTAAGTTGACCTATGTATAAGAATAATTACTAGGGCAGAAGAGGTCAGCTAAACATGGTTATATAATTTTAAGAGAAATGAAGCATTATTGCAAATGGCACCTAAAATATAAGAATAGCAGAATTAAAATACTTAAATATAGTTTAAGTTAATTATTAATTTTTTTAGGTGCCATTTGTAATAATGCTTCATTTCTCTTAAAATTACACAACCAAGTGTAGCTGACCTCTTCTGCCCTAGTAATTATTCTTATACCATGGTCAACTTACTCTGGTTAATACACGTTTTTTTTCAAATATTGTAAATTCAATAACTCGCGTTCCGAAAGTTCTGGAAAGCTGAAATTTGAATATGATGTCAGTTTTGTGGTCCTCTAACTACAGTTAAATGTTGAAGTGAAAATGTTGTAAACTTTTTGCAAACCGTCGAATTTTGCAAAAAGTGACCTTTTTTTTAAATCGACTGGGAGGGTATTTTAATTTTCGAAAAACGTTATAATTTCGATTACTATGCATTAAGGAGGAGTTGAACTACAAATTTCCAAGTTTACAAATCATTTGACAAAGAATAAAGTTGTTTAAATAATCTATGAAGTTCAGGCACTTTTTGCGCGCGCGGCGGCGACGCACTATGGCCCAAACGCCCGATCTAGCTGGACAAAATTATTTTACACTCATAGACTAAAATTGACTATTTTTATTATTATTTTGCTATAATTCATGTGAAAAAAAATAACCAGTGTAAGTTGACCTTTGTATAAGAAATTAATAAACCAAGTTTAGCTGATCTCTTCTGCCCTAGTAATTACTCTTTTAGTCCATGAGTGTAAAATAATTTTGTCCAGCTAGATCGGGCGTTTGGGCCATAGTGCGCCGCTGCCGCGCGCGCAAAAAGTGTCTGATTTTCATAGATTATTTAAACAAGTTTATTCCTTTTCAAATAATCTGTAAATTTGGAAATTTGTAGTTCAACTCCTTCTTAATGCATAGAAACGGAAATTATAACGTTTTTCGAAAATTGAAATACCCTCCCAATCGATTTAAAAAAAGGTCTCTTTTTGCAAAAGTCGACGGTTTGCAAAAAGTTTACAATATTTTAATTTGAACAATTAACTGTAGTTAGAGGACCACAAAACTGACATCATATTCAAATTTCAGCTCTCCGGCACTTCCGGAACGCGAGTTACTGAATTTAGAATATTTGCAAAAAAAATGTGTTTTTTTGCGAATTGCGAACGATCCTCTGGACCGATTTTGCTCTACCGGGGCTCATTCTCTTTGTTTTATAATTGCGCACATTTGTTACATTTAAATATTTTTGATCCGACCCGTAGTTTTTCCTCTAGAAGCGAAAAACTAGTTTTTACCATTTTTTTGGCACCTTAGCGCCCAATATTGATCACTTATAAATTTTATTGATATCAATTCCTGACACTTTGATCTATACAAACAATTTTTTTCCCGTCCAATAGGAATTGACTGTACTTTTTATGATTTTTCCGCTAATTCTATCTGAGTATTGCTATAATTATTTGAATTGCTTGTTTTCTATAATTAAATAAATGAAATCAAATAAAATAGGAGTTGGTAATAGTTTAGAAATGCCCCGAAATGTTTTGATGACTTGGCAGAAAATTTCTAAATTCACATGTTAAAAATTCAAAAAAATATATTAAAAAATTAATTGGTTGGAACCATATTTGTTTTCATTGTAATATTTTTGTTAGAACTTGAAATTGTTTTACGATTACCGATAAATAATTTCCTCGCAAATGAAGTAAAAATTAGAGTGTAACCCTCATCCATAAAACCGAAATTACACTCGACTTTTAAACGCCTCGCGTAAAATCGTACGTTTTATGCACTTGTTGTACAATCTACTATTATAATATAATAAAAATAAAATAAAACGAAACGAAAACGAAACGAAACGAAACGAAACGAAACGAAACGAAAACGAAACGAAAACGAAACGAAAACGAAACGAAAACGACACTAAAACGAAACGAAAACGAAACGAAAACGAAACGAAAACGAAACGAAAACGAAACGAAAACGAAACGAAAACGAAACGAAAACGAAACGAAAACGAAACGAAAACGAAACGAAAACGAAACGAAAACGAAACGAAAACGAAACGAAAACGAAACGAAAACGAAACGAAAACGAAACGAAAACGAAACGAAAACGAAACGAAAACGAAACGAAAACGAAACGAAAACGAAACGAAAACGAAACGAAAACGAAACGAAAACGAAACGAAAACGAAACGAAAACGAAACGAAAACGAAACGAAAACGAAACGAAAACGAAACGAAAACGAAACGAAAACGAAACGAAAACGAAACGAAAACGAAACGAAAACGAAACGAAAACGAAACGAAAACGAAACGAAAACGAAACGAAAACGAAACGAAAACGAAACGAAAACGAAACGAAAACGAAACGAAAACGAAACGAAAACGAAACGAAAACGAAACGAAAACGAAACGAAAACGAAACGAAAACGAAACGAAAACGAAACGAAAACGAAACGAAAACGAAACGAAAACGAAACGAAAACGAAACGAAAACGAAACGAAAACGAAACGAAAACGAAACGAAAACGAAACGAAAACGAAACGAAAACGAAACGAAAACGAAACGAAAACGAAACGAAAACGAAACGAAAACGAAACGAAAACGAAACGAAAACGAAACGAAAACGAAACGAAAACGAAACGAAAACGAAACGAAAACGAAACGAAAACGAAACGAAAACGAAACGAAAACGAAACGAAAACGAAACGAAAACGAAACGAAAACGAAACGAAAACGAAACGAAAACGAAACGAAAACGAAACGAAAACGAAACGAAAACGAAACGAAAACGAAACGAAAACGAAACGAAAACGAAACGAAAACGAAACGAAAACGAAACGAAAACGAAACGAAAACGAAACGAAAACGAAACGAAAACGAAACGAAAACGAAACGAAAACGAAACGAAAACGAAACGAAAACGAAACGAAAACGAAACGAAAACGAAACGAAAACGAAACGAAAACGAAACGAAAACGAAACGAAAACGAAACGAAAACGAAACGAAAACGAAACGAAAACGAAACGAAAACGAAACGAAAACGAAACGAAAACGAAACGAAAACGAAACGAAAACGAAACGAAAACGAAACGAAAACGAAACGAAAACGAAACGAAAACGAAACGAAAACGAAACGAAATCGAAACGAAATCGAAACGAAAACGAAACGAAAACGAAACGAAAACGAAACGAAAACGAAACGAAAACGAAACGAAAACGAAACGAAAACGAAACGAAAACGAAACGAAAACGAAACGAAAACGAAACGAAAACGAAACGAAAACGAAACGAAAACGAAACGAAAACGAAACGAAAACGAAACGAAAACGAAACGAAAACGAAACGAAAACGAAACGAAAACGAAACGAAAACGAAACGAAAACGAAACGAAAACGAAACGAAAACGAAACGAAAACGAAACGAAAACGAAACGAAAACGAAACGAAAACGAAACGAAAACGAAACGAAAACGAAACGAAAACGAAACGAAAACGAAACGAAAACGAAACGAAAACGAAACGAAAACGAAACGAAAACGAAACGAAAACGAAACGAAAACGAAACGAAAACGAAACGAAAACGAAACGAAAACGAAACGAAAACGAAACGAAAACGAAACGAAAACGAAACGAAAACGAAACGAAAACGAAACGAAAACGAAACGAAAACGAAACGAAAACGAAACGAAAACGAAACGAAAACGAAACGAAAACGAAACGAAAACGAAACGAAAACGAAACGAAAACGAAACGAAAACGACACGAAAACGAAACGAAAACGAAACGAAAACGAAACGAAAACGAAACGAAAACGAAACGAAAACGAAACGAAAACGAAACGAAAACGAAACGAAAACGAAACGAAAACGAAACGAAAACGAAACGAAAACGAAACGAAAACGAAACGAAAACGAAACGAAAACGAAACGAAAACGAAACGAAAACGAAACGAAAACGAAACGAAAACGAAACGAAAACGAAACGAAATCGAAACGAAATCGAAACGAAAACGAAACGAAAACGAAACGAAAACGAAACGAAAACGAAACGAAAACGAAACGAAAACGAAACGAAAACGAAACGAAAACGAAACGAAAACGAAACGAAAACGAAACGAAAACGAAACGAAAACGAAACGAAAACGAAACGAAAACGAAACGAAAACGAAACGAAAACGAAACGAAAACGAAACGAAAACGAAACGAAAACGAAACGAAAACGAAACGAAAACGAAACGAAAACGAAACGAAAACGAAACGAAAACGAAACGAAAACGAAACGAAAACGAAACGAAAACGAAACGAAAACGAAACGAAAACGAAACGAAAACGAAACGAAAACGAAACGAAAACGAAACGAAAACGAAACGAAAACGAAACGAAAACGAAACGAAAACAAAAACGAAACGAAAATAAAATGAAAAAAAAAATAAAAATAAAAAATTTAAAAATAAAAAAAATATTATACACTGAATTTTTTTAAATATAAAATGAAAAAATAAAATTATATACACGGTGAATCTGAGTATCCCGACAGATTTTAACCATAAATTCCTGATAATTGACTGATAAATAACTGACTGAGACTAAAATGTCGTATAAACTTTTCTGGAATTAGCCTAGTTTCAGAGTTCTTCTTCTTTGTCGTTACACTCTTTACAGAGTGGTCGTGGCCAAAATGTACTAATTTATTTTAATTGACAGTTTTACCAATAACATTTATGTTTTTATGTTCAAAAGCATTTTAAAAATCCGAAAAATGAAAAAAAATTTTTTTTGCGAAATCGACCTAAATTCGTAAAACATTTATTACTCCTTATGTCCTCAGGAATGTATGGTTGAAATCTTTCGGGTTACTCAGATTCACCGTGTATAATAATAATAATTAAAAAACCAGTCTATCTTGAATTTTAAAACAGATATAATTTATACACCCCGAATAATTAACCGAAAATAACTACCATGACTATTTTTCAGTAAAAAGTATATAAAACAGAAATAATTTTCGAAATTACATCCCCTAATTATAAATATTAATTATTTGAAACGGGGTATTTACCTCGCACCCGAAATATCGGGTGCCCAATAACGCTAATATACTTATACATGGTAAATACCCCGTTTCAAATAATATTTATAATGTGAATGACCATGTGAGCTTAAAAAATCGTATATCCCATAATTAGCAGAAAACGACTACCAATCCCTACGCCAATTCATGGGATTAGGTTGCCAAGCGGACCACAGGCTCAACTGAGCCGTGTCAAAAGCCGGGACAAACTCTAGGAGGATGAATATTGGTTTGTGTCAAATCGATTTGAATATGAATAAAAATTGTGTTTTTATTCTTATTCAAAATAATTATTGCCCATCTCATCAGTACGTGCGAACTATGCAAAAATAAACTGAACGTAAGACACATTTCTTTAACAGAAATTCTTTAATTGAAAGTTGTGTACGTGAGCAGAGGACTGGACTGTGAGTGTGACTTTTCCAGAATGAATAAACGACAGCAAATCTTATATTTACTCAATTTGTTCCGCCGCCACCTCTCCTGTTCCATTTCAAATGAGAAAGATAGAACCGCCTGCCTGCGTGGAAAAGAGACAGGAAAAGGGTAGCCCTATGATAGGGTAAGCGGTAAATATTAAAGCTATCTTTACCCCATTCGACTCGGAAACCACATTGAAAAGGGTTAAGCCTATTCAAAATGATTTCCATATCGATAGGGTAACCCAATGATAGGGTAACCCTATCATTAGGGTAAGACTTTAATAGGGTTACCCTATCGAAACGATTAATCAAATGAAGGGGTTTTCCGGTCCCTGGTTAGGAGTTTAATATTTGCCGTTGAATACTCTGGCGTTAGCTGAATAACGAGGGACCAGTATATGCGTGTATGGAATTCAGCTGTCCCTATCTTTTTCAGCGCGAGTGAAAGAGAAACACTGTGGTACGTTTAGTATGAGAGCTCATTGCAAATTTTGCAAAATTATGAATAAAAAAAAACTATGCATTAATTGAGCAATATAAAATAATGAAGTTTTTGGTATTAGTGTGGTGGAATTTTTCCCTTAATTACAGGCGTATAACTCATAAAACTAAAGACATACAACTGTTTAGAGCTAATTGTAAGATTTAATTGTGGAATTATTTTCTATCGAGCCGATTTCGTCCAATCGTGTATTGGAATTAAAGAAGTTCTTCAAAATATAATGAGTAGGTATTAACATGCATATTTTTTTACTTTCCCAAAACAAGTAGTTATAGCTAAAAACTGTTTAAGTATAGTCAATTTGAAGGTCATCGGGTGCTGTTAGCCTCTTTAAACAGCCGAACAAATAAAAGGATAAACTAAAAGTGCCTCCAGATTCAATTATTAAACACACCTATAAACTAAAAAGTTCATCCGTAAGTTTTGGGTTCATCCTTCTAAGTACTTAAGAGGGTTTTGCAAACACTTAACGTAAAAACTTTTAATTGGGTACAACCTCGTCCAACTACTTCTTTGTTTTAAGTTTTTAACCGACTTCAAGATCTCAAAAGACGAGGTTATCAATTCGGCGTGTATGTTTTTTTTATGTTTGTTACTCCATAATTCCGTCATGTCTAAATCAATTTTGAAAAAAAAAAAAATTAGTAGTATATATATATACAGATTGGTCCCGTTTTTGTCAAAACGCAGTTCTGATGATGGGATCCATGAGGAAACGAGGGAACTGCTCAAATATTAAAGGCATACAGTGATTTTTATATTTGTATCAACAAATCCATCATTTTCATTCAAAACAGTGACATTTGATGAAGCAGAACTGCTGATAATGATCAGAACGGAACTCTTCAACGACGCATAGTTCACGTTTGGCGATTTGTCCTCTTCGCTGTGTTTGTTAAGCAAGTTAGATTGTCAGGACAAATTTTCGTCAAGCTCAAGTTCTGATGATGAGTTCCATGAGGAATCGAGGGAATTCCTCAAATCTTAAAGGCATACATAAAGTGATTTTTGTATTTTTATCAACAAATCAAGCATTTTCATTCAAAACACAATATTACATTAAACACATACGTTACATTCGATGAAGTGGAACTTCTGATGATGATCAGAAGGGAACTTTTCAACGACGCATGGTTCACATTTGACGATTTGTCCTCTTCGCTGTGTTTGTTAAGCTAGTAATTTCATTGTATGGAGTCTAAGAGTGTACCATCTACAATAATTCTTCATCGGCTTCCCCAATTGAAGTCGGTTTTTTTTTTTCTTAAAAAATATTTTTAATGAAGATGTAATTAAAGTACGTATAAATAACACAGTCATTTACCCAGGAGATTCTACCCGTGTTAGATATTTGTATAGTATCCTCGCAGTTTGGAAAATTTTAAAAATACACAACCCTAAGTCGGTAATTAAATCTTAAAAGCTCTACCTAAAGGCCAAAATTTATTATAACGTGCTATGTATTTTATTTTTTAATTTATTGAGGCAACAACCAGTTATTCACGATAACAAAGTGGTTACTAATAGTATGGTTAATTTAACTGTCCAAGGGTACACACATTTGAAGATGTTTGTAGTAACTATCGGTCAGCAGAAGTAGCTGTGAGTGGCTGAGGTGTTCAAAATGATCTTTACACTACTTTATTGTTAAGAGAATAAGATTAAACTTCGGCAGTTTGTGGAGTTTAGGCAGCACTAGTGATGAGACACGTTTTTCAAGTGCCTTTTCAGATAAGATAATATAACCAATTAATACCCATTAGGTATCAACCTACATAGTTAAATCATATCTGTGAATAAGTTTAGTTTTTAGTTAAGGTTTAAAAATATTAATAACCCGTTATGGGTTATAAATATCAGTATCACTATCACTATTATTATAAAACTCAGTATTAGTATAAAACAAAGTCGCTTTCCGCTGTCTGTCCCTATGTATGCTTAGATCTTTAAAACTACGCAACGGATTTTGATGCAGTTTTTTTACTAGATAGAGTGATTCAAGAGAAAGGTTTATATGTAGGTATAATACATGCATAATATAGTAGAGAAACACTGATAATTTTAGAGTTTTCTAATGTGATGTAAATAAACACATTTTTTGCGCTTACATTGCAAACGCTGGCTGAACCCTAAGAGATAGATCAAAATAATGTACTACAGTATTCTACACCTCAAAAAGGTCTATAAAAAAATCCGCAATGGTATATGTCTATCTCTTAAGAATAACCAACAATAACCATTTTTTATCCCGTGCGAAGCCGGGGCGGGTCGCTAGTTTTTAATATGTACGAGTCTCGCGAAAAAGTATGTTTTACCACTATTTAAAAAACATCAATGTCAATATTCAATATTAGGTATGTCATAGGCATTAATTCAATAATTATTAGAAGACGTGTCGCGATTGTTGCGGATGTAATTTTTTTTTTTAATTACTGAAGAATGCCTGTTTTTCCCATCAATCAATCAGTTTTTTATCACGTCAGCCGAAGTTGAAAGATCGTTTTCGTACACCAAGTGGATTTTCACGGATAGAAGACGTAGAGAAACATCAAAAAATTTAGAACAAATATTAATTGTATATCAAGAATGTCATAATATTATATAATCGAAAATAATTTAACGGCCTCCTAGCCCAGTCGGTAGTGACACTGGCTACGAAGCAGGAGGTCCCGTGTTCGAATCCTGGTAAGGGCATTTATTTGTGTCTTTATCACAAATATTTGTACCTGAGTTATGGATGTTTTCTATGTATTTAAGTATTTATCAATATGTATCTATATTATATATATCGTCGTCTAGTACCCACAACACAAGCCTTATTGAGCTTACTGTGGGACTAGGTCGGTTTGTGTAATAATATTTATTTATTTATTAATTAGGGTTCCGTAGTCAACTACGAACCCTTATAGTTTCGCCATGTCTGTCCGTCCGTCCGTCCGTCCGCGGATAATCTCAGTGACCGTTAGCACTAGAAAGCTGAAATTTGGTACTAATATGTATATCAATCACGCCGACAAAGTGGTTAATTTTTTGTTAATGTAAATGTTTTCGGAAATAATCGCTCCAGAAGTAAAAAAAAATGTGTCCCCCCCCCCTCTAACTTTTGAACCATAAGTTTTAAAAATATGAAAAAAATCTCAAAAGTAGAACTTCATAAAAACTTTCAAGGAAAATTATTTTGAACTTGATAGGTTGAATAGTTTTTGAAAAAAAAAATTACAAAATAATTTCTGAACTAAGTTTGTGATTTAACCGTATAAGCAGGTATTTATTGTACATGTAATTTCTACAAAATTACAATGAAATGACGTGCTTTCAAATAAAGTAAAAACAGGTGAAAATCGGTTCACGCAATAAAGAAATATCCCATAAAAATCATCTTCCATACTTTAAGCTCGCGCGCAATAGTTTACTTAATTTGCCGATAGATGTCGCTGTACGTGGAATGCTCATATCCTACATGGCGGTGTTATTTTAACTCTTAAGCCCTTACTGTGACGGACGGAAAACTACGGAACCCTACACTGAGCGTGGCCCGACACGCTCTTGGCCGGTTTTTTTTTTCAAATTGGTTTCCTTTGGTTGAATTGTAAGTACCTTACTACTTTTTACTTACCTGTAAAAACACAGTTACATCACTCGTCTGTCAGAAACGTCAAACGCTACCTAAATGCCACAAGCCGCCGAAGTCTAAATAAGAGCGTGTGCAGATCATTTTGAACACCTCACCCGTTTAGCTAATTCTGCTGCTGACTGAACATATAAATACACTTTGTGATGTCAACACGAAAGTAACAATAACTAAAATTATGAAACCAAAATATAATATTAATCAATCATGCTATCATTACAAGATTACTATTGATTTATTGTTGTTAGAAGTTTAAAATATTTTCCGTTGAAACTCTGGCGTTAGCTGAATAACGAGGGTCCAGTGTATGCGTACAAGTGTATGTTAATTTTTTTATTTTAAATCCACACATCCACACAATCCACACTCAAGAGCAATGACGGGGTTAAAAATCTTGTTATAATTAATTCGTAATTATGATTTTTCACTTATTATTGTCACTTGTGATTTTTCACTCCTGAAGCATAAAGAAAAGTAAGCATCGAATGCTATTTTACCCCCTGCACACTCCTCGCTGTAGAGGTCCATAGGGTCCTCTAAGTATGAAAATTAGCAAAATGACTTTAAAGGCTAATAGAGCTTCATTGGTAAGCTTTTACATGATATTTTCATGAGTAAAGTTCATGAAGAAATGAAAATAAATGATTCACATAGTATGTATGAGGATGGAGGTTCACCTTATTACATATTGGTTTTATTTTAGTATGAAAGAAAAGATCAAGTTAATGATCTGACAAAGGAAATAAAATCTATGGAAATATATAAGCATCATGTGTTTTATTAGCAACCATACATACCAGAACTTATGTAATAAGCTATGATCACTGCTCTCAGGAAATGAGAATATTTGAAAAATATAAAACTTGAAATGTTTACTAGGATTTCTCACAGTTTTTGATAACTCATATTATGTTTAGTTGTAATTATATTTATATTATTACTTATTTTTACATTATTGCATAAGCAATTGATAACATGCAGTTTTGTTAAAAATTGTTCACCGTTGATTGGCAAGATTTTGAAACATTCATGATCTTGGTCGATTAATTATGTATTTTACATAGTTGTATTTTAGATAGAAATAATGGTTATTATTATTATTATTTGGGTATTTCAAATGGCATTATGACCATAGGTGGCATTCATATGTAAATTATATATGCAGATTGTGTAGATATTTAATGTATGTTTTAGTTTTCACAGGAAAAGAGGCTATGAATAACAACTTAACAGGATAAGTATGCAACATTTTGGGGAATTATTATCTGAAATATCCGTTTGTACTATTTGCAGTGGACAAACAGTAAGTAGTAAGGACAAAAGTAATTTGGTTACCGCACTAGATTTGTCATAAAGTTTTAGCAATCTTGAGATGGATTCCTTCAATAAGGGATGTATTATTAGGTAAAATAAAACTCATAAAATAGCAGGAGGTTGTATATAAAGTATGTTCTAGAAATATTTACGTCATTCGTAAGATATGTGCTAGGTACAAGAATATATGATTTACTAAAGACATTTTATGACATAGTACAAACTGTTAGTAACATAGACAGGTTCTTTTACCCATTTAGAAATTAGTATTTTGATTATAAATTGCTTTATCATCAGTTTCTTATAATTTCATATTATTCTCATTGTAAGTATACCTAGGGAAGGGAATGACCGACAACTGAGAATATTGTTCGTTAAGTAATGATGAAAATTGATACTTATAATAGGATTTTCGAGATGAATAGTACATTATTGCAGAGGACGGGAAAGATAAATTCGTGGACGAGCGATTTTTTCGGACGAAGCGCAGCTGAGTCCGAAAATATAAGACGAGTCCACGAATTTCTATTCCCGCCGAGGCATATATAACGCTTTTCTCCAAATGTGCGAGGAAATAAAGTAAATTAAATAAATTACATTTTTAGGTTAGCATTAAATATCATGAATTTATGAATTAGCTTCCCTTTACAATATTTTTTTTTAGTATAGAGCACTACTTATACTGCCAATCATCTGCCAAAGTTCATTCAAATAATATTTAAAAATCAATTTTCGTCAAAAACTATTTAAGGCAGTATTAAATATGCTTCTTTCACACAACTGTTAAAGCTGAAACCTTAAAAAAAGTTGTTTTGTCTATGATTATATGAAGCCGTATTCGCACGATCAGACGCGGTGGTCATGCAAGCTATGACACAGAATGAGACAACGAAGGTTTTTGATCTCACTATCTCGCTCTATCCTATAGTTTGAAGGGATTGCCGTTCAGACGGTTGGCTGTTTAATGAAATGTTTAAAAGGTAAAAAACAATGCGGACGACAAGTACAACTTGTCGTCCGCTAAAACAGGACAATAATGATTTTTATTTTTTTAAATTTGTATTAGTAAATAATGACGAACTTCACGTACTAATTTTACTACAGTAAGGTGAACGTTTCCGAGCACGTTGGAGAAAATGTAGTTTATTGTATAGAATAAATGTATTATTGATAATTTATTCAATAACAAAAAGTAGTACCTAATAATATTTTAGCTTTGTCTGAAAATTTGTCCAAATGGAGAGGTTATGTTTTTAATTTGTTAATTATTGTTATAAATCGATACTTAAATTAAATGGAAAGTAATTAAAGTTATATTGCAGGAAGTATATTAAAGAAATTGAATGAATTAAGCGTGAAAAAGCTAAGAACTTACTTTTTCATCCAAAATCGATTTTTGGGAATATTATGTAAAAACTATTATGAAGTTAAATAACGGAAATAAATAAAGTTGGGAGCTTTGTTTTTATAAAACATAAAGATTTCAATTAAGTAAAGCGCTAAAATAGACAAATTTTATGATCAAAAATTGTCGTAAAAAGATTGTAAGGATTTTAAAATTACTGATGTTTGATGGAATTCTAGGCTAGTTTTAGCTTATAAACGTGTGATAAACACAATTTTGATCAAAACAAATAAAGGAAAGCGATGAAAATTAGGATAAAAAGCGAATTTCCTGATAAAAGTTATATTGGTATTTTACAGAGTAAATACGCAGTAAATCCGATAGGATCTTGTCATAATACCAGCAGAAAAATTATCTTCATCATAAATTATATAAATTCAGCTTACTTTGTTTGAATTAAAGAAAATCGTTTTCTTAGAGGTTAGGTTTTCCAAAAAGGGTAGGGCGCTCATAAGAACTTGATTCTTTTAGAAGTATGTAGCGTAGGGATCTTAAGAATCAAATTGGTATACAAAGATATATTGGCATTTTACGGGGAAAATAGACATTAATACTTACAGGGGCTTATTAAATCATACGCGGGGCTAATGTTTTCATCTATTTTCATATAAATTTTCATTGGAAATTGCATAATTGGATAGATATTCAAGAAAAACATTCCCTATGGGAGATAGGAGATTATCGAACTAGGTCACTTAAGTATAGGAATTTGGTCTTTAAAATAGTATGAACTAAAGGATCAATAAGGTTCAAATTGGCTTAAATCAATCTAACCAAGCTACCACAAGGCGGACGTTTCAAACCTCTCTGACGTCACGGGGGTAGTTAGCGTTTATATACGTAATTTTGATGTTATATAAGGGAAGGGCGTACCGTAGGGATTCACTTTGCCTCCGACCAGAGATCTACGAGCACTTGGCCTTCAACCTTTGACTCCGACCAGATCTGCGAGCACCTTGACTTCTACCTACGGGACTACGGGACGACTGAGCAACGGGACCTGACTTCTGCCGCTGAATAGAGCTACAAGCACCGGGCTACAAACACTGAGGCCCCGCCCTGAGCTGCCAATAGGACCAGCAAAAGAAGTCTAATTTGGTGAGGCAAAATTCGTTCACTTTAATGATAAAATTTATTTCTTTTCTGTGTATTCTCTTTAGGTCTCGGAGTTGAGTAAGTGCTTTTAATTAACTGTTATATTATGAACATTTTACCTTATTACTGTGGTCCTTGCATTTAATTTATGTGAAAGGAGATCGTCAATTTTTGTTAGGCTATTTGCCCCAGCTCATTAAGGTGCATATAATTATGAAATAGGTATCAAAACATTCGCCTTAATTTCTAGATCAGGACGGTTATAAAATAATCATGAAATCTAACGGGAAAATTGAGAAATCGGGGATGAAAAAACATGAATGTGATAAGGACAATATTTAAAAGCGTACATGTTTATGATTTACAGTATAACACAAAATAACTACCGGTTTTTTTTTAATATCTACAAAATCTGACATGATAATGTAACGAAAATCATAATAAAATAATAAAAAGTCATATTTTGATCCTGCCGCTGATTTCTTGTATTTGGATAAACAAAGATAATGACTGTCAAACCATCATTGCTACTATTAACTAAACAATCGTAGAACTTATTACAAATAGATAAGGTTTAGCTCTGTTAGAGCGCTACTACTAGTATCCATGAAGTTATAATTTTAAACTGGAGTATACTCTTGGGCCACAAAGTGAGGCCAAAAGAGAGTAATACAGGGAGCTGCGTATCGTTTTGACTTAGGGAGTTATGTCGTCATTAGACAATAATGCCTGACAACAAGTCAAAATGTCAATGTGTGTCAATTTCGTAACGAGTGCGAGTGAGGCACCGCCTCCATAATTAACCCCTCTATCGGACCGTTTTTTTTCTAATCACCTATGAACGACTGTTTTGCACGGTGATAAGGTTCATCTGTGGCTAGGAAAAAAGTGCAACAATTACATCCACTTTTTATAAATCCATACGAGTATCAGACATTACTAAATTTAAAAAAAATGCGTTTCGTTATCGAAAGAGCATGATATAATGCCGTCATAACGCCCTAAGTCACAATGAGACGCAGCTCCCTTTCTTTCGGCCCCACTTTGTGGCCAAAGAATATACTCCAGTTTAAAATTATAACTTCATGCGGCAGACTTGGATGAAGGTGACGTCATACATTGACAGTGTCAAACTAGAATAATAAACTAGATTAGCAAAGTAAACGTAACTCCTTTCTAAAAAAATTCTGTTTCGTCTCAGTCCAGGTAAAGTTAACCTTATGTCAATGTTGTAAAGACGTTAACAACTTATTAAGCACTATTTGGATCGCGGAAGGATCAACGAAATTACTTTTTATTTTGTATTTCTAATTCCCGTTTCATTTTCATGAAATATTTGGTCTAGTTTCGTAATAAAATGGGTATTTGCTTAAAATTGCAGAACAAACCTTATACGAGACCATTATCGCTAGTGGGCCTGGAATTGACAGTCTCCTTTGGTTGAATTATTATATCCAATATATATATGCGTACGGAATTTAACGGAGCATGCGGAAACATTTTACGAATTTAACGAAATAGGGATGGATGCGTTTATCCTATATTGCGTATGCGTTATATTTTTATACGTTTTGCGGAATGCGTTATATTTTTATACGTTTTGTGTATGCGGTTATCCTATATCCTATATATCGTATGCGTTATAATTTTATACGTTTTGCGAATTTTATTGCGGAATGCGTTATATTTTTATGTTTTGCGGTTGCGGCATATGAATTTAATTGAGTATATATTAAGACGTTTACCCTATTTTGGGAACGATTTTTAGCGTGTTTTACGTACCTGATTTATGAATTTAAACGAGTGTGTCCTCTATTATACTTACGTTTCATATGCTTTGGTATATAAGCATTGACTTGAACTGAAGTAATTATTACTTGTGTGATTGTAACATTATTTATGTATGACATTAACCACCGACCGATGACCGACATTAACCATTGAACGATTATGTTCATTCTTCATAACCACTACCTTGATCCTTCTATGAAGTGTTATTTATATAACTGAAATTATTTATTACTTTTGAGCTGAAATAAGGCATCTAACTTTTGTACCAGCATTGAATTATAAAACAAAAATATTATGAAAATTTTAACAATGTTCTCTGACATAGTGAGACTTGTATTTTATCACCATTCACAATAATTGATGAATAAATATTATTATATTGTTGGAAATACAATAATTGGCAAAGAAAAAGTCACTACGATAAAGTATTGAAATTCAACTGAGAAATTGAATCGTGCTGGAGTGAGTTATGGGAATCCATGCCAACTACATCTGAACGAAAATAGTTCATAAGTTAATGCAGACTTTCATTCTAATAGTCGTACATCATCTGTAAAATTTGATAATTAGATGAAGAGTTTGGTAGTTAGAAACAATGCCTCACTCTACGTACAATGCTATTTGCTCGTCCTTGAAGTTTGAATTAGCATAACTGCCTCACACGACATATTTCTATGACTTATTTTGGCACGACCACAGTCACTTTGGTTGAATTTTGGTTTAATTTTGGGTTAATTAAATAGCTAGGCATCTCAGAGGTTTTCTTGGCGTTTCTTTCCTCTGGTGTGTAGGTTACGAAACGTTGGTAGCATCACTAGTTGTTATTAGTAGAGAAAAAGAAAAGAAATAAAAATAAAAATAAATTAAGATAGATTAAGAGCTAATAATCCCCACCGCACGGATTACAGGCGTGTAGATAAGGAAAAACCTTTCACACATCAGCTACCCATCCTAACTTTTGTTTAAATACTTGCAAAATTATATCTAATCAAAATAATCAGAAAAAACAACTAATTTGTAAAGTTGTTTCTGCCTGGATTCGTTAACATTAGCGCTTGTAGGCGTAGGGGTTAAATAAAAAAAAAAAACATATTTGCTTGTAGTTAAAAAATTCAAATAAGACAAGAGATCATTTCATCGTCAATAACAAAATTTTACAAATTAATTTTCTAGCATTAATCTTCACCGCAAATATTGGGAAGACTTTGTCTATATGGAAACTACCGAATAGCATTTGCTTTTACAGTACCTCTACCACGAGTCATTACAGAAAATTCTGAAACCTTTCTGCAGTCGTTAACGAATCAACGGGCTTCGAATAGTTTTCCTTCGGTATCGACAGCAAGAAATTCGAAATCTCTATGCTGACATACATCCGTCTCATAGGTAGAACGAGACGGATGTAGTCAGTGCAGTTTGTTATCGATAGGTTTTATTAAAACGCTACCATAAGACACTAATTTGACATACGTCACCGAAAAATACCGTATCGACTGTAGAAAACTCTTTCACTATCAAATTGTAGGGTGAGATGTCAAAACATGGTGAAAGTGAAAACCATTCGTATTTATTGTGTTATATTTATATATTATTAATTGATGAAATAATATCGACAATGCCTTATATTAAGCATAATTTGTTAAGAAGACTGCATAGTATGATAACTGGAACTGGAAAACGAAACGGTAAATTTCAAGCCGATATGAGAAATAGAAATATCCACATCAACACTTCAATAAAAATAATTTTAAAAAAGAAATCTAGACCCAAGAACTGCTGAATATTTGTGAGATTTATGTATTAATAGTCAATTAATCTGATTTTAAATCGACACAAAAATACCAACTCTAACCTAAAATGAATGGTAAGTAGTTGAAATTTGATATGATAGTTATAAACACTTTCATTTTCAATCATAATAATTACAATGAAACTGTGAAAAATAACAAATAATATTGAAACATCTTTTACAGGTTCTTGTGCATCATTCATTTCTGATTGATTGCTGTAGCAGCTAACTTATCACCAGCAAGGCAAACTATTTATCCCAGGAAGGTGTATTATTTTATATTCAAGAAGTAACAACTGCGTTTCAGGCCGGCATCTTCGAATTATTGCATCCAAGTACTATAAAATAGTGCTTACTTAAAAGACATCCAGATTTATACAGGGCACTTTGAAATGATAATGTACATAATTATATTAAAGATTTATTTATTGCGAAATAGCCTTTTAAAGTAACATTGTCACAAACTAGAAACTTATAAGTACTACTAACAATTACTCGTACGTGTAACTTATAAATAGAAATAAAACTATCATTATGCAAGAAGCGGCAAAGCCGCAATCCTGCGTTGTGTTATGTATGAAAACCGGCGGCTTGCTGGAGCATCTTTAGCTTCCCTTGTGCGTTTGTTAGGTCGTGAGGCTCCGTGCCCCTTGCTCCACGGATCGATTGCCTCGACACCAACAATAGTTAGACGAACGACAACTATATGTAATAGTCTTGTAGTGATTTCGGATGTCGGGCGCTGCTCCGGCTTGTTCGCTGGTAAATAAATTAAAGGACTTGGCCAACGTGTCGGCGTCGACGCAGGTGGGATGTGTAACAATAGCGAACTGCCTATACTTTAGAGAATCAACAACATCCTGAAATGGTACTTATCCTTTTGTGATTATACAATAGACCTAAATAATAAGAAATAAACCTATGATCCACTATGATCTTGATCACTAAAAGTCGAACTGTCATGTTGACAAAATAACCAAATAAATTAAGAATCACCTAACACTACATATGGTCGTAGTTCTAGGACGTTTTAAACTAGTAGTGTTATTTGTACATTTGACATTTCATCAATTTGGTTTTCTTAGGTAATCCTATATCCTACGACGAAATAAATATATGGATGGATGGATGAAGTACTGACAGTTTTCACCCCTTTTCCTAGCTTTGAATATGTATGACGAAATACGTAATTTCCCTGTTTAAAAAAAAGTTGCAATCGGTGAACGTTATGAAAAAATAGTCAAAATAAAGATCCTGACGAATTGAGAACCTCCTCCTTCGAAATCTTGAAGTCGGTTGATAACATTTTATGCGTTAAAAGTCACGCGCGTTTAAATCAGGTAAAAAAAAGGCTTACTGTCATAGCTTGTATTTCAGTAAGCCAGAAACAAATTTCATGACCAATCGCGAGGCGTCCCAGGCGATTATAATTTTTGAAGTGGTTAAGGACGAAGTATAATGATGACTCGCGTAGGTCAGCCGTCGCTCCGTTGATGGGTTGCGGAACGTCAGTATTTGATGCTCTTATTATCAGGAAAATCGTCAGCCGGCTGATTTGAGGTAGAAAAACCGTCTGCTGATACCCTAGATACCATATATCCATGTGACTAGTTTACGGTTTTTTCAGTGCTATACAGTCGGCTGATGATTTTTATTTTATTTGTAATAGCATATAAATTATCACCTGTTTCAACTGGGACGCGATGGTCATTTTATTTTATATATATTTTATGTGAGAAAATGGCTGCTGTTCCTCAACCCACTCAAGGAACGGCAGCTGACGATCACGAAGCTTGATTATTTACCGCCCTTAACCACTTAAAATTTACCGCTTGGGACACGATGACCAACGGAAATTATTCCTGGTTTACGGCCTAGCAACCATATTAAACACCCACAAAAAGTATGTTAATTTTTCAGAGCTAGAGGTACAGTACCTCTACCACGAGTCATGCAAATAAGCCCAATTCGAGATTCGTTCACGAATTCGTCAATTATTTGAATGGAGAATTTGTGCAGAGCCTCTAGCGGTCACTTATAGAACTAAAAATTACTGCCATACCATAAGTTGAATTATCGTTAATGCAATTCGCTCACGAAAGTTCGAGTGCTTGTTTCGTTTGTGTAGATTTCAATACGTTACAAAGTGACGTGACGTGACAAACGTCACATCCTTCACACCAACCGAAACAGATTGTAGGTAAGCCAAAAAGGTTTTACTTCCTAAGTACATTTTATCTGAAGGTTTAGAACTGTAGACAATTATATGAGCAGTGAACAATAATAAACATAGAAACCGTACTTAGCTCTGAAAAATTATCCTACTTTTTGTGGGTGTTTAATATGCTTGCTAGGCCGTAAACCAGGAATAATTTCCGTTGGTCATCGTGTCCCAAGCGGTAAATTTTAAGTGGTTAAGGGCGGTAAATAATCAAGCTTCGTGATGGTCAGCTGCCGTTCCTTGAGTGGGTTGAGGAACGGCAGCCATTTTCTCACATAAAATATATATAAAATAAAATGACCATCGCGTCCCAGTTGAAATAGGTGATAGTTTATATGCTATTACAAATAAAATAAAAATCATCAGCCGGCTGTATAGCACTGAAAAGACCGTAAACTAGTCTCATGAATATATGGTATTTAGGGTATCAGCAGACGTTATTTCTACCTCAATACAGCCGGCTGACGATTTTCCTGATAATAAGAGCCTCAAATACTGACGATCCGCAACCCACCAACGGAGCGACAGCTGACCTACGCGAGTCATCATTATACTTCGTCCTTAATCACTTCAAAAATTATCACCGCCTGGGACGCCTTGCGATTGGTCATGAAATTTGTTCCTGGCTTACGGTTCATGCCATCGGAGCCGGGAAATACAAGTTATGACAGTAAGCCTTTTTTTACCTTATTTAAATGCGCGTGACTTTTAACGCATAAAATGTTATCAACCGACTTCAAGATTTCGAAGGAGGAGGTTCTCAATTCGTCAGGATCTTTTTTTTTACTATTTTTTCATAATGTTCACCGATTGCAACTTTTTTTTAAACAGGGTAATTACGTATTTCGTCATACATATTCAAAGCTAGGAAAAGGGGTGAAAACTGTCAGTACTTCATCCATCCATCCATATACTTATTTCGTCGTAGGATATAGTATTACCTAAGAAAACCAAATTGATGAAATTTCAAATGTACAAATAACACTACTAGTTTAAACCGTCCTAGAACTACGTCAATACGAGTATGTAAAGTGTTAGGTGATTCTTATTTTATTTGGTTATTTTGTCAACATGACAGTTCGACTTTTAGTGATCATAGTGGATCACAGGTTTATTTCTTATTATTTAGGTCTATTGTATAATCACAAAAGGATAAGTACCCTTTCAGGATGTTGTTCTCTAAAGTATAGGCAGTGCGCTACTGTTACACATCCCACCTGCGTCGACGCCGACACGTTGGCGAAGTCCTTTAATTTATTTACCAGCAAACAAGCCGGAACGGCGCCCGACATCCGAAATCACTACAAGACTATTAAATATAGTTGTCGTTCGTCTAACTATTGTTGGTGTCGAGGCAATCGATCCGTGAAGCAAGGGGCACGGAGCCTCACGACCTAACAAACGCACAAGGGAAGCTAAAGATGCTCCAGCAAGCCGCCGGTTTTCATACATAACACAACGCAGGATTGCGGCTTTGCTTTGTCGCTTCTTGCATAATGATGGTTTTATTTCTATTTATAAGTTACACGAGTAATTGTTAGTAGTACTTATAAGTTTCTAGTTTGTGACAATGTTACTTTAAAAGGCTATTTCGCAATAAATAAATCTTAAATATAATTATGTACATTATAATTTCAAAGTGCCCTGTATAAATCTGGATTTCTTTTAAGTAAGCACTATTTTATAGTACTTGGATGCAATAATTCGAAGATCCCGGCCTGTAAAGCAGTTGTTACTTCTTGAATATAAAATAATACACCTTCCTGGGATAAATAGTTTGCCTTGCTGGTGATAGATTAGCTGCTACAGCAATCAATCAGAAATGAATGATGCACAAGAACCTGTAAAAGATGCTTCAATATTATTTGTTATTTTTCACAGTTTCATTGTAATTATTATGATTGAAAATGAAAGTGTTTATAACTATCATATCAAATTTCAACTACTTACCATTCATTTTAGGTTAGAGTTGGTATTTTTGTGTCGATTTAAAATCAGATTAATTGACTATTAATACATAAATCTCACAAATATTAAGCAGTTTTTGGGTCTAGATTTCTTTTTTAAAATTATTCTTATTGAAGTGTTGATGTGGATATTTCTATTTCTCATATCGGCTTGAAATTTACCGTTTCGTTTTCCAGTTCCAGTTATCATACTATGCAGTCTTATTAACAAATTATGCTTAATATAAGGCTTTGTCGATATTATTTCGTCAACTAATAATATATAAATATAACACAATAAATACGAATGGTTTTCACTTTCACCATGTTTTGACATCTCACCTTATAATTTGATAGTGAAAGAGTTTTCTACAGTCGATACGGTATTTTTCGGTGACGTAAGTCAAATTAGTGTCTTATGGTAGCGTTTTAATAAAACCTATCGATAACAAACTGTACTGACCTTCAGTGCGTTAACATGACAGATCACATTCGACGTGCCGCATACATTCGTCTCGTTCTACCTATGAGACGTATGTATGCAGCGCACTAAACGTAATCCGACATGAAATGTCAGCATAGATCGTTTGTATGTGTTGCTGTCGAAACTGAAGGAAAACGATTCGAAGCCCGATTATTCGTTAACGCCTATAGAAAAATATTCAGAATTTTCTACATGACTCGTGGTAGAGGTACAGATAACCTGACACCATTCTACAGCCATACCACTAACCTTCCCGCATCAACAGCTTGAACTTATAACCGAATATTTAATTTACTGATTAATTTTATATACCTACTTACGTAATGTCTTTTCGTTGTAAAGTACCATTTATAGGAAATAAAGTTTAAAACAAATATCCTTGTTTTTGTTTCAACAACCTCCGTATCGGTCTCCTAAAAATTATCGGGTTACTACATAAATAGGGATCTGCCACTAAACTTTCACGAGCCATTGTTAGGAAAAACCGCTGGGATTGTCTGACAAATCATGTTTATATAGGAAATTAGTTTATTGGGGTTGTAGTACTTAACGCAGAGTTGTAGTGTTCCTTTCAGAAGGTAAGTATGTATAGTCATCAGAGCTTAGGGAAAGTTTTAGTATTACTGGGTTTCAGACGGGGTAGAGGGTTTCCTGCGTAGAGAGCCACTTTCTAAGCGTTTTAAGTTTCAGCTGTTGTACCTTCCTTTAGTAGCTTCCAATAGCTGCTCTAGCTTGTAGAGTAAAGAAATAAAGTTTAATTTAGGAACGAGCGTCGCGTTCTCTTCATCGCTCAGTCACCTTAGTCGTCTAGACTTCATAATGTCGAGCTTGCAGGCTAATAACCAATTGTATGAACCACTCTATGCTTATATATTTCTCTATACCTGAAAGAACGGAAACGGTATATATGTACCTAGTCGGTTAATAAAGAGTTTTCACTAAATAAATAGGAATAGGTAGCAACAGTTTAATTATTCATGTACATCATTTAAAAGCTTATTTAATAGTGAATAGATGACAATATATTGAATTGAAAGTTATTGTCGCAGTTTTTCAAAATTCTTTATTACACTCGGAAAAAGGCGTGAAAAATATACGTCAAAATTACACTCCTTGTTCATGTTGTGATTTTAAATCCTATTTATTTTTAATCACGTTTAAGACGCATCAGGCTTGCAAAATTCAGTAGCTATATTATTTAGCTTCAATGTGGTATAATGTATAGTTCACGTGAGTCTATCCGATAAAATACTAGACTATACGTTGCAAGTCTGCTTGTTCCATAGCAGTCTAAATCTATGTCTTTTATGCAAAACTTAAAAATAGGCAATGTTTCAAATGGGAATATCTGTGGGATAAAATCGCAAGAAAATTAAATGGTGGTCAAGCAATTACCTCTAATAAACAGGTTTCTTACAAACATGCAATGGAACCTTCTAAACAACGGTGCGATATTTATTTAATGCACTTTTGTAAAGTGTAATTTTCTTAAATTTACCGCGTGTTTGTGTCTTCACGCAATCTTGTGCTTTACAAGGATTTTCAATAAATTTCCCATCTGTTTTGTATATTATTATACCATATTATGTTCATTACAAATTAGGGTATAAAAAATACTGAATTTTTTTATTTAAAACTTTATTTTATATTTTGTCAGTCAGAAATCTGGTAACAGAACTTAGTAACCAACTAAGGTAATGTATATTTAAGTCAAGAAACTTGCCACCGTCGTGGTATAAAAAAAGTAACACACATAAACAATTCACACGTTTATCTTAAATCTGGCGCCCTTTACGTGATCTGATCAGAAGTCTGGACGGACAGGTTCTGTTTAGCATACATATTGGATACCTCGGGCACCAATCCACGCCGACCTTTTAAACAATTCTTATTATCAGAACAGGTGTCTGCATTCTAGTGATCTCGGTTTTGAGTAAACAGATGTGTAACAATAGCATTTATTTTGTACTAGCTTTTGCCCGCGGCTTCGCTCGTGTTAAATTCGGGGTAACAAACCATACAAACTTCCACCCCCCATTTTAGGGAAGTGGGAGGTTAGAAAGAGACAAAAAGTAGCCTATGTCACTCTCCATCCCTTCAACTATCTCCACTTAAAAGATCACGTCAATTCGTCCCCCCGTTTTGCCGTGAAAGACGGACAAACAAACAAACAAACAAACAAACACACACACTTTCCCATTTATAATATTAGTATGGATTCTCTGCCTCAAATTCGTAAATTTGCCGTTACAATTTCAATGCCGAAAATTTACGGACCCTTCCAGTCCAGAATTCAGACCCTTTCATTGTTTTTGAAGTGAAAACTTCTTTAGCGGCGCTGTGCACTTTTTTGTGATGGAGAAAAAATGTTAAACTCGCGACAGGTCACGTGACCGACATATTCGTAAGACGGACACGTAACCTGATCGAATAAATAATTGTAATAGTTCTGAAGTGTTACATTTTTAATGTACTTAATATAAATTGTGTTGTTTGTGTACGATAGCGCAATAAATGAATATTGTATTTTACCACATAAATTATAGTATACTGATTTAAACTTACACGATTTTCACTCATTATTTTGTCAAAAACGGGACTTAATCGCGTACACTAACTTTTATTATTTCCCTGAAGTTTCGAGCGTGCCGTAACGCTCGTGATCGCAGGCAGACTGGCGAGGAATTGTATCAGCATCTCCTAGCTGCGCGGGTTTTTCGAACTACCCGCAATTGGTCTCGATTATGCACATTCACGCTAGGGTTGTCACTTTGCCTACACACAACACTCACGACATCTGGTGGTTTGGAAATGCAAGTATTTTCACGCTTACATTTGCTGATCACTGGATTCCACGAACCTATATTGGAGAAACCAAACGCACAGTAGCGGAAAGGGTCAGGGAACATATCACAGCAGTCAAAAATCGGCAAATAAACAAGTCTGCTGTAGCCGAACATTTGTTGGAATCTGGACCAAACCACTGGATTGAGCTCCGTAATCCAAAAGTCCTCTCCACAGAACGTCTTCGTCATAGCAGGAAATTACGGGAGGCTATTGAAATTAGGAAGCATAAAAATTTCAACCAGAACGAGGGACAGGGGATCTCGTCTTCGTGGAATCCAGTGATCAGCAAATGTAAGCGTGAAAATACTTGCATTTCCAAACCACCGGATGTCGTGAGTGTTGTGTGTAGGCAAAGTGACAACCCTAGCGTAGTAGGGTAGTTCGAAAAATCCGCGCAGCTAGGAGATGCTGATACAATTCCTCGCCAGTCTGCCTGCGACCACGAGCGTTACGGCACGCTCGAAACGTCAGGGAAATAATAAAAGTAAGTGTACGCGATTAAGTCCCGTTTTTGACAAAATAATAATTTATGGTACTTTTATACTGAGAATTAAAGCAATTCGTGCTAAAATTATTTCCTAACCATTCCAAAAATTAAAAAACTGCACAACGTTAATATTCAAGTTTTCACTTCTGCCGGCACTCCCGGAGTGCACCCCGTTGTTAGGGTTCCGTAGCCAAATGGCAAAAAACGGAACCCTTATGGATTCGTCATGTCTGTCTGTCCGTCCGTATGTCACAGCCATTTTACTCGGAAACTATACGAGGTATCTGAATAAAATTTACACATAAGGTGTATTTTGTATGCCGCTACTTAGTTAAATTTGAAAAAAAAAATATTTTTAAAGTCAACCCGGAGAAGAGCCAGGCCATAGTTTTCTCCAGGCACGCAGACTATGCCGCCCTTACGAGGAAGCATAAAACTATCACCTTACTTGATCAACCCATACCTTGAGTTGAGTCTGTCAAGTATCTCGGCGTCCATCTTGACCGCAGGCTTAATTTCTTTAGGCACATCCAAACTGTTCACGGCAGGAAGAGCAAAATGACGATTAAGAACGAACTCACCATTTACAAGGCCTGCATCAGACCAGTCTTCTCTTATACCAGCATGGTATTTGCCCATGCATCCAGGAGGCAACTTAAAAAACTCCAGCTATTACAAAACAGGATACTTAGAGAGGCCGTTGTCGCTCCCCTCTACATCAGAAATCTAGACATCCACAAGGATCTTCGCATCCCCTCCGTGACGCATCACATGAAAATACTAGCAAGGCGTTTTCATGAAAAAGCTGTAGGTAACCCGAACCCCTTAATCAAGGAATCGGTTAGCTACAGCCCAGACCCCTTGCTAGCATTTTCAAATAAAGGTCTCAAGTCCTCGAGAAAGAATATTCAAAAGCGTCATCCTAAGCATATCTTAATTGTTAAGGACGACGCTTTTGCTCAAGCCAATGAAGCTGAGATTCGACGACTTGGCGAACTCCTCAGAGAACGCATGGGCTTCGCGCCCAGACCTCTTCCAACAACACCCGGGCTGCCTTTGAACAACCCGTCTATCATCCGGTCGCCTTCGGGCGCGCCCTCTCCTCTCAACTCTCCTATTTCGGCTCCCTTGTGTAGCGTGTCCCCAACGTACTCTATCAATACTGCGCTGCGGTAAGACGCAGTAGGCGGGGAAGACCTCCCCGTGTTCCTTTGTCCCCCTGTCTACTATCTCCTATGTTCATCCAATCAAACTCATTCAGAACCTATACATCTTCATTTATTTATTTATTTTATTAAGAAACAAACAGTCATTTATATATAAGAGCTTATAAAATATTGCTTAAAATTAAAATTAAATTTCCTTAAGGTTAATACAAAATTGCAGTCTATAACTAACATGTCTGTGGTTATTCTTTATGAATATCAAGAACCAAGTGTGAATAATAATATGAAATTTGACATAGGTAATTACCGAAAAGCTGATTTTAGTAAATTTATGGAACAGGTAAACAAATCAATTTCGCTGAGTTTTACGTTTTCATTGAATATATTGCAAGCACGTCCTGTAAATATATTCTTTGCGTTACGCTTTCTACTAAAGGGAATCGAAAACAATTTTTTTTCTGGCATTGGCGCTGACATCTACGAGGTACTCTAAAATGTATTTGATGTAAAAGTGAGGGGGCATCTAGCATATTTAATATAACTTTATAAAGTAAGACGGAATCTACACAATCTCGACGGTCACTGAGAGTTTGTAGTTTATGGTGGGTCAGTGACTCCCCATAGCTTATGTGAGTATGGTGAGTTCTATAATAAAGGGTTTTGTCGCAGATAGCTTAAAATTACTGTTGTTTTTGTGTAACTAGATCTAAGTTAATCATTTTCTCGATTTATACCAATTTGTTTGTTTTAATAACGTGTATAAATATTGTGTTTCTATGTCTAGTTCCTGAGTATTATCTGTGTCTAATTTTATTGAAATTGTGTCGTAATACCCAAAATGTCTAGATTATAAGAATTTTGTACTTATCTATGAAGAAATATCCCATAATAATATCAATTTATACCCTCCTACAATCATGTAATAGTTTAAGATTATTGGCAAATAAACGAAAGACTTACACGGCACATATCAGCCACTAGTACGAGCACGCTAGAAAACCCATAAAAGAGGTCAGCACTCGTACTCGTTGCCCGGGGTACCCCCGCACCTCAAGCAGGCCGGCCTGCCCCAGGTTCCCTCCCAGTTTCTATACTGGCCTCAAAGACCCTCTCTCCCCAGGAGCAGAGGGAATATGAGGCTTATATAGCAAACGCTAGCAATTACTTCTTCGCCTCAGTGTTAGGCCGTAAAGTCGCTCTCTACCAGAATGAATAATAGTTGCCTCAAGCTTAAACCCAGTTCGCTAACCATCGGTTTTTATAACGCCGATGGCCTAAGCCGAATGAAGGATGAGATTACACTCTTTCTGCGCGATCATTCCGTCGACATCTTCCTAGTACAGGAAACATTCTATAAACCGTTTATGCAATGTTTACGCGTCCCTGGTTACACACAGATTAGAAACGATAGGATTGGTAGGGCCCGCGGGGGCACTTGCATCTTCTATAAAAGTTTCCTACATTGCATCTCTCTCAACCCCCCTCCACTGACAAACATGGAAGTGTCGGTCTGCCGCATATCGATGGACGGTCATCCCCCCATATCGATTGCGTCAGCCTACATCTCTCCATCACTTAACATACTACAGACTGACCTAGATATTTTAGCAGCCCTAGGCCCCTCGGTCATCGTGGCCGGTGACCTAAATAGCAAACACGTCGACTGGGGATGCGTCGCGACTAACCCCAACGGTAGGCTGCTCAATCGTCTGTTAATCGAAAGCCTCCCTTTCGATATCCTCCCTCCCCTTGAAGCAACCCACTACCCCCATACTGAAGGACACCGACCAGACATACTTGACGTAGCCCTTTTAAAGAACGTAGCGCTTACTCTGCGTTCTATAGAAGTGCTAGACGAATTAACCTCAGATCATAGGCCGGTCCTCTTGCGACTGGGCCCTCACCCCGATCAAGCCCCTCCTACCAGGACACTCGTGGACTGGGACCAGGTGCAACAAGGTCTCCTAAAGACAGACGCCCCCATACTTAGAGACATACCTGAAATTATTACCACAACTCAACAGACTGACCAAGCGATCGACCTATTCACCAACTACCTCAACGCTGTCAAAAGCGAAGCCTCTAGGGAGGTGTCGGCCGAGGAAATCCAACGCCGCCCCCTGCCTAGGGAACTGAGAGAGTTGCTGACTAGGAAAAATCGCGCCATTAGGACCTACTCTAACTGGCCTTCCCCCGAAAATCGTCAAATCCTGAGGGGCTTGTGTCACGAGTCCAAACAGCGAATTGCCGAATTTCGGGAGAACTCTTTTAGGGATCTGATGGGGGAGATAAAGCCTAGTCACCAGGCTTACTGGAAACTAGCTAGATCTCTCAAATCAGATACCGTCTGGACTATCCCCCCTTTGGAACGCCCCGGTAGTCCAACCCGCGCACTCGAGGACGACGAGAAAGCAGAATGTCTCGCCAATAGTTTAGAGTCTCAATGTTCGCCCAGCCTCCTGCCTGCCGATGAAGCCCATGTCGAGAGGGTAAATTCTGAGGTGGACAGGAGATCGCGTCTCCCCGTAACTTCACCTCTCGTACCGGTGTCGGTTAAGGAAGTCCACGATCGAGTAAGGTATCTTCGAGTAAGGAAGTCCCCGGGTGCGGATGGCAACTCCAACCGCATGCTGAGACTTCTGCCCGAACATCTTTTACTCATTCTGGTCGGCATCTTCAATGCCGCCCTGTCCAATAGTCACTTTCCAGCCGCGTGGAAACGTGCCACGGTCATCGGAATAGCAAAGCCCGGCAAACCCCGGGCCTCGCCTCGCCGGGCTCGCTTGCTAAGCTGTATGAGCGAATCATCCTCGCTCGGATTCTCAGGTTCACGACTGAGAATTCAACTATCACGGACGAGCAGTTCGGCTATCGTGCCGGACACTCGTACGTCCAACAGGTGCACCGCATCACGGAGCACGTGCTGGACGGCTTCTCGCGTCTAACAGGGTTGAAGATGGGAGCGATCTTTCTTGACGTGGCGAAAGCCTTCGACAAGGTCTGGCATAACGGGTTGATATACAAGTTATATCAGATCGGTATGCCGGACAGACTCGTACTCATAATACGAGATTTCCTTACGGACAGAAGCTTTTGCTACCGACTGGAGGGAACGCTTTCACCTCCACATCCTATTAGGGCAGGAGTCCCGCAAGGCTCCGTTCTCTCGCCTACACTCTATTCGTTGTTCACGAACGATATTCCTAGGCACCCGCGTGTCGAACTAGGGTTGTTCGCGGACGACACCGCGCTCTTTACGACGCACAATCGCTACATTCTTGTTCGGAAATACCTCCAAGAGGCAATCAATGGCTTAGGCCAATGGTTTCGTCTTTGGCGTATTGAAGTCAATCCGGACAAGAGCGCAGCGATTATCTTCCACCCTACTGCCATAGGTCCGACAGGCAGGAAGGTGGCTCCGGTCCGGCTTTTTGACCAGCCCATTCCGTGGGTTAACGAGGTCAAATATCTAGGCGTCACTTTCGACCGTCGTATGACTTTCAAAAGCCACATCCGTAGGGTACGCAACAGAGCGCTGTTCGTATTAGGAAGGCTAGGGCCGATGATTAACAAGTTTAGTAAAATGTCATTTAGAAATAAGCTGACACTCTACAAGACTTGTGTTCGTCCAATCATGGCATACTCAAGTGTGGTTTTTACCCACGTGGGTATGTCAAGTCTCGCTTCAGGTCGTTCAGAATCGTTTCCTCCGTAGGGCGACTGGTGCCCCGTGGTACCAGACGACCCTCAGTTTGCACCATGACGCGGGGCTTGACTCCCTTTATGGTTTCTTTAAGCAGACTGCCCGGCGTTATTTTGACAACGCTCCGCACAGTAGTAATCCGTTAGTTAGGAAGGCTGCGAACTACATTCCCAACCCTCCCCCCGTCGGACTCTTAACACGGAAGTCACTGATTAGGGGCCGCTCGGTTCGGCGGCCTAGACACTACGTCACGGACTAGGACGACGCACTCACAGCGGCCATTCATGAGAAATGGAACGCTGTGCATGCGCCCTCCCCCACATGTACACTGCGGCGCCCCCGCCGGCGGGGACGCCCACCTCGGAACAGTCGCGACCACATCGACACATTCAGTCCCTTATCCACCCGGTACCGCCGCATACCGGATAGAGTCACCCCGACAGTATTCGGGCCTAGCTGAGTTTCTTGCTGGAGTCTTATCAGCTAGGCTAGGAGTAGCGAACCAGCGACAAAACCCCCATTAGCTCGATCCCCCCCCACTCACCCAGATCAGGTTGAACTCGCTTCAACTGATCTCGCTGGAAGCGCAAGCTCGGTAGGAGCATTCCAAACGTAGCAAACTCGTCACGTTAGGTCGCGGAAGGGTCCTGGATTTTCCCCCGGCAACCATCCCACCAAACAGTCCGCCCGCTTTAGCGCTCCAGAAGCATAAAGCCCAAGTCAGGCTCAAAAAAAAAAAAAAAACTCGTTGCTCACTTCTACAACTACTCCCAGCGGGGAAACACCTGCAACTACACTGCTCAAATGTTACAAAGCTAAATAAGTGTTTTTATTCATCTCCCTACATGACCTGGTAAATGATACAGCGGGTCAGCGCTGCTTGGTTCAACGTGTTAATCCGGTCTGCACACAACAGCTGGTCCTTCGAGCTCAGGATGGAAGAAATCTGCTGCCAATTCAAGAAAAAAACAAGTACGCGCTGAGCTGGATTAATTTCGCTCAGAATCTTCACACGGTGTCCGGCTTAACCGCTGATACACCTGCCCGCTTTCGCGGAAGAGCCCTGTGCTATTTACCAGCTTGCTGAACGGACCGCTCGTGTAGAGGCCATACTCCACGTTCGTGTCCTGGCAACTTTCGTTGCAACGTCACATGGTTGACGTCTTCACACTGCTTTCGGACGCTCTGGCACTTGCACTTAGCCTTTGCGCGAGATTCAGTGCATCAGGGATTAACGCCCACGAGTAAGTAAAGTGAACGTAGGGCCGCTTTCACTGCACTAGGCAGTGTCAGCCATTAGGTTTTAGGTAGGTAAGGTTAGGGAACCCCACGTGCGTCAAGAAGCAAGAAGAAAGAAGAAGATGTCCGATCATACGCTCAAGATGTCTCTTCGCTCACACAAGGGACAGCTCTCCAGAGCCGTTACCCCGCCGTCTGGTGGAACAACCTCCGGCGATACCAATACATGGGACAAAGGCACCTGCAGCACTCTTGGCGATGGTCCTAGTGTCGAACCGCGTCTACAGCCGCCGCCGGCAAAAGCACCGGCGCCCGCTTATTCGGAAATATCGGAAGACGAGGCGGAAAAGACGTTAGTTAAAAGTCCACCGGGGACATCGTGTAAACCTAACACGTCTGCCGGGGAAAAATACCGCTTTTCTCAGTGCGGCGACCACGGTAGTAAAAAAGTGCGCGAAGATCGAAGTGTGTATAGTGAAAAGTGCGACGAAAAGTTAGCTCTGTTGCTAGTGGAACTCGAGGTTCATAAAGCCGCCCTCGCCGTTGCTAATAAAGAGACGGAAACTGCCAAGTTAAGGCTACAGATTGCCCAGCATGAGGCGCAATCTGTTAGCGGTAAGTCCGAACCTCTTGTCGAAAAAGACGAGCAACGCGTGAGGAATTGGGTAGAACGACAGTCCCAGCTAGACCAGAGCAATTACGTAAATAAAAATGAAGCGTCCGCATTACACACAATTCGTAATTTCGCCCCTAGCGCGCCGGCGCTCAGCGCCCCCGCGCCCCGCGAGCCGCATATGAGTACTCATCGCCCGCCGCGAGATGTGTCTAGTCAGTATGCGCCCATTATGCATAGGCCACCCGAATTACCCGCTTTCGACGGTAATATCACAGAATGGATCGCATTCCGTGCCGAATTTAACGATACCGCGCCCATGTTTAGTTACGTAAATAACGTCAGTCGAATTAGGCGCGCGTTGAAAGGTGAAGCGCGTACCGCGGTGAAATCCATAATGTATACCGTCCAGGATCCATACGAGATAATGGAGGCCTTAGAGAGGCAGTTCGGGGACCCTGAAGAGATCGTGTTGACTGAGCTACATAATGTTAAACGCATGCCGCGCCTAGCCGAAAATAACTGTAATATCGTGTCTTTTGCCGCGCACGTCGCAAATGCAGTAGCGACAATAAAATCATTAAAGCAAGAAAAATACTTGTACGCGCCAGAGCTAGTCAACAAGATCGTCGATAAGTTGAACCTTATTGTTAGGTACGAATGGGGCAAGTTCAAACAAGCTAATTTGAACTCGCCCGATTTAGTCGCGATATCAGAATTTCTGCTAAAAATTAGTTCCGCGGCTAAAAGAACGAGTCGTCATCGAGGTCCGAAGCCGAAAAATGCCGTGAACACGGTTTCCTTTGAGCTGGAAAATAGGTCAGGGCGTCATACCGCCCCCGCCCGTACTCCCGCCCCCGTGTTCTCCCGCGACTATTCGAGCGACTCCAATGACAGCTACCAGAGCACTCGCCCGCGAAATAGAGTAGATAGAGCTCACACGGGGGAGTATAGGTCGCCGACGGTAGCTCAAACGAAGCCCCGCGAGGCTAAAATGCCCGCGTATACGGGGACCAAACCCAAACAACATTCGGTACCAGCACAATTTACGTCACGTAATAAGTGTTTAATATGTCATAATCATGAACACAAAGTGGAAGCGTGTACGAAATTTTTGAATGCAGCGGTAACCGAACGTTGGGATTGGGCGAAAACCGAAAAACTGTGCTATAAATGTCTAGGCGCGGCGCACCGTGGTCGCTTCAAGTGCAGGTATGTGGCTTGCGGAGTGCAACAGTGCGAGGCCGGGCATCACAGGTTACTACACGGTTTGAACGCATCTAAAGCGCCCGTGAAAGACAAAAAAGTCAGTAACGTTCACGCGATTAGAATAGCGCCCACGTTTTTGAAAATGATGCCCGTAGAGGTTACGGGCCCACTGGGTACTACGCAAGCCTTAGCCCTGTTAGATGAAGGGGCGGCCCTTAGTTTAATTTCACACGAAACAGCCGATCGTATAATGCCCCGAGAGAGGGGAGAAACGCTCGACATAGAAGGTATAGGTGGGAGCGTGAGCGATCCGGACTCTTGTAACGTGCGATTCGCAATCCGCGGCTTTTGCAGTAGGCATCTAGAAATGATGGAAGCGCTTACCATCAATCGATTGAACGTAGGAGCGCAAGGCGTCTCCAAAAACATGCCGGGGAGCCGACATAGCCGAGGAGCTGTGTTACGATTCTGCCGCGCCTTCAATAATTATAGGTCAAGATAATTGGCATTTGATAGTGACGCGCCAAATTATCAGCGGTAAATCGCACCTCCCGGTAGCTAGTTTGACGCGGCTAGGATGGTCACTGCACGGACCACATAGGTCATCGGAGGCAACCGTAGCGTTTGTAGGCCAAATGGGGCCACGAACGGCCGACGATGAAGCTTTAGCTCTCATGAAGGAACATTTCGATATCGAGTCACTAGGGGTAGTTAAAAAGTTACCTCGGGCCGATCCCGATCAAAGAGCAATAGATTTACTAGAAGCGACATGTGAAAAAATCCCCGGGGAAGATAGGTTCCGAGCGGGTTTGTTATGGCGTACCGATAACGAAGAATTGCCAAATAATAAAGCGCACGCGTTACGGCGGCTGTACAGCCTGGAAAACAAGTTAGATCGCGACCCTATTCTGAAAATCGAGTATACTAAGCACATAAATAACCTGTTAGACAAAGGTTACGCGGAAAAAGTAGACTCGCGGCCCCCGCAGGACGCGCCTAGGGCATGGTACTTGGCGCATTTCGCAACGTTTCATCCACAGCGCGGAAAAATGCGCGTAGTTTGGGACGCAGCCGCTACCGCGTACGGTAAGTCGCTAAATAGTGCTCTTCTAGCGGGTCCTGATCTGTTAGAATCCTTATTCGGCGTGTTAGTCCGTTTTAGGGAAGGCAGGACCGCGGCCGACAGCCGACATTAAAGAAATGTTCCTGCAGATAGAGATTGTAGAACGCGATCGAGATTCGTTACGTTTTGTTTGGCAGGGGGAGGACCGCTCAGCCTCACCGCAAGAATATAGGATGAAAAGACTGATATTCGGGTCCGCGGCTTCGCCGACGACGGCATTGTACGTCAAAAACAAAAACGCATACGAACATGCGAAAGAATTTCCGATCGCCGCTGAGAAAACTATAAAAAACACGTATATGGACGACTTAGTCGTAGCTTTTGACCAGTGTGAGAGCGATGTTAGGCGCATAGTAAACGTAAGTTTTCGGACCCGGGGTATGTCCTTAAACTACGTCCGGACCTTTGTATGTCCTTAAACTACGCCATAAAGAGAGGTATGGGCACTGCGAATGGCATCTCGCTAAGTGTGGTAGGGCACGTTCAGCGAATGTCATCGCTCAAATCTGGAGCAGAGCCCGACTGGGGAAGTACCTCCACCTTACAGAAAACCACAGCCAAATAGCACTAGCCCTACTCATAGTGTTGTGTTCCTGCTGGTGAGTAAGGTTGCCAAAGAGCTCAAAGAGGACCCAGTGTGTTGACGATGAGGGACCTTCTTGTTCCTTTAGTTGTCAACACAGTGAATCCTCCTTTTTGTAAAGGGTCGGCAACGCGCATGTGACTCCTTTGGAGTTGCAGGCGTCCATAGGTTACGGTAGCTGATTACCATCAGGCGGGCCGTATGCTTGTTTGCCACCGTCGTGGTATTAAAAAAAAAAAAAAAAACGAAATTTACGCGCTTAATTTACGCGCGTCGTTCGAGCTCCGCGGGTTCGCCTCTAACAACCCAAACGTAATTTCTGACGTAGTTCCTAGCAAAGAGGATACGTCCCTCATCGGGGGAGGCGAAAGCGAGCGCACATTAGGTTTAAAATGGAACCATAAACGCGACACGTTAGGGTTTAACGTAAATTTACGCAACACGCCCGAAGACGTGCTCAACGGTACGAAATTACCCACTAAACGACAGGTGACGAGTAGCGCGATGTCGATATTCGATCCCATAGGCTACGTAAGCCCGATCTCTGTCTTAGGGAAGGCATTGATGCAGGAAGTCTGGCGTACAGGGATAGGCTGGGATACCGTTATACCCACCTCGCTCGCATCCGCGTGGAATTCATTCGTGAGTAATATTCAGCAAATTAGGGAGTTAGAAATACCGCGATACGTACCCGCGAGAAATAGAGAGGCCGACATGCACGTTTTTTGCGACGCTAGCGAAAAGATATACGCCGCCGCGATATACTTAGTTAGCGAAGGCCCGGACGGACAGAAGTCCGCAGCCCTAGTAGCCGCCAAGGCGCGAGTCGCACCGTTGCGTATTGTCAGCATTCCTAGATTAGAATTGCAAGGTTGTGTGCTAGCGACACGGCTAGCCGACACAGTAGTAAAGGAGTCCGATTATGTCATTAAACATAGGTATTTTTGGAGCGACGCTCGCACAGCGTTATCCTGGATAAGGTCGGATCCACGTCGGTACAAAAGCTTTGTCGCACATAGAGTAGCCGAAATAGAAAACACAACTAAACCTACCGATTGGCGTTGGGTACCTAGCGCGTTAAACGTCGCCGACGACGCTACTAAGGGCGTCCCGGCCCAGTTCGGAGCTAACCACCGGTGGTTTATAGGGCCTGATTTTATACGGCAAGCCGAGGAGCAGTGGCCGCGCGAGAAAACAGTAGAGCCCGTCGTAGAAACTTGCGAAGAGCGCGTCATAAAACCGGTTTGCTCCGTAAATACCGTTCAAAACAAGTTCGCATACTTGCCCGAGATATGTAGGTTCTCGAAGTTCACTAGGCTGGTTCGCACTACGGCCAGAGTTTTGGTTGCTGCCGAGGTATTCAAAGCCAGATTGTCTGTCAATAGAAATCCAGAAACAGAAATGAACAACAGACACATAAGTCTAGCGGAGATACTACTGATTAAACGGAGCCAAAATGAGTCGTATGCCGAAGAGATACGACTACTGGAAGCCGGGCGCGCGCTGCCGAGGAAGTCTGCATTACATCGAGTTGCTATGAAGCTTGATAAGAACGGAATAATTGTGCTAGATGCCCGAATAGACAGAGACGAAGCCCATATACCTGTCTTGCACGCTAAGGAGGCATTTACCAAGCTGTTGATCCATCATTTCCACGCACTTTTCAACCACGGAAATCATGCGACGGTGATCAACGAATTGAAGTAAAGATATTACATAGTCGGACTGCGCGGTACAATTCGTTATCTGACGAATAAGTGCCAATGGTGTCGGACCTATAAAGGAGCTACCCTCAAGGTTCCTGTAGGCGACCTACCGCCAGAGAGGCTCAAGGCGAATCAACCGCCATTTACCGCAGCAGCCGTAGATTTGTTCGGTCCTATGCAAATTGTCATAGGCCGCCGCCGAGAAAAGCGATGGGGCGTCCTTTACACGTGCCTCACAACTAGAGCCGTGCACCTAGAGCTAGCCGCCTCCCTATCGGCAGCCTCTATGATCCTATCGCTACGAAGAATGATATCTCGACGCGGCGCACCCACCGTTCTGTACTCAGATAACGCCACAAACTTTTACGGCGCAGAACGCGAGCTATCAGAGGCCAAAAACTCTCTGCCCGATAGTCTCAAACAATTTATGACCGAACGACGCATGATCTGGAAGAAGATCCCGCCTGGCAACCCCTCCGCCGGCGGGGCTTGGGAGCATCTAGTCGGAAGCGTGAAAACAGCTCTGAAAGTCACGCTAAAAGACAGAGCACCCCATGAAGAAGTTCTCCATACGCTACTGCTGGAAGCTGAACACCTGGTAAACTCAAGACCGCTGACCCCAGTGAATCCTGACTTAGAGGCTGAAGCGCTCACGCCGAACCACTTTCTCATCGGCCGATCGAACGCTATGTCCCCGCTGGGAGTCTTCTCCGACGAAAATATGTGCCTTTCGTCCTGGAAAACAGCTCAAGCACTAGCTGACAACTTCTGGAAACGCTGGCTGAAAGAATATCGTCCAAACCTGATGCCACGATCCAGTGCACACCAGAACGCGACGAAACTACACGTAGGAGATGTAGTAATTATAGCCGACGGTACGATGCCACGAGGTACTTGGCCTAGAGGCGTGATCGCACAGCTCTTTCCAGGTCCTGATGGCCACATAAGAGTAGCCATTGTACGTACTCGCGCAGGAGAAGTCCGCCGCCCGGTTTCCAGACTCATTCTCATCTGCTCCACACCAATCGACGGTGCTGATGCACGTGGGGGAGAATTGTCGCAGATAGCTTAAAATCTAGACACACGGCAGTGTGTCCGCCAAGTTCGAGCAAAAAAAAGCGGCACACCGGCCGTAGGTTATATTACACGAACCATTTCGGGCCAATTTCGACCAGCCTATAACTCAAAACATATTTTATCTACGCATATGAAATTTCGAGTGTCTGTTGACATCCCCTTAATTGTCTAGAATACAAAATTTCATTATTCTACCTATAGCAGTTCTTGAGATATTGACGTCAGAAAATCGTTTTTTTTACTATACACTCACTGACTCACTGACTCACTGACTCACTGACTCACTGACTCACTGACTCTATGACTCACTGACTCACTGACTCATCAAAAACCTAGACCACTTCCAATGGTCGTACTGACTTGAAATTTGGCATGGAGATAGGTCTTAAGGTCAAAGTAAAGGGAAAAATCTGAAAACGGCCAAGTGTGAGTCAGTTTTAAAAATAGAGAAGGTGTAACTTTGTTCTACTATGAAGTCATAATGAACTAAGTGGGTCTATCTTCCAATGGTCATACCGACCTGAAATTTGGCTCGAAGGTTTGTCTTTAGGTCGAAATAAAGTAAAAATCTGAAAACGGCCAAGTGTGAGTCAGTTTCGAAAACAACGAATGTGTAATTTTGTTCTACTATAAGTAGGTATTGAGTGGAAATGAGATAAGACTTATTTAAATTTAGATACATACCAATTTAAGACAATACATGTTTGTATTAAAGACAAGAACAATAAAATTGTTCACCACTTTGTGTGTGTCTGTTGCGGGAACCGAACCCACGATTTACGAAGTACAAAGCAGGTCACTAGGTACACTAGGTGCGCTAAATCAGTCAAACAAAAATGAAAAGACTATTTTTTCTCGCATAGTCTAAATAATTTCTAATTTTACAACTAATAAAATCGCAGATTCAAGAACATGGAAATCATATATACTCTAAGATGGAATTATATATACTACTGCCCATCTCACCCACCGATACGCCACGGGATGAGATGGGATGGTGCACTTCTAGGGCTACATAATAGGCCACCAATTATAATACCTACTGGTAGGTAGGTATTACCAAGTTATTAATTATCTATGTAGGTAGCGTACTTACAAACAGAATAAAGTACGTTATTGATGTATGTAATTATATGTAAGTAGGTACATTTTATAGGTGTAGGGAGCCAGTTTATTTGTAAAAATCACCTATAAATAAATAGTAAAATAGAATTAGACGCTTAGTATAAAGGGTATAGTATAAAGTACATACCTAAGTGGAATGAGACATTTCCTAAAGCAAAAGTGATAAAAAAATAATAAAGAACCTACACCTAACAAAAATAAATGAAATCCCATCAAAAACATAAATGTGAACGGCTGCCAAGTTCGATACTATGGGAATGCTTCGCCTATAAAAGAAGTGAGATCTAAATAAGTACCCAGTTCCATAACAATACCTCAAATCATAAATAGTTATTATGCACACTTGATTTCCAGCAGTCTTTAAGGTACATTTTGAATAAGTATCACGTTACATAGAAATACCTAAAATTATAATAGTCAGAGAAACGCACACCGGTTTTTTTAGCAGTTTCCTGATAACATTTATTATTTTCAGTACTTTTTAATGATGTAACTTGGCAAGTTTTAATAGAAAATTATATACTTGACACATTGCAGTCCAAAAGTGTCGATTCATTGCATTGAAAAGGTGTGCGGTGTGTGAAAACTTGCCTTACATTTATGTTTTTGATGGGATTACTGTTGTTTTTGTGTAACTAGATCTAAGTTAATCATTTTCTCGATTTATACCAATTTGTTTGTTTTAATAACGTGTATAAATATTTTGTTTCTATGTCTAGTTCCTAAGTATTATCTGTGTCTAATTTTATTGAAATTGTGTCGTAATACCCAAAATATCTAGATTATAAGAATTTTGTACTTATCTATGAAGAAATGTCCCATAATAATATCAATTTACACCCTCCTACAATCATGTAATAGTTTAAGATTATTGGCAAATAAACGAAAGACTTACACGGCACATACCAGCCACTAGTACGACGAGCACCCTAGACAACCCATAAAAGAGGTCAGCACTCGTACTCGTTGCTCACTTCTACAACTACTCCCAGCGGGGAAACACCTGCAACTACAATGCTCAAATGTTACAAAGCTAAATAAGTGTTTTTATTCATCTCCCTACATGACCTGGTAAATGGTACAGCGGGTCAGCGCTGCTTGGTTCAACGTGGTAATCCGGTCTGCACACAACAGGTTTTAATAAACTTTTCTTGGATTCGTTCCACTCTTTCGATGTGGATTTTATGGTAAGGTTTCCAAACTGCGCTGGCAAACTCGAGGTGACTGCGAACAAAACTGTTAAAAAGGATTTTATAGGTGATACTATTTTTGAACGGTTTTCCAACTCGTACCCAAGCAACACAAAAGCAGAATAATGTTGAAAAACTGACAACTTATTCAAATTAAAGTGGCATATATTTTGTATAACTGTGTTCGAAAATACTAACTTCGGAATAACAAAAAATGTGGGCCTTTATTCCAATTATGGCTGAATTAGTTCTGATATTACATATTAAAGCTGAATAAAACTTGTTTGTTACAATACTATTCAGGCATTATTCAGCTTATAACATTATAACAAAAAATGTGGGCCTTTATTCCAATTATCGCTGAATGAATTCTGATATTACATATTAAAGCTGAATAATACTTGTTTGTTACAATACTATTCAGGCATTATTCAGCTTATAACATTTATATTCGTTTATAGCTGCAAGACGGTGCCAGGGGCTGCATATAGCTGAGTATTTTCGGTGTTGTGGGATATTAAGCAGACGTTATTCAGAAAAACGTAATAGTGGTTACTATATGCTTAAAAGCAGTGTTCTTGGCGACACTTAGCTGAATAATAGTGTTTACAGTTACTGGTTGCTGTAATAAACTCTACATCGTATCCATTATCCAGTAGCTGTATACGTGAGTACATTAATGCTGTTATACAGGTTACGTCTGAATGATACCAAACATATTAAAGCTTAATAAAAGTTGTTTGTTACAATAGTAATCAGGCATTATTCAGCTTATAACATTTGTATTCGTTTATAGCTGCAAGAAGGTGCCAGGGGCTGCATATAGCTGAGTATTTTCGGTGTTGTGGGATATTAAGCAGACGTTATTCAGAAAAATGTAATAGTGGTTATTATATGCTTAAAAGCAGTGTTCTTGGCGACACTTAGCTGAATAATAGTGTTTACAGTTACTGGTTGCTGTAATAAGCTCTACATCGTATCCATTATCCAGTAGCTGTATACGTGAGTACATTAATGCTGTTATACAGGTTACGTCTGAATAATACCAAACATATTAAAGCTTAATAAAAGTTGTTTGTTACAATAGTAATCAGGCATTATTCAGCTTAAAACACTTGCATTCGCTAATGGCTCCAAGAAGGTGCAAGTGGCTGCATATAGCTGAGTATTTTCTGTGTTGTGGGTTATTAAGCAGATGTTATTAAGAAGAAAGTAATAGATGGTTACTATATGCTTGAAAGCAGTGTTCTTGGCGATACTAAGCTGAATAATAGTGTTTATAGTTTCTGTTTTAATGCATTTTTTTAAATAAAAGTTCACTCTGTTACTAGTTGCTGTAATAAGCTCTACATCGTATCCATTATCCAGTAGCTGTATATGCGAGTACATTAATGCTGTTATAAAAGTTACGTCTGAATAATACTAAACTAGAAGAATACTTATACCTAAGTTATAGCGTTCGAACTACACATATGTACTATCTTTCCTTGCTAAAAGCTGCTTAATTAGGGCAATAAGAAGTATTATTCAAATTAATGCTTAATATCGAACGTGAGGTGGTAAAGGCAAATGGTAACTGAATAACGCGACTGATGTGAATGTTTATTCAGAAATTTGACATAAAAAAGCCGCGGCAACAGCTTATATTCAGCACGGATGGACGCCATTACGCTTGTTCGTATTCTAACCTCCCCGATTAAATAAGAACTAAAAATACATTGAATCCCTATGTTTATTCATTAAAAAAACACTTTTTTATCGTAGCAAAACTTGTGGAAGTTTGAGGTTTAGCACTAGCACGTCTAAACTGAACAAAATAATAACAAGTTTAATAATGCACTATGTAAATGTCCCTGTTTACTTCTCCAAAAGTGGATTATTTAAGTGGCGCTTTAAAATTTTAATTAAAATATATATACATATTCACAGTAAAGTGGTATGCGCAATGAAATTCGAGTCATATAAAGACAAAAACGGGGTATTTACATTCTGTAATAATCCGGCACTATTAAGTCTGCACTACACGAACTCGGAAATGATAATGGCGCGGAGACCGTCAATAAAAAACTATAATTTAACACACATTTTTTGTAGTTTCAAGCTTTAATCTGAATATATTTTCTGTAAAGATACACATATGAATCAAAAGCTGAATTTTGTCTTAATAACTGATTCACGGTGAACAAGCTGAATAACTTCAATATAACTGATGAATAGATGGGTTTGACAGCCTTTATTCAAGTGTTATTAAGCTATTTCACCACTTTTGTCTTAATAACTGGTTCATGGTGGACAAGCTGAATAACTTCAATATAACTGCTGAATAGATGGGTTTGACAGCCTTTATTCAAGTGTTATTAAGCTATTTCACCACTTTGCAGACATTTTACAGCTATTATATTGCTGTTATTCAATTGGAAGCTGTATAATTTGTGCCCAAACCTTCTGAATAATGTCTGAAACAGCGCTGTTTCAGACATTATTCAGCTAGCTTATTCAGCTTACGGTGCGATATGTCCTATTATTCAAACAATATTCAGCCATTTTGTGTTACTTGGGTAGAATGAAGCCTAGTTGCCTGTACGCCTTTGTTATAACAGTATCTAAGTGAGGTATAAACGAAAGTTTTGAGTCCATTATAACTCCAAGATCACGAATTTGTGTTACTCTACTCAGATTATTATTGTATTAAGTGAAGTTATAGTTAACATTCTGTTTTTTAGGGTTCCGTACCTCGAAAGGAAAAAATGGAACCCTTATAGGATCACTTTGTTGTCCGTCTGTCTGTCTGTCTGTCTGTCAAGACCACTTTTCTCAGGAACGCATGGAGGTATCAAGCTGAAATTTATATCAAATACTCAGGTTTATTGTCCCTTAGAGCTGTGAAAAAATCAAACTTAAAAGCCAACGCAATCAAAAGATACAGTCGTTTATGCTGCAAATTTTAGAGTTTTTCGGCACTCGCAAAACCTACGGGGTACTTCCCGTGAACTCAGAAACTTGAAATTTGGCACGAAGCAACGTCATATAGCATAGACAATGGAAAAATTACAAAAATTAGACAGTTTTAGTAAAATCATACAAAAAAATGTTTTTTTTTTAATTTTAATTTTACTACCTTTTTCCTGGTAAACGCGTGGAGGTATTAAATTGAAATTCATGTCAAATACTCAAGTCTATAATACCTTTAAGCTGTAACAAAATCAAACTTCTATGTCAACACAATGGGTGAACTTTTACTTATATACCTACAGGTATGTACGGAACCCTCGGTGCGCGAGTCCGACTCGCATTTGGCCGGTTTTTCTTTGTGAACTTAATTACAAAACATTTATTGAGTTTCAAAAATAAATTATTATTAGTACAAAATGTTTTAAAATTATCTAAGTCTTCTTGTAACAGTGATAATCCTCAACAGAATTTATTTCTTTATTAATTTTCGTATCATCTGCGTAGAGTAGCACCTTCGACTTTTTGATATATTCATCTATATCGTTAATGAAAAGCGTAAACAGTTTGGCTTAGATGAGACCCCTGGGGTACTCCGGAACTAATGGACTTCCAATGAGAGGCGTAACCTGAGAGAACTACACACTGGCTTCGATTTTCAATATAAGATTTAAATCTTATTCCGCTGGATTAATCCAGCGGAATAAGTCTCCGTGAATTCCGAGATCCCAAAGCTTAAGAATAAGCGTATTGTGACAAATTTTGTCAAACGCCTTGGCGAAATCGGCGAAATTATTTCTTTATAAATTTTCGTGTCATCTGCGTAGAGTAGCACCTTCGAGTTTTTGATATATTTATCTATATCGTTAATAAAAAGCGTAAACAGTAAAGGGCCTAGATGAGAACCCTGGGATACTCCGGAACTAATGGACTTCCAATGAGAGGCGTAACCTGAGAGGACTACACACTGGCTTCGATTTTCAATATAAGATTTAATCCAGCGGAATAAGTCTCCGTGAATTCCGAGATCCCAAAGCTTAAGAATAAGCGTATTGTGACAAATTTTGTCAAACGCCTCGGCGAAATCTTCAGCTCCCTTGAGCAATCATCCTTCTTTTGCGTGAGATATTTTTTATACTCTCTGTAATTTTTTGTCCCCTCTGGGTGCACTTTTACCCTTATGGTAAGTGGACCCCAGAGGTGACATATCCCCTTATTGTTTTATTGTTTTGTTGTTGTATTGTATTGTATGTATTTTAGTGTATTATTGTATTGGTTTTTATTTGTTGTATATAATTATAAGTTTTTTTTTTGTTTATAAATTCTACTACGCGCACCACTCTCGGTGCGCAATGTACGCATCTGACCGTAAGCAAAATGGCCCACAAGGAGACCAGGCTTAAACCATCAGTCGAAGTCATCAAGCGAAGTTCTTACAGACAACTTTGTGTAATGGGACTGTCAGCTGGCTACAGGGACATTTCGATGGCTTATTACAATTGAATAGTTCTTCAGCGATATTTTAGTTTCAGATTACGAAATTTATTGTGGTTGTAGCAGAGATAAATATATTTTGAGAGTGATATCATGAAAAAACTGTCATCTGTCACGCACGTACCTATACAACTGATTCGAAAATATGGTCGTTTTGGACGAAATCACATTTTACAAACCAAGCTGAAAAAAGAGTTTTCTCGCCGAAATAAACAATTATTTCTAAAATCTGATCATAAAAAGGCAAAATAATAACCGCCTGTTTTATCTGACACAGCTGTCAAAAATTATAGTCTAATTTGCTAAAGTATTTCGCTCTGATTTTGCCAGCCGGGCCTTCACAGACGCCCCCGCTTATTTCCGCCTAAGACGCCCAACGCAGGAGGCCAAAAACCCAGAATCTGCTGTGCAACGCGACGGCGCATATGTCAAGTCCGGAGTCCTGCTAGTTTTGACGTTTTGACGGACATTTGTTTACATTGTAATATGTATACTATCTTAATATCTTTCGTTTTTAAGTCGTGTATTTTTATAAGTGCCTAGTTTAAGGTTGTTAGACGTTATATTTTAAGTTTATATTTAAAACTTTTACTTATCCCGTTATCACACATAGTCCTCGTACCAGGCCGAATGCACTCTGTTCAAGCCAATGTCTCATTAGATGATTTTATCCAATGTCCCTATTGCCCAACTACCAAAATCTGCAAGGGGCGAAGAGGTTTGAAAATTCATGTAAGTAAAATCCACAAAAATACATGCAGTCAACCTGTACAACAATTATCCGCAAGCATTACCACTACCACAACCGATTCTCGACCCATCTCTTTGTCCGACAAGCTAAGCTCCTTGAAAGAATAAACCGTTGTCATTAAAAGAATTCCAAGGGGAGCAAGACCCGCTACCGCTCAAGCTCTTATAAAAACACTAGATGAATGCGTTAACAATAATAACCCAGTTTCATGGGAAAAGTTACTGACTTTTGCATACAGTATCCTACACGTAGACCGTACGTCTTCGCAAACGTTAACCAAAAAAATTAAAAATAACTGCTTGCAGCCCCCTTCACCACCATACCATGCTAATTCATCACGGCCCACAGACGACAACATGTATAAAAAGATAGAATCTAAGGTCAATGATGGCGATCCTCGCGGTGCCGTACGAATACTCTTCTCGAGTGACACAGCTGCCCCGGATTCTCAAAACACCCTTGCCGCCCTTGAAAGTAAACATCCGACAGCACCTTCAACACATGGTTTCCCAATCCCCCCAGATTCCAAGTTTCCCAGCCTAGTCGCTTCAGAAGACGCCGTTTTGGCTGCGGCTATGAGTTTCAATAACGGCTCGGCTGGTGGCTTGGATGGGATCACACCTCAGCATATTCAAGACTTGCTTGTTGGCAACAATAGCGGTGAACTCCTCACGAGCCTTACTCGGTTAGTGAACTTAATGCTCAGTGGTAAAGTACATGAAAACATCTGCCCAACTCTTTACGGTGCCAACCTTTGCGCCCTTGCCAAAAAGGACGGAAGCGTGCGTCCAATTGCCATAGGCTCAACATTTAGACGACTGGCCTCTAAGGTATGCTGCAGATACATCCGCCCGGTCCTTGAATCAAAATTTAAGCCCATTCAACTTGGTTTTGGCAGCAAGGGCGGCTGCAAAGCAGCAGTCCATGCTTGTCGCACTTTCTTGGCTAACACTCAAAATTCAGTATTACTAAAATTAGATGTCAAAATGCTTTTAATTCTGTAACAAGACAGGCCCTTTTAACAGAATGCCAAAAAAAATTCTCCAATATTTACCCGTACATTTGGTAGTGTTACAGTTCTCCCAGCGATCTTAAATACAAAAGCCACACCATACTGTCATCGACTGGCTGCCAACAAGGCGACCCCCTGGGTCCGGTTATTTTTAGCCTGGCAATACACCCTAGCATTTCTGATCTCACATCTTCGTTCAACGCCTGGTATCTGTAGACAATGGCACACTAGGAGGCAATTCGACTTCAGTACTAAATGACTTATATTCATATTCATTTATTTATTGCACACATGGTATATATGATGTTACAATCATGGCAATATTAAATATATACTAAACTATATACTTATAGCTAGATCGTATGTAGGTAAATCAGCGACTGATGATATATCATCAGTCGCCGAGGTAAATTCACAGGAGCCTGCACGAATTTTTATGATGGAGATGTTAACAATTCTTTGTTTATCCCGTGCCAGCTCTTGTGAACATAGCCTAAATACATTTAACTTACTCCTAGGTACTTATTCACAAAATTTTACTTGTTTAGGACAGTTTTTTTTTTTAATTACAGTGCATACACTTTAGTCTAATGTCTTATCATCTAGAAAATTCTCTACAGAATAATAACACTTTTTTATCAAGAAATCCTTCAATAAAGCTTTAATTTTTTTAATGTTATTCTCTTTTGTGATGGATTTCGGTATTTTGTTATATATTTTTGCTGACATAGCAAATGGACCCGAATGAATCATCTCTAACTTTGAATCCGGTCGAGCTAACCTGTTTTGAGGGCGTAGATTCACAGGACGGGAATATTGTGGAAACATGTGATAGTTATTTTTTACAAACACGCCTACTTCCAAGATGTATATAGAAGCTAAGGTAAGTATTTTTTGCTGAATGAAATGTGGCATACAGCTCGCCGGTATTTTTATATTAACCAGTGTTCGGATGCAGTCTTTTTGTAACTTAAATAAATGGATTGAGTGGCAGCTATTTCCCCATATTACTATACCATGTGATAGACTTCATCTCTATTAGCTCCAAATTTGACTCGATCGGGTTACAACTGAACCACAATAAATGCGAACTTTATATAGACCCAAACGACGATAATAAAGATGAAATCATCAGAACGTTCACAAACATCTGCCCAGGCATCAAAATTCTTAACAAAGACACACTTCACCTCCTAGGAGCGCCAGTTTTTGATGATGCTATTCCTGGATACATCAACAAAAATATCGACCATTTTCACACATTTTCGGACCGCCTATTAAAAATCAACTCACATATTATATTAATTCTACGACACTGTCATTTCGTACCAAAATTGACCTACGCTATGCGCTTTAGTCCCTTCTGGAAGTTTCTAAATCTATGCGAACAACTCGACAAAATTATTTGGACACAAATTGAAAAAATCATCAATATCAAAATTGACAGAAGAATGTTTTCAATTGCGTCTTTACCAATAAGGCTAGGCGGCCTTGGTTTGAGACTAATCTCGAGCGTCGCCCTTCCGGCTTTCCTGTCCTCGGTACACAGCACGCACGCTGCCTCTCACTGGCAATATTTTAAAACCCTCACTCCGTGATTGTGAGGTGGCGTGCTTGTCCCAGGACAGAGACGCCTGGAGGGCGGCCTGCCCCGGTAAAGATCTGCCTCCTAGTCCACACCTACAAAAACTCTGGGATGAACCCATTTGCAGATCGGTGCATGACCACCTTTTAGAAACCAGCCCATCGGCATTAGAGAGAGCCCGCCTACTAGCAATACCCGCAAAAGAGTCAGGCTTTTGGTTACACGCTTTCCCGTCAGCTAATTTTGGAAACCTGCTGGACTCAAACAGCTTCCGCCTTGCAGTAGGTTTACGTCTCGGGGCTAACCTCGTCGAGCCTCACCAGTGTCCCTGCGGGGCACAAGTCGATCGTTTGCGTCACCACGGCCGGCGGCCTTGCTTGCCCAAGAAGCGCCGGTCGTCGGTCCCGCCATGCTTGCCTTGCCTTAACGACATCATCCGTCGGGCTCTGGTCAGTGTCAACGTGCCAGCCACACTGGAGCCTATTGGCTTGGCCCGAGACGACGGTAAAAGGCCCGACGGATTGACCCTCGTACCGTGGCAACAGGGACGGCCCTTAATCTGGGATGCAACATGCGTCGACACCCTAGCTCCGTCCCACCTCGGTACGACGTCGTTGAGGGCAGGCAGTGCGGCCGCTTCTGCTGAAACCGCCAAACGCCGCAAATACATGTCCTTGGGCAATGGATACGTATTTGCGGCGTTTGCCGTAGAGACTTTGGGACCCTGGGGACCGGAAGCCCTAAAGCTTTTCCAAAAGCTTTCATATATGCTCACCCGCTCCACCGGTGACCGTAGGGCTGGCTCGTTCCTCGCTCAGCGTATTGCAATCGCCATTCAGCGAGGTAACGTAGCCAGCCTTATGGGCACCCTACCAGGTGGCAGCGGGATCGGGGATATTTGCAATTTTGCTTTAGGGCCTATAGTTTAAGTTAGGTAGATTTCTTTAGTTTTTATTTATTTAATTAGTTTTATATTAAGAATTATTTTGTTACTCATTAAAGTATATACAGTTTATCCTTTTGAGAGTTCTTATATAAGCATGATCCATCAAGGAGTTATGGAGCTAGAAGGCGCAAAAGCGATCTTCATAAGTGTCTTGTTATATTGGACTTTCGTTTGTAAGTAAATCGCGATACTTTAGGCGGACTAATGCTTCTTACTGATCAAACATGAGCAAGGCAATTTGTTCATTAAAATACCCAAGTATAAATAGGTTACCCAGTTGTTTATAAAGTGGTAATCGCCCAGACTGCTGGGTTCATTACGTGAGCCGTTTATTATGTCACTTTTTTATCACCATCACCATCTAATACTGCGAGTCACCGCATGCCAAAATAATCTAACAACTGTTTCATATGGCAGACTGCCAGGTTTCCCAGTTATCAGCATTTCCTGGTTTCAATGTTAAAAACATGCAACACATAGTTTTATTTAAAAATCGTTAAAAATTTATAAAACCGGCCAAGAGCATATCGTGTTCCAATACATCGGTTCAAAAGGTCGTTTACTACGGGATATTTGGCCGCACTTAAGTAATTTTATTATCCTGCAATTACGTCCTTTCACTATGGGTTTTTGAGTGATTACTCAAAAACGACTCGACCGATTTTATTCAATATAGTTTTAATTTAAAGTTCTTATCAGGCCTCATTTCTGTTAATTTTTTCAAATTTCTTAGACCCATGGTTCAAAATTTAGATGGGAGGACGACCTTTTTTAAGGTTCCGTAGTCAACTAAGAACCCTTATAAGTTTCGCCATATCTGTCCGTCCGTCCGTCCGTCCGCCGATAATCTCAGTGACCGTTAGCACCAGAAAGCTGAAATTTGGTACTAATATAATATGTATATCAATCACACCGACAAAGTGGTAAAATAAAAAGTGGTAAAAAATGTTTTATCTACACTCATATTGTAAGTTCTCTAAAACGTGTTCGAAAACGGAAGGAATGGCATTACCACGACCGATTTTACTATGATAAGCTTTTTATCCGTAGCAGTAACGTAATTTTAACTTTTCATGCTCAATTATTGATATGCTATAAGTTTTGATAACATAATGTACACCTGCACCCTCCCGGGGATCCGCCGACAGCCCGACACGCGCCCGCGCGACCGCCGGCACAATCGAGTTGGCCATGGTGGCGGTGCAATGGCGGCCATTCTATGGTTTCCAAATAAGGCATTTAGAATAAATAATATGAGTGTAGATAAAGCAGTGTATGCAACTGTACGTAATTAGGCCTTAAAACGTAACAGTTACATAAACTACTATTATACGTACAGTGGGGAGTGATTTTTTTTTCATTTCAACCCTTACGTGTGATATTTTGTTGGATAGGTATTTAAAAATAAATAGGGGTTTAGTAAAAACACATTTTTTGATAATGTAAACATTTTCGGAAATATTCGCTCGAGAAGTAAAAAAATGTGTCCCCCCCCTCTAACTTTTGAACCATAAGTTTTACAAATATGAAAATAATTTCAAAAGTAGAACTTTATAAAAACTTTCTAGGAAAATTATTTAGAACTTGATAGGTTGAATAGTTTTTGAAAAAAAATTACAAAATAATTTCTGAACTAAGTTTGTAATTTAACCGTATAAGCAGGTGTTTATTAGGGTTTTAGGGTTCTGTACTTAATATGTCAACTCAATGTAACAAATAGCCCATTTTTTTACTCTTAAGTGGGGACACTTACTGTGACGGACGGAAAACTACGGAACCCTACACTGAGCGTGGCCCGACACGCTCTTGGCCGGTTTTTTTAAATTTCAGAGCCTTTATTTACGAAACTATTAGTTTCATCCAAAAAATGTTTTAGCAAACCTCTATTATTTTTGAAACACCTTTCTAATTTCTTAACACAATAGGGTTGGAGCTAAAAAAATTAACCCCCACTTCATGTGTACGGGAAATACCATAATAAAAATATTTTTCCAGTTTTTATTCTACCACTTTGTCGGCGTACTAACTAATGCACATACTGATACAAAATTTCAGCTTTGTAGTGCGTACGGGCACTGAGCTAGACCGCGAACAGACGGACGGACGGACATAGCGAAACTATAAGGTTTCCTAGTTAACTACGGAACCCTAAAAATTAACATGTTATATATTATATGTATATAGAATACAAGACTATAAATACTTGTTAAAGTAAACCCTCCCAACAATGTGATCAGCATTAGAAACAATGTAAATACGCCTCGTAAGCGCTCCCATCAATCAATTCTCAAGAACAAACAATTCTGGAACAATACCCATAATTTATGGGTAAGGTTTATCGCAAATTATTGTTGGATAAATATTGCTTGCCAACAGTTTTTAATAATGGCTACAAAACACTTTAAAATATTTCAGAATGTCCTAAAGTAACACCATACGAAACAAAAAAATAGAAATAATTAATACAGGTACATATAGGTATTTCCGTTACCTCAAGGTTGTTTGGAATAGATAGAAGCCTAGCGATCAGACTGCCTGTTGACTGCCTCTTATTTTAATCCGTGTACTGTACTGTTGTATTTTATTGAGGTGTGCAATAAACAGGGCCCGGAATTAGGTGAGCTAAAATACCTAAAGTTTGCGAGAGGACATAATATAGAGTGGTTACAACCGGATGAAAATAATATTTTATTTGGATTCCGGGTATTCGATATTCATCCGGGCACTGCAAGTAATAGTCGTAATGATGAAAAATGGTTACATTGCAGCCATAAAGTTAACATTATAATAATAAATCTGAAAATGTGACATATATTTTAAATTAGTAAAAACTAACATTAAACATGCTGCACTGTAAACAAAACATATCACGTTCAATATTACGACAAGTCCCCGAATAAACATCGAATACCCGGAATCCAAATAAAATATTATTTTCATCCGGTTGTAACCACTCTATATTATGTCCTCTCGCGAACTTTAGGTATTTTAGCTCACCTAATTCCGGGCCCTGGCAATAAATAACATTTGTATTTTTAGGGTTCCGTACCTCAAAAGGAAAAAACGGAACCCTTATAGAATCACTTTGTTGTCCGTCCGTTTGTCTGTCTGTCTGTCTGTCTGTCAAGACCATTTTTCTCAGGAACGCGTGGAGATCAAGCTGAAATTTATATCAAATATTCAAGTCTATTGTCTCTTGGAGCTGTGAAAAAATCAAACTTTAAGACAACGCAATCAAAAGATACAGTCGTTTATGCTGCAAATTTTTGAGTTTTTCGGCCCATGCAAAACCTACGGGGTAGTTCCCGTGAACTCAGAAACTTGAAATTTGGCACGAAGCAACGTCATATAGCATGGAACAACATAGACAATGGAAAAATTTAAAAAAGTAGACATTTTTAGTAAAATCAAAAACATTTTTTTTTTATATTTTAAACTTATTATCTTTTACCTCGTAAACGCGTGGAGGTATTAAATTGAAATTCATGTCAAATACTCATGGCTATAGGACCTTTCAGATGCAGCAAAACCAAATTTTTATGTCCACGCAATCAAAAGTAATAGCAATTTAAGTCGCATATTTTGAAACAGTACTCGCAAGAAACTCAAAACCTAAAGGGTACTTTCCGTAAACTCAGAAACTTGAAACTTGGCACGAAGAAACTTCATATAGCACAGACAAAGGAAAAATTACGAAAAGTAGACATTTTTAGTAAAATCATACCAAAAATATTTTTTTAAATTTTAAACTTACTACCTTTTTCCTCGTAGACGCGTTGTATTAAATTGAAATTTGTAATAAACACACTACCACTTTTGCTTGTTAAAGATTTGTACGAAACCCTCGGTGCGCGAGTCCGACTCGCACTTGGCCGGTTTTTTTTTTGTATATTTACACAAAATATTGAACTCTGCAATCGGACTTGTTGCTATAGCCCAGCACATTTCACCTGGGCTTCGATTCGACATGGCATAACTGACAGTCGCTTGCGAGACAACTATGATATCACACTTTTGTGACAGTTGAAATCGGGGTGGAATCACTCAAGAGTGATACCTAAAATGGTGGCCATAGCCATAGACAAAACGCTCCAGCGAGACCTACTGACAGCTTGACAGTTAGGTGTGGACACGTGTGGACAGGATGGATATCACTCTATCCACTAGCGATACAAGTGTGACATCCACGTCTCACAGTTTGGCATGTCCAATCAGGGCCCTGGAAAGTAATCCGAACTCAACGGAACTTTAATGGTTTTTTTGGGGAAATACTATAAGTAGGAAGACTCTTCTTAGTTCGGACCCTGTGGAACTTGGAGGGGGGACCTCTTATTTTTTTCAGTTTTTCGCTTATATCTCATAAACGAAGCACTTTTTTTACACACCTTGTATGGCAAAGTTAAAGAGCAATTTTCTTGGAAGTTAGCTGTCATACCAGATTTTTAAGCTAAATATTAACGAAGAGACAGCCTATTTATAAAAAAAAAGATAGTAATTCTAAGGTTTTGAGGTGTCCCGCCGCCCCACCCCCACAAAGTTTCCACAAGGTCTTCGAGGTCGAAAACTTAGGAGAGCCTTCGTAGTATACCCCCAAACTATCCGTTAAAGTTCCATTGAGTTCGGATTACTTTCCAACTACCCTTACCTTCATTCGACATAACTGCTGGATTATTAAGTCAGGATAGTGTATTAACGTCAAAGACGAAGACATCGTAGACATAATGTTTGAGTGCTGACATTGATTGACTTTTGATAATGTCAATCAAACTAATGATATAGCCACTACATTTTGGTTGAAATAAATATGCCTTATATTTAACTGATTTTCAGGAGTTTTCCGCGATTAACCAGTAGGCGTAAAGGCAACGTCTACCTTCGTTGGTGAGATGTTTGGTATCAACCTATCCAGGGTTGGCATGGCAACACCTATTTTCATGGTGAGATGTCGTGTCAACCTGTCCAGGGTTGGCATGGTAACGCCTACATTTATTGGTGAGATATCTGGTGTCAATTTGTCCAGGGATGGCATGGCAATGCCTTCGTTCATTGGTGAGATGTTTGGTGTCAATTTGTCCAGGGATGGCATAGCAATGCCTTCGTTTATTAGTGAGATGTTTGGTGTCCACCTATTCAGGGTTGGCATGGCAACGCCTACCTTCATTGGTGAGATGTTTGGTGTCCGCTTGTCCAGGGATTTTTTCCGACTTCCACAACTCCAAGATGATCAGTGAGTACGCGCCTCCTATCAGCAACAGAGGAACTCTGAAACAATTAATAAGTAGTTTTAATTAATCACATTGATGTTAGTTTCCCGTTTAATGTACATGGAATATAGGTAATTAGGAAACATGAAAATTACGAATTAAAAATGTACTGGTTACAGTGGCGGCCTTAGGGGTTGGCGAACAGGGTAGTCGCCCAGGGAAGGGTTTCGGAACAACCCGATTAGATTTTTACAAGGGCCTCACAGAGCAGATTTTTACAAGGGCCGCCCGGGACCTCGCGACATTAGGCTCTGGACACATGTCCACGGTACGGCGGCGCCACCGGGAAGCGGTGCGGCGCCGTAGGAATTTCTAGTACTAAAAGCCGGCGAGCTTGCCGTTTCGCGGACATGTGTCCATAGCCTTACTAAATCCTAAATACTTAACTGCATAGAAATAGCGATATACAGGATGTAACAAAAATAATGGTGATCCGTTTAAGAGCATAATTGGTATTGTATTGCGCCTAAGAAACAGTTAGAGGAAAAAAAAATATGCTAAAAAAAAATGTTTTTGTATCGGACATATGTATCATCCCAGCCGCAGCCGGCCGACCCTCCATATAAAACCAATATTTTTTTTCGTGTGATTAAAATTTTTTCTTTGTTTTTCGTAATCAGAATACGATACCAATTATGTCCTTAAACGGATCACCAGTATTTTAGTAACACCCTGTATAACTGATTCCTAAGTCATATTATACGGCAAAGTAAACGAGGGATTTAATCATAGATGTATACCGGGTGTTGCCTATAACACGAGCAATAAATTAAAACATAGATTCTACTCCTCAAACAATACAACTTTTGTTCAACAACTTTAAAAAAATATATAGGTTTTAGATTGGCTCTTTTTTAAACAAACTAAATAGTATTTTCAATGTACGTTAAAATCCTTCTCATTGACATTGCTTGTCAGTCTTGTCACCTTACAGACATAATCAATTTCACAATACATTGCGTGTTCGAATAAACTTTAAAGTGTACTAAAAATTAGACCACAAGTTATTTTTCAAAGTCGCTGAACAAAGGTTGTTTACTTTGAGGAGTAGAATCTACATTTTAATTTATTGCTCATGTTACAGGCAACACCCGGTATGTTATGTACGTATATGTTATGCCTCTCGTGTGCTCCGTCATAGTGTCCAAACTATTGAGCATTTGATGAACGAGGTGTCAACCGATTCATCTTTTTAACCCAGGTAATATATCTATAAGTAGATAAGACCTATATCGTGGCTCTTTGGATATAGATTTTCGGTTCTTGTTGCAAGTAGTTAGATATAATTTCCAATGTAGAACTTATAACTAACTATAATGATTAATGAAATTCTCGTGAAAACCCGTAACAGGGCCGTAACTGTGCCGATTTTGGCCATTTTCAACCTTATTAAAGTATAGGTTTATAGATAATATAAGAGTAACTTATGGCAGTGCAGATGGTTCTGTCATCTGTTATGTATCAGATGTCATTCAGTTGTCAAGAGCCATGAAAAAAACTGACTCGTGGGCCTCTTTCTGATATTTCCTCAAAGAAAAAATTAGATCTAATGTCAGAATTTTAACAGCGGAGATTCATATAAAAATAGTAATATATTTTCAATGTCTCAGCACATAAAGAGTGTCATCATTTCTTACTTACACAAAATTACGGACGTCTGAATTGACAAACTCTTACTTAATATTTTTGGAACTTGTTTAACATTATGTTTTTAATGCTGAGTGTACAGAACTATTCTAAACCTACTCGTGCGAACTAACCATGTATTTATGTTTAGGAAACTATTGTAAAATACTCCAAGCATTACATTAAATCATAGTTATTAGCCAGCAAACCACACGGCTACTTTTATTTTCCCATTAAAAGTTTTGCGTACAAATATTTACCGAGTTAAAATAAGTGCAAACCGATGCCGACCAAGCTTGTTTGCCTAAATATACACACCACATACACAGGTCGTAACAAAAATATTACTGATCCGTTTAAGAGCAAAATCGATACGACTAAAAAAAGGGAGGAGAAAAATTTTGTTGACGCGAAAATTTTTTTTTGTAAGGGGCACAGGTTCCCAGCCTGACAATCCTCCATACAAAACCCCTTTTTTTTCGCGTGAAAAGTCACTAGGAATCATGATTCTATAACATTTTTTTGCTAAGAGCAACGGTTAGACGACTAAAACAAATCCTAAAATAGAAGATATGACACATTTAAGTCAATTAAGTATAATAGATTGGAAAACCAAATTTATCGGTCACAGAAGAAAACAATTACTATACTCACCATTTCTTGGATTAGACTAGCGTAATAAAAAACCGGCCAAGAGCGTGTCGGGCCACGCTCAGTGTAGGGTTCCGTAGTTTTCCGTCCGTCACAGTAAGTGTCCCCACTTAAGAGTTAAAGTAACACCGCCATGTAGGATATGATATGAGCGTTCCACGTACAGCGACATCTATCGGCAAATTAAGTAAACTATTGTGCGCGAGCTTAAAGTAAGGAAGATGATTTTTATGGGATAATTCTTTATTGCGTGAACCGATTTTCACCGTTTTTCCTTTATTTGAAAGCACGTCATTTCATTGTGATTTTGTAGAAATTACAGGTACAATAAACACCTGCTTATATGGTTAAATTACAAACTTAATTCAGAAATTATTTTGTATTTTTTTTTCAAAAACTATTTAACCTATCAAGTTCAAAATAATTTTCCTAGAAATTTTTTATAAAGTTCTACTTTTGAGATTTTTTTCATATTTTTAAAACTTATGGTTCAAAAGTTAGAGGGGGGGGACACATTTTTTTTTACTTCTGGAGCGATTATTTCCGAAAATATTTACATTATCAAAAAATGATTTTAGTAAACCCCTATTCATATTTAAATACCTATCCAACAATATATCACACGTTAGGTTTGAAATGAAAAAAAAAATTACTCCCCACTTTACGTATAGGGGAGGTACCCTAATTAAACATTTTTTTCCACTTTTTATTTTACCACTTTGTCGGCGTGATTGATATACATATTAGTACCAAATTTCAGCTTTCTAGTGCTAACGGTCACTGAGATTATCCGCGGACGGACGGACGGACAGACGGACGGGCAGACATGGCGAAACTATAAGGGTTCCTAGTTGACTACGGAACCCTAAAAACAGTATGATTCTCTTTTTCTATGTTCGAAGTGAGAGAGTCCCTGGCCAAACTATACAGTGTAACAAAAATAGTCGTGATCCGTTTAAGAGCATTTTAATTGGTATCCTATTGCGACTAAGAAAAATTATTAGTAGAAATTTTTGGACGCAAAAAAAAATGTTTTTCGTATGGGACACGTCAGCCCAGCCGGCCCACCCTCCATACAAAACCAGCTTTATTTTTCGCGTGAATTTTTTTTATTCTTACTTTTTCATAATTAGAATACGATACCTATTATGCCCTTAAACGGATTATCAGCATTTTTTACACCTTGTCTAAAAAAAATTATTATTCAGAATAGGGTTTTGACGGGAAGAAATAGTAGTTTATGTAACTGTTACGTAATAAGGGTCCTTAAAACATGAGTGTGGTTTTATGAAATGAGCCGCAGGCGAATTTCATAATAAGACCACACGAGTGTTTTAAGGCCTAATTACGTACAGTTGCATATACTGCTTTATCTACACTCATATTATTTATTCTAAATGCCTTATTTGGAAACCATAGAATGGCCGCTATTGCACCGCCGCCATGGCCGACTCGATTGTGCCGGCGGTCGCGCGGGCGCGTGTCGGGCTGTCGGCGGATGCGCGGGAGGGTGCAGGTGTACATTATGTTATCAAAACTTATAGCACATCAATAATTGAGCATGAAAAGTTAAAATTACGTTACTGGTACGGATAAAAAGATTATCATAGTAAAATCGGTCGTGGTAATGCTAGCCATTGCCTACCGTTTTCGAACACGTTTTAGAGAACTTACAATATGAGTGTAGATAAAACTATTTATCTACACTCATACTGTAAGTACTCTAAAATGCGTTCAAAAACCGTAGACAATGACAAGCATTACAACAAACGATTTAACTATGATAAGTTTCTTATCTGCGGCAGTAACGTTAATTTTAACTTTGCATGCTCAAATATTGTTAAGCAATGAGTTTCAAATTTGGAACATCGAATTTGATAACATAATGTTACCGCCATGGCCAACTCGATTGGTCCCGCGCGAGCGCCGGCACAATCGAGTTGGCCATGACGGTACAATGGCGGTCATTCTATGGTTTCCGAACACTTAATTTAATATATATAATATGAGTGTAGATAAAGCAGTGTATGTAACTGTACGTAATTAGGCCTTAAAACACTCGTGTGATCTTATTATGAAATGAGCCGCAGGCGAATTTCAATATACTTTCATATAATTTCAAAACCACACTCATATTTTAAGGACCCTTATTACGTAACAGTTACATAAACTACTATTTCGGCATTGATTTATTATGTATTCTACTAGATGTGACATCAAGAACAAATTTTGTGCGCCATGTTTGGCGGTTGACAGCTATGACAGAATCAAAGAGTAGTATAGACTTGTAGTGATTTTCACTACAACTTTTGGGACAAAAAAAAATCTTAGTGATGTCGTCTCCTGTTGTTCAATGATTTTCGGTAGGAATGTTGAATGCACTATGTTGTGTACTTAGACTATTTTAAACTTTGTCAGTTAAGTATTTTTTTAGGATTCCGTAGTCAACTATAATTTTATAGTTTCGCCATGTCCGTCCGTCCGTCCGTCCGTCTGTCCGCGGCCTAGCTCAGTGACCGTTAGTACTAGAAAGCTGAAATTTAGTATAAGTATAAATAAAATAATAAAATAAATATTATGGGGCAATCTTAAAAAAATCAACCTAGTCCCACAGTAACCTCAATAAGGCTTGTGTTGTGGCTACTAGGCCACGGTATATATAAGATAGTTAGTATGTGTATTAATCACGCCAAAAAATATTTTTGATAGGGTACCTCCCGTAAAAGTGGATGATGAATTTAGTTTTCCTTTCACTAACTCAAAACCGCATAGTGAAAGGACGTAAGTGACGCATAGTAAAATGAGGCAAGTGCCGCCAAATATCCCTTAATAACGACCTTTTGAACAGATGTATTGTAGCAGGCCGGCAACTAAGGAACCCTACACTGTGCATGGCCCGACATGCTCATGGCCGGTTTTTCGGCTTTAAATAAACTAAGGCTATAACTATAAATATGATTATATTTAACGCATCTAAGGAACTGTCAGTTCAAGTAAACATTCCTTTTTTCAGCTAAAATATGGAAATACAGATGTTACTCATATGTAGAAGATGCAAAATAAGCCCTGAACAAATTTACTTTGGTAGTAAAACTTACGAAAACGCCTGATCGCCGTCCGGTGGGTCGGCCCCGGTATCTCTGGGGAGACAATGTGGAGGCCTGTTTTTGGATCGCTGAGCCGAAATACATACTATGTTTAAAAATAAAGCAAAAGCAGAAAAAATCATTCCCTCAGGCGAGACTCTAACTCGCGACTCCGAGATACATGCCCGTAGCTCTGAACAACTGAGCTACTGAGACTTACTTGATAACTGCGAATTTTATATTATTTATGCGTCATTGAGGTATTGATAGCAGACGTTCTGCTTAATACATAGTGTAGCATGCCGAAAGAACGCCAGCTACATCTCGCGGCGTCCCTTAGGACTATCCGCGCGATTAGTTTTGTTTACCGGCCAAGTTGCGCGAGTTAGGGTAGATTAGATCGTGGTTCGTCTACTTATAGATAGGTGGCGCCGATATCAAAATATGATGTGTCCTTTTTTATTTTGAAAGAAGCTGACGACTAAGAAAAGAGGATATTCGCATCAATTTTAAATTCATATTTTGTAGGAGTTTGGAATAGTTTTTGTTTTAGTCGAGAAGACAGATAGATTGTGAACCTCGAGCGGTGCAGTTGTCATAATCCATTTTCGACATCCTTTTTTTCCTATTTTAATCTGAGTTTGATTTTTTTTTGGGCGTGATTGGAATTAGTATTTTGTGATATCCAACGCCAAGTGTGTGCGTGTACCGCGTCGGAGGGGCGTCAAGCGTTTGCGGCCGGAACTGCGATACTGTCCAACGCAGATATTGGATATCGCCTGTCGCGGTTGGGATACAGCCGCCAGCCGCTTCCAAAGGACTTGAGCCCGCATTACGCGTGGCTCACCAGGTGAAACCGGCGTATCGCCCTGGAATACGGCCGCCAGTCACCTCTAAAGGACTCGAGCCCGCATTTCACGTGGCTCACCAGGTGAAACCGGAGTGTCGCTCTAGGATCGGCCGCCAGTCGCCTCCGCAGGACTTGAGCCCGCATTTCGCTGGTTCACCAGGTGAAAGCGGCGTGTCGCTCCGTGAAGTGTTCTAGAGTTTAATTGGGGACTTCGCATTTTTTTTGCCGTGCTTTAGTTCTAAATTGTTTTTACCATTCTTACATATCTGCGATTCGCATTTTTATATTAACCCTAAATCCCCAAAATTCTAATTGCCTCATTTGACGGGCATACAAAGACCTGGCTCTTGAATTTAGGCTACTTTCAGCCAGCGAATCATCTGTCACCATCCATATCACTCGCCTCATTAATCCATTACTTTCCCCGCAGCCAAATTACCAGCCGAGTCTTTATTTGTACTTATTAGTTTTGCTAGTACTCCCTCGTTTTATTTTCCTTTCATGCGGAAAGTAGACGTTTACGATACTAAGGTAATTATTGAATGTTAAATATCTTTATATCTATATCATTATTGTCATTTTTACGTGAAGTGCTAATTTTAAATAATCTGATTATTATTTTTAATTACATTCTATCCGGGTCTACGATACTAAGGAAATTATTGAATGTGAAATATCTTGATATCGATATCGTTATCGTCATTTTTATGTGAAGTGCTAATTTTAAGTAATCTGATTATTGTAATTTAATTACATTCTATCCGGCTCGAAGGACCAAATTGCTAATTTTAAATAATTTATTAATCTGCAAAATTAAACGTGTTAATGCAAATTACGAAGTTTTTTACTGCAATAGTTAACTAGTAAGACTTTCGTGTGTTTTTGTATCGCTGAGCCGAAATACATAGCTACTAAAAATGTATAGAAATAAAGCGAAAGCAAAAACTTCGACTCCGAGACACAAGCCCTTCGCTGAACAACTGAGGTACTGAGACTTACGGCTTACCTGATGGCTGCGAATTTCTCCACCATATTCTTTATGTCTCGGTTCTGGTATCGCTAGCAGACCTGCTTAATACATAGTTAACTAGTAAAACTTACGTGTACATGAAGACAAATTTGATGACGTGCCACACGAGGTCCGCATGGTCGGACCAGGTAGGTGCACATTGCACCATGTGCGGCAGGTCGAACCGCAGAGCCTGCTGCACGGTCGTCAGGTAGATGAGGTCCGGGCAGTCTGGGGATGAAAGTCGAATTAAGAAAACTAAACTTAGTCCGCTTCGAACCGAGTACTTGTGATTCGTGTCCGAAGTTGTATGTAAGAACTTCACTTCGGTACGCTCCGCTCGTTCGATAACACGACTTCGACTGCTTTATAAGTCATTTTAATATAAGTAGTTAGTTTCCTTTATTTTTCTTTTTTTATGATTTTTGTTGGTTAACTTAGTTGAGGTACCTTGTCACCCCAAATTGTCCTTACTTCACCTCATTCTTTTCTTAAATCTATACATATAATAAAGCTGAAGAGGGTCGAAAGTCTGTACATGGAAGATAATCGAAAAAAAGTTGGTTGGGGATACTTAGAATCGATAACAGAACACTTTCCAACAATTTTTAGAATTTTTGTCTGTTTGTCTGTTTATCTGTTTATCTGTTTATCTGTTTGTCTGTTTATTTGACCGCGCATCACGTGAAAACGGCTGAACGGATTTTGATGAAATTTTGTATAGAGATAGTTTGAGTCCCGGGAAAGGATAATATATAGTTTTAATCCCGAAAATCAACCCTGGTGGGGGTGAAAATGGGGTTGAAAGTTTGTATGGAGAATTTTTTACCGCTGATACGATTTAGATAGAAATGAGTATGGAGATAATTTGAGTCTCGAGAAACGTTATAGGATAGTTTTCAAACCCTTGTGGGGGTGAAAAGGGGGTTGGAAGTTGGTATGAGGAATTTTTTACCGCTGAACTGATTTTGATGAAAATTGGTATAGAGATAGTATGGGTCTCGAGAAAGGACAAAGGATAGTTTCATGGTCCAAAAATCTATCTTATACATATAATAAAGCTGAAGAGGGTCGAAAGTCTGTACATGGAATATATTCGGAAAAAAGTTGGCTGGGGATACTTTGGGGGGAGTCGATAACAGAACACGTTCCAACAATTTTTAGAATTTTTGTCTGTTTATCTGTTTGTCTGTTTATTTGACCGCGCATCACGTGAAAGCAGCTGAACGGATTTTAATGAAATTTTGTATAGAGATGTGAGAATGAGTGTATAGTGACAGTGAGAAGTGACAAAGTGAAAAAAGTAAAAAAAGTCGAGAACCTGAAAGTAAAAAATGTCAAAAATTTCAAAATTTCAAAAATTTCGAAAATTTCAAAAATTTCAAAAATTTCAAATATTTCAAAAATTTCAAAAATTTCAAAAAATTCAAAAATTTCAAAAAATTCAAAAAATTCAAAAATTTCAAAAATTTCAAAAATTTCAAAAATTTTAAAAAAATTCAAAAATTTCAAAAATTTCAAAAATTTCAAAAATTTCAAAAATTTCAAAAATTTCAAAAATTTCAAAAATTTCAAAAATTTCAAAAAATTCAAAAATTTCAAAAATTTCAAAAATTTCAAAAATTTCAAAAATTTCAAAAATTTCAAAAATTTCAAAAATTTCAAAAATCACAAAAATCACAAATATCTTAAAAATCTCAAAAAATTTCAAAATTTCAAAAAATAATTTGCTTATATTGAAGAATAAATATCTTGATCTACAACAATATCATAAATCCTCTATTCCGCGTTCAGAAACCGTATGTAATTACCACCATTAATGCAATCAGTAACGTAACATCAGTGTATTATCTGTGACAGTGTGTTAAAAACGTATGAAAATTCATTACCTACGGTAACGTAATGAAAATTCGCCCTCCTCCCCGACCGCCGGCACAATAAGGTTGGTCATGGCGGTCATTCTAATGGTTTCCGAACACGTCACTTAGGATTTTTTTTATATGTGTGTAGATAAAGCAGTGTATGCTTCTATTAGGGTACACATAAAATGGGGGGTGAATTTTTTTTTCGCTCCAACTCTATCGTGTTGGGTATTATTGAATAGGTCTTTCAAAAAGAATAAAGGTCTTTTAATACATTTTTTGGATGAAACTGATAGTTTCGTAAATATTAGATTTGAAAGTTCAATCAAAAAAGGGCGTCTCTTCCATCTAACTTTAGAACCGTGGGTCCAAACAGGGCGGCAACTACGAAACTCTACACTGAGCATCGCCCGACATGCTCTTGGCCGGTTTTTTTTGCATTGTTATCCCAGAAATCACCCCTTAAAGATTACTAATTCCAATTCAAGAAAATCCCCAGCCAGGTTATACGTAGCCTATAAAAATTAAACGCTTAAAAGGGGGGGGGGGCAGCCACTACACTCACTACAGATTGAGTTAAATTTGCATGAGTCACCCCCCCCTCCCCCCCCAAGTACACCTCAAATAGAAAAAAACGTTACTGACCCCCTCAAAAAATCATTTCTGCATTTGTGACCCCCCCTCCCCCCAAATTTCAACCGCACCTGTTCTTACGTTTCATGCTTAGGTTGATTTGACGGGAGGATCGATTTGGAAAAGTGGTACTGTATCCGATATACACCTACTACTCTATGTCGTTTAAATCATGCCAAAAAAAAAGTATTGATTTTTGAGTGTAGTTTCATTTAGTGGTAATTGTATCCATTTGTCAACTTTACTTCAAGTTCCGCCTCCAGGGTAGCGGGAGAGAAATTAGGGGCAAATTAGCCACTTACACAGACCGAATTCCACGCGGGCGGAGCCGCGGGCACAGCTAGTAAATATATAAAAGAAGAAACTGACTGACTGACTGACTGACATATCAACGCACAGCCCAAACCGCTAGTTCTAGAGATTCCAAATTTGGCATGTAGGTTCCTTATAAGGTCTAGGGGTGCACTAAGAAAGAATTTTTCAAAATTCACCCCCTAAGGGGGTAAAATGGGGGTCCAAAATTTGTATGGTGAATCAAGATTTGTTAGACTATTTTATTCGAAACTTCACAGGATTATACCTAACGATAAATGAGTGAACACGTGTTTCAGGTTTTTTGAAAATTCAACCCCTAAAAGGGGCAAATGTGGTCACAGTCTGATAATCAACATGGGTATCGTATTCTTTTTGAGTGCTTATAGTACGCGGCTAGTTCTTTCATAAAATAGTAGACTATTTTAACCAAAAGATAATAGGATCATATATCACGAGATACATTGACGCTCGAACAAAGTATGAACCAATAGTTACTCGTAGTTTGTAGTAATATTGGGTACCATTCACCCGAGTTAAGCACTCTAGTTACTTTTCTTAAACACGCAATGAAATAGTCGTTACGTTACGTTCCTTATAATAAGGCTCGGAATTATCCTGTTTCGGCCAACAGCAACTCCAGGGAACTGTAATGGGATTACATACAACTTTCCAGGCCTAGGCTTGCAATGTAACCAAATCAAAGATGGCGGCTGGTTTGCACGAGCAGCTGATTTGATTTTTTTATTGTTTCTTGTGACAGATTTGTTACCGAATCCGAGTTTACAACAAGACCTTATGAACGTAACCTATATATTTTTTAATAATTTTTCATTTTTAATTCATTGTGTATTTGAGAAAAGCACTATACAAATTCACCTAAATATTTTAAGTAACTCTTATTGAAAAACACCCATAACGTTTCACCTGCTTCTACATAAAAACTCACTTTTAGAGCATGATCGTTGAAAAGAAAAATGAGAGCCACGGGAAATCATCGGAGTACCTCATTTTTTGTGGACCCTGGGGTATATTTGAAAATAAAACGACAACATTTGAGGTAGAATTAATAAACGTTTGCTTATTTCATGCAAACCTGGCCGACTGAGAAAACTGCCTGATTGTTATTGTTAAAAAAATTGTTAAAAAAAAACTCCCGAGTGTATGTATAAACTGTTGTGAAAAAAAATACTAACAAATATAAAGTCTTGCCATACAAATGGACCGTAAGCCAGGAACAAATTTCATGACCAATCGCATCCCAGGCGATAACTTGTGAAGTGGTTAAGGGCAATATAAAATGAAGGCTCGTGAAGGCCAGTCTCAGCTGCGTTGGTGGGTTGAGGAACGACAAAAAAAACGGTCATCGCGTCCCTATTGAAAATTTGTCAGATATAGTTTCAGGAAATCTAGTGCGACAACGACAACGACCGTGGCCAGTGCGGAGTCTGTTGATGTTGCACCAGTCCCGTCTTGGAAGGTCAGACCCTTTAACCCTGGAGCCTGGAGTTATTCCGGAGCCCAAATTTCCCGCCATCAGAGAGTTCCACGACTGCGACCACTCATGGTTCAGATCGGAACAGCTGTCGAACAGACCTTCGGAGATGCTGTAGGAAGTATTCCTGGATTTCAGGCGGCGGTTGGCAGGATTCAAGAACTCTGCGTGAATTGGCATTTAAAGGTATATTAAAGACCTGTAGCATTTAGACGTTATATTAAAGCATTTAAAAAAATCTGAATTCTTCCCTCAAGATTTGCCAAAGAGCCATGGAACGTTCCATGATACTTCTTGATACTTCTTGACTGTAAAATTAACCGATGGCTATAAAAATACAATACTACGTTCCAAAACAAAAATAGCTGAAACAGCGGGAAAATTGAAATGGGACTGGGCTGGACTCGTCAGCCGTATACCGGAAGACTTGAGGGCAAAAACTAACTAAGTACGACAACTAAAAACTAGATAAGTTAGAGATAATTTTAATTGTATGTCAATGTCATGAATGTAAACATTTCTCCGAAAATAAATTAAATTTATTTTAATTAAGTACACAAAAATATACAAAACCACATTAGAAATTCAATTAAAATCGATTACGAAGTGTACCAGTATTTTGCGCTACTAATATGACGGGAATATGTGGCAAATGCAGCAAGAAAAATTCATCCAGGCAGTCGCTGGAATGTTTCTCTTGCCAAACGCGGCTCTGTTTAGACTGTCTCGAGCGTACCGGAGTCTCCTCTAAAAGGTATTATTTAATGACGGTTGACGATAAAAAAAGGTGGAAATGTCGAACTTGCTGTCTTAAAGAACCAACTCTCATCAAACTCGCAAGCACACCTAACACTAGTGCGTCCACCGGCCACCCATCCCGTTCAAACAAGTCCGTACCGCTCCTATCCGCAGCTGGTAACTTAGCTAACAATAATCTGAGCGTCACAACTACCAGCTCCACCCCCGATACTCCGGACACTCCGACTACTTCTCTGCTGTGTCCTGCGGATGAACTTCATTCGCTTTCTGTAGAAATTTCACAGTTTCGGCAAAGCGCAAAAGTGACATGGGAGACACTCGAGGCCCGCCTAGATTCCATAAATGAAAAAATCTCAAACTATGACGCAACTTTAAAGACACTTGAGGCTCTGAAAATTGAGAACATCGAACTCAAAGCTATAGTCTTAAACCTCCAGAATCGGCTAAACAACCAAGGCCAACTTCTTTTGTGGAACGAAGTTGAAATAGTTGGCGTTGAAGAATACATAGACGAAAATCCCTACCACCTAGCGCTAACAGCAGCCGTAAAACTTGGTGTGACGCTGCAGGATGACGATTTGATGTATGTGTCCCGCGCCGGCCCTAAGATTCGTGATAATGACGAAAAGAAGAAGCAGCTGCAACGCCCTCTTGTGGTTGCGTTCACTCGGCGCCAAAAAAGAGATGAGCTTTTAAAGCAAGCTAAGATGCGTAATGGAAAATTAAACAGCACTGATATAGCAGGACAAGGGCCAGAAAGAACTGTGTTTGTACACGAGTGCCTAACGAGCGAAAATCGCCATTTATTTCGCAGTACCCGGGAATTCGCTCGCACCCACCAGTATAAGCATAGCTGGATCCGAAACGGAGCTATCTATGTCAGGAAAAGAGACGCCTCTGCAGGGAGCCCTGCAATACGCATTCATTGCGGAGATGACCTCACGAGATTGCCCGAAAAGGAGGCGACGTTTTTCTCGCAACATCCAATCTATATCAATAACAGTGCTTAAAGCTTATTTTCTATTATTCATATCTTCGCTTACTAGATATTGCATTAACACATTCACACTCCATTTACACACACACAACAAAAATACTCCTTCATTTTATAAAAATACTCACGATAGTGCGATGAAAGTGAAGTATATACAACAGTCATTTTATACTTTGACACTCATGATTACACTTCTTTGTAGTGTGGCTACGACCAGTCCTCTTTGTAACAAATCGTATTTCCCAAATATATATCCATGGTTCCCCTAAATCTTTTACAGGACATTGATGAATCCTATAATGTTAAATGCCACACTATATCTCAGCCTGAAAGCTGTATTAATATAATGTCCAAATACCCAATTAAAATTCTTAACGTAAATATTAGAAGCGTTAATAAAAAATTTGATAATTTTCTTGTCCTACGAGAAAGGTTAGGAATTGAATTTGATGTTATTGTATTCACAGAATGCTGGATAAATGAGAACTCCATCATTAATCAATTACAGGGTTACATATCTTTTCACTCAAAAAAATATATCAACCGCTCCGGAGGAGTTATCGCATATGTAAATAATAAATGGACTCCTAATTTTTCAGAACTTAATATCGCTGACTCCAATGGTGTTCTCGTTGATGTACCAAATTACTTCAATTTGGTTGCAATTTACCGGCCGCCTAGTTTCCTCATACCCAATGCGTTCATTTCCTCACTAGATTCTGTTCTTAAAGGCATCCCCTCTGACGCTTGTCTTATTCTTACTGGAGATTTAAACATAGATATTTTAGATGCTGGGGGAAATAGCGCTCACGCTTCAGACTATCTTTGCGTCCTGTCAGAATACGGTCTTAAATCATGTATCAACTCTGTAACTCACATTAAATCCTGCCTCGATCATATATTTGTATCGAACAATTGCTCTTCTGAATCAGTTATATGCTCCACTGACCTAACAGACCATGATATTACTATGGCCGGTATTAATCTCCACTCTCGCAAATCCTTTAAACAGGCCCGTACTAAAACAAAGATCGACTTTTCCTCACTGAGGGATGAGTTGAAGGCCGTTGACTGGTCGAGGGTCACATATAGCTCTGACGTTGATCATGCCGTGGAGACTTTCTCCAGTATAATCCAAACTGCTCTGGCAAATAACACTAAATTAGTAAAAATCAAACGCTCTGATCTCACTCTGCAACCTTGGATGACTCCGGGACTACTTAGATGCTCCAGACATAGGGATAAATTACATCAGGAATTACGAAAAGACCCCAATAATATAACTAAGAAACTTATATACTCTCGGTATAGGAATTTTTATATTAATCTATTAAGAAATATTAAATCAGAATATGATAGGAAAGAGCTGGAACAAAATAAGGATTCACCGAAAAAACTTTGGAACTCGATAAAACGGATTACCCACAAGCCTCCTCATATATCATCAGCTGATAACTTGTTAAAAACTAAACCATCAGCTAAGGAATCCATTGATAGCTGCAACGCTTTCTTTTCCTCAGTGGGCTCAAATCTGGCTAGCTCTATTCTGTTAAAGTTAAATGAATGTGAACATTCGCTGGCCCTTAAGTCACAAAACAATTGTAATGGTACTGCAACTTCGTTTTTCCTCGCGCCAACTGATGCCGAGGAAGTGGCAGGGCTTATTAGCAGGCTTGATGTCAACAGTTCCCCCGGTAATGATGGCATAAGTAACAGACTCCTAAAGAGTGTAGGCAATATTATATCGGAACCACTAGCGGCTATTTTCAACCTGAGTTTTTCTGTAGGCTCATTCCCAAAAGATTGGAAAACTGCAGCAATTATCCCAATCCACAAAGCTGGGAAAACTGATTCCCCTAGTAACTACCGCCCTATATCTCTTCTAGGAGCCTACTCTAAGCTCCTCGAACGTGTCGTCAGTAAAAGGCTAGTTTGCTTCTTAGAAAAGCATCAGGTTCTCTCTGACCGTCAATTTGGCTTTAGGAAGGGCAAGTGCACTGAACAGGCTATAACTCTTTTGGTAGACAATGTTGTCAAACACCTAGACGAAGGCACTTGCTGCATGGGCGTGTTTTTAGACCTCGCCAAGGCTCTTGACACAGTTTCAACTCCTATCCTTCTTAAAAAACTGGAGAATCTAGGTATACGCGGAATTGCTTTGAACTGGTTCTCTAGTTACTTAACTGAAAGATACCAGCGTGTCAAGATCGGTAACGTGGTCAGTGACCAGTTGGCTGTATCTTTTGGGGTTCCTCAGGGCAGCATTTTAGGCCCAACGCTGTTTATTGCATATATTAATGATATCTTATCTCTAGATCTTCCGAACAGTGAAGTTTTTTGTTACGCTGATGACACAGCAATCATCTTTCATGGGCCATCCTGGGAACAAGTAAATAACGTGGCTACACAAGGTCTCCATAAACTACTTCAGTGGCTTGATCAAAATCTTCTGACTTTGAACATGGAGAAAACAAAATTTCTCTGCTTCCACAAATCTGCATCGTCACGCCCTCCTACGTCAATGGACTATATTAAAATACATGCCACACACTGTGCTGCTCTACAGTCTATTTCATGTCCCTGTGATAGCATTACTAAAGCTAGTTCTTTAAAGTATTTAGGGGTTGAATTAGATGAAAAACTTAGTTTTAAAAAACACATTGCGATAACTGCGAGCAGAGTTAGAAAACTCATTTATACTATGAAACTACTGAGAGAGGCTACTGACGGACAAACGCTTAAACTGGTTTATCTTGCATTATGTCAATCTATATTAGATTATTGCATTCTTGCGTGGGGTGGTTGTGGCAAGTCCACTTTAATAACGTTGGAGAGAGCTCAAAGGGCGGTCCTAAAGGTTTCCTTGCGGAGACCTAAACGCTACCCTACTCATGATTTATATAACGAAGCTCAAGTCTTGTCAGTGAGGAAATTTTTCATCTTACGTATCGCCTTGTTCATGCACAAACGTACCATTCTTTCATCTGCCCTGCCAAGTATGCTACAGAAAAGAATATTTAATGTTCCAAAACCTCAAGTTAATTCCGCCTTCGCTAAACGTTTTAAAACGTTTTAAATCTTAATAGACACCCAGAATTTCTATCTTAGTCTTATTTATGTTACATGCGCACTTACAACTCAGAACACACACACACACACACACACACACACACACACACACACACACACACACACACACACACACACACTTTACACCTTTCTAATTCAACTTAGTTGTTTAGTAGTTAGTTGTTTACTTACCGAGATATAGCTACTTTGACTCTATAATAAACCTGTAATATTTTCATGTTTATTGGTAACCACGATACAGGCTTCGCCTAGTGTGGATACCACTGTACCTTGTCTCTGTTAAACATAAAATTAAGAAACCTTCATTGTATGATGTCCTATGGTTGTAAACTATATTGAAATAAATTATTCTTATTCTTATTCTTATTCTTAATAACCTCCTTTTGGGTCCCACAAGACCAAACTCCACGTCAAAGCAGACCAAGAAAACGTTGGAGAGCCGAATTTGACGCCTTTTGTGCTTACTGGTGGGAGAATGCTCAAGACCGGGACACGTGGAAGAAGGAAAGGGAGGCCTTGGCCCTGCAGTGGGACACTCTTGGCTCTTAAATATATATTTTTTTCATTTCAACCCTAACGTGTGGTATACTGTTGGATAGGTATTTAAAAATGAATAGGGGTTTAGTCAATCATTTTTTGGTAATGTAAATATTTTCGGAAATAATCGCTGCAGAAGTAAAAAAAAATGAACCCCCCCCCCCCCCTCTAACTTGAACCATAAGTTTAAAAAATATGAAAAAAATCTCAAAAGTAGAATTTTATAAAATCTTTCTAAGAAAAATTTGTTTGAACTTGATAGGTTGAATAGTTTTTGAAAAATAATTACAAAATAATTTCTGAACTAAGTTTGTAATTTAACCGTATAAGCAGCTGTTTATTGTACCTGTAATTTCTGCAAAATCACAATGAAATGATGTGCTTTCAAATAAAGTAAAAACGGTGAAAATCGGTTCACGCAATAAATAATTATCCCATAAAAATTATCTTCCAAACTTTAAGCTCGCGCGTAATAGTTTACTTAATTTGCCGATAGATGTCGCTGTACGTGGAACGCTCATATCATATCCTACATGGCGGTGTTATTTTAACTCTTAAGTGGGAACACTTACTGTGACGGACGGAAAACTACGGAACCCTACACTGAGCGTGGCCCGACATGCTCTTGGCCGGTTTTTAAGAAAAAATACCGACTTCTTTGGGGGAAGCCGGTGAAGGATTATTGTAGATGGTGCACTCTTAGACTCCATACAATGAAATAACTTGCTTAACAAATACAGCGAACAGGACAAATCGCCAAACGTGAACTATGCTTCGTTGAAGAGTTCCGTTAAAAATCACTACACGTATGCCATTAAGATTTGAGGAGTTCCCTCGATTCCTCATGGATCCCATCATCAGAACTACGTTTTGACAAAAACGAGATTAATCTGTATATTTACAATCAAAAAAATAATTTTCAAAATCGGTTCAGATATGACGGAGAGTTATGGAGTAACAAACATTAAAAAAAAAACAAAAAACTTACACGCCGAATTGATAACCTCATCTTTTGAAATCTTGAAGTCGGTTAAAAAAGTAGCAATGCGTGACCTCCCTAAACGTCACTAAGAAAATCATCTAAATTTATAAAAGAAGAAACTGACTGACTGACTGACATATCAACGCACAGCCCAAAACGCTGGTTCTAGAGATTCCAAATTTGGCACGTAGGTTCCTTTTAAGGTCTAGAGATGCACTAAGAAAGGATTTTTCAAAATTCACTCCCTAAGGGGGTAAAATGGGGGTCCAAAGTTTGTATGGCGAATCAAGGTTTGTCAGACTATTTTATTCGAAACTTCTCAAGAGTATGCCTAACGATAAATTAGTAAACACGTGTTTCAGGTTTTTTTGAAAATTAAACCCCTAAAAGGGGCAAATGTGGTCACAGAGTCTGAAAATCAACATGGGTATCGTATCCTTTTTGAGTACTTATAGTACACGGGCGAAGCCGCGGGAAAAGGCTAGTCAAACCATAAGCCTTGAGTGATATGGCGGGTATTAGATATGCCTAGGAATTTCATGATCTGTCGATATTTACGATTGGCAGACGACCCTATTAATGTAATAATCCAATCATTGGGGAATCATCTCCATACATTGCCTTACAAAAGGTGGAGTAAAAAATGTTGTAATGGTTATTAGTTGGCTATAGGGTGGTAATTAAAATACTAGATTTGAGACCTTGCGGGGGGGGGGACGCCATCTTGGTTTAAAGGTGCCAAAAGTCCGTTTTTGAACCTTGGCGCTTAAACGGTTATCAGTATGCCTAAAATGTCTATGGAACGTATAAAGAAGATAAAATTGTCTACAAAATTTCCATACACAATACATCTATAAGTCTTATAGATATAAAGATACAGGGGGTGAAAAAGTGTATATTTTCTTATATCATAAGAATTTTATTTATTAGCTTCAAAGTTTTGTACTTCTTGTCAAATCTAAATTCATTATACCCGAATTGATCGATAGCTATATCTGACAACGCCTAGTAGTATTTTATGACGAGTAATAAAACATTGATTTTGTGTGTGAGACTTACTACTTTCACCCCCTCTATAAGCGGTCTAGGGGTGAATTCAACTTTTGAATATCTTTTAAAAGAATCATTAGAAGATGACAAAACTGTAGTAGAGATTTCATTTCCTTATCTCGAAGCACAAAACTTTGAAGCTTATAAATAAAATTCTTATGATATAAGAAAATATACACTTTTTCACCCCCTGTATCTTTATTTCTGTAAGACTTACAGATGTATTGTGTATGAAAATATTGTAGGCAATTTTATCTCCTTCATACGTTCCATAGACATGCTAGGCATACTGATAACCGTTTAAGCGACAAGGTTCGAAAACGGAGTTATGTCACGTTTAAACCAAGATGGCGGCCAACGCTCCCCCCCCCCCTCAAGGTCTCTAATCTAGTATTTTAATAACCACCCTATAGCCTACCAATAACCATTAAAACATTTTCTACTCCACCTTTTGTAAGGCAAATGATCCAATGATTGCGCTATAAATGAAATACTTCTGCGAGTGCTTAAAATATAGAAACTGGTAAGAATTGAGTTGGACGAATGCTTTACAACCTGCTGCTTCTTTACAGTCTCCCGGTGGATTGTACCGGTGCTCCGCCAGCGGCGGTGGCGGCGTCGAACCCTCCGAGCGTGCTATAATATAGTATGAAAATTCTTAAGACCATACGCAGCGATGCTATACATATGTCAGTGCGACCATAAAAGCTTCATCGAAAAGTATACGCTAGTAGTTCGGTCTACAGTCTCAATTTAAGCTTTAAAGTCGACGACTAGAAAAAATTGCCTTAATTATAGTCGAGTTTACCAATAGTTTGTATATACGGACGTTCAAAATTATATGAACATAACACTTAGTTCTTCAATTTCAAAGAAAGGTAAGGTACAACGCGACAGAATGACTAGATAAGTACGAGATAATAGTATATATATCCGTATTAGTTGTTATCTGTTTCTAGTATTAATATATGTATCTTTCTTTCTCTTAGCGTTTGTCCCGACTTGGGGTCCGCTTGACAACCTAATCTCATGAATTGGCGTAGGCACTAGATTTTACGAAAGCGACTGCCATCTGACCTTCCAACCCAGAGGGGAAACTAGGCCTTATCGGGATTAGGTCCGGTTTCCTTACGATGTTTTCCTTCACCGGAAATGTGACTGGTAAATATCATATGATATTCCGTACATAATAATTTCTGAAAAACTCAGTGGGTCGAGCCTGGGTTTGAACCCGAGACCTCCGGAGTGAAATTCGAACGACTTACCGCCAAGCTACCAGCGCTCTATTTCATAGAAATCTTACAAGTTTTACATTTAGTAGGTAAACCACCTTTTGTGTCGCAAATTAAATTGAAGGACAATGAACACGAAGCACTCTTTACGAAATAACCTATTTTACTCGTCCTTATTGTATTACAATTACGGGCAAAACCTATGATTCCTCGCTCGACTGACTTTCCACATGTCCGCATTCCTCAAGAAGTTCATTCAAATTTAAATTGGATTTATGAACATCGAGGCAACCCAATTAGTCAACTGCTTAACGACGAATAATTACAAAGACAATTAGGCCATTAATTCAAAAATTTTAAAGCAACAATGAAGCTTGTTTTACTGTATAATTAGATTCACGAGTTCGTAAAAACGATTTTCTATTATCATCATTGCGTTAATTTTAAGATGTAATTTTAAATCGAATATTATTCAATTTAATTATGAATTGACTAGCGACGAAGTTAGTGAGAGTCATACTTCAAGGATTCAGTGCCATTACTTTTCAACCGACTTCAAAATTTCGAAGGAGTAGGTTCCCAATTCGTCTGGATCTTTGTTGCTTCTTTTATGTATGGTGAACATACATTATACGAAGGTGGCTAGACTGGTTTGGAAAATTCTTTTTTAGGGTTCTGTAGTCAACTAGGAACCCTTATAGTTTCGCCATGTCTGTCTGTCCGTCCGTCCGTCCGCGGATAATCTCAGTGACCGTTATCACTAGAAAGCTGAAATTTGGTACTAATATGTATATCAGTCACGCCGACAAAGTGGTAAAATAAAAAGGGGAATAATGTTTTATTAGGGTACCTCCCTTATACGTAAAGTGGGAAGTGATTTTATTTTCATTTCAACCCTAACGTGTGATATATTGTTGGATAGGCATTTAAAAATGAATATGGGTTTAGTGAAATCATTTTTTGATAATGTAAATATTTTCGGAAATAATCGCTCCAGAAGTAAAAAAAAATGTGCCCCCCCCCCCCTCTCTAACTTTTGAACCATAAGTTTTAAAAATATGAAAAAAATGTCAAAAGTAGAACTGTATAAAAACTTTCCAGGAAAATTATTTTAAACTTGATAGGTTGAATAGTTTTTGAAAAAAAAATACAAAATAATTTCTGAACTAAGTTTGTAATTTAACCGTATAAGCAGGTGTTTATTGTACCTGTAATTTCTACTAAATCACAATGAAATGACGTGCTTTCAAAAACTCTTAAGTGGGGACATTTACTGTGACGGGCGGAAAATTACGGAACCCTACACTGAGCGTGGCCCGACACGCTCTTGGCCGGTTTTTTTTTGCTTTTGTTCAGTTGATCCCATTGTCCCCAGGTCAGGTTCTGATGATGGGATCCTGGAGAAATCGAGGGAACTCTTCAAATATTATAGGCACACCTTATGCGATTTATGTATTTTTAGGCTAGCATTTGCTTTTAGAAATGTGGAGTCGAATTGAAGTCGGTTCTTTTTTGTTTAAAATTGTTTTGTGTTTTAATTTAGACACCTGCCTTTATCTATTTTTATTCTTAAATTTGGAGACATTGACAGTGGGTGTTTAGTAATAGAGATACGTAACCTTTGGCTACGGATCCATATAAATACCGACACAAATACTTCATAAGACATGTTATTAAGCGCGAGCTTTGAATCGTTTGTGCTTCCATTTGATATATTATTAATATTATTATGCATGCGGTGTTGATTGTATCAAACGTTGTTAGGTGTAGCTAATTATTACTAAAATTTGGTTCATTAATCGTTGTAAGGTATAGATAATACGCAATCCAGCGGGCGGTCGAAAATCGAAATTTCGTTATCTCCTCTCTATCGCTCATGTATATTCGAAAGAACGTGATGCAAATAGACCAACGAACGAACAAAGTGGTATGGTTCGCGGTTACAGGCCTGATCCCTGTTTCACCAAGGCGACATATGCGACGTATGTCAGCAACGTTATTACTGATGTCACAAGCGTCCACAGGCTACGGAAACTTGGGCGGGCTGCGTGCTTGTTTGTCATCAGAGTGATATTTCAAGAAAAACTTTATTTTTTATCACTAAAACTACTACTTTTGTAAACAGAGGTTTTGAAATATGTCTCGAGAAACACGACAATTGTCACGAAATTCCGACACAAGCCTAATCTTCTGTCTAAAAATATCGACAATTCTTCTAAGTAATAACTATTGTTTTTCGTGACAATAGTCGTGAATTCTTCACTAAACTACTACCTATTTATTGACCATATAATGAAAATATGTTGTATTTTTAATAAAATATTATGTTGGTGGCAAACAAGCATACAGCCCGCCCGATGGTAAGCGGTTACAGTATTCTGTGGACGCATGTGACGTCAGTAATTTGGATATGTCAGAAATTGTGACAATATGAAACAGGGGCCTGGCCACGAGTACACACAGCGGCGGTTGCGGCTACCAACGACCACGAGAGCGATATACCGCGCTCCGACCTATCGTTTTCAACTCCCGACGCAAAAGAGGGTTATTAAAAGTTTAACCGCTATGGGTGCCTGTGTATGTTTAAATGAAGTTTTTTATTTGAAAGCAGGTTTTCTAGCTAGTTATTTTCCCCTCTCCTTGCATCGGTTTCCTCATCGCCGAGGGTAGTGGTCATTCAACAGCTTCTATCTAATGATCCGACGCCATCTTTCTCTATCTGTCGCCGAGTGAAGAGCATACTACTACAGACACACAACACTACACACACTACTATATAAAGCATACTACTATATAGAGTGGACTACTGTCCAGTGTTAAATGTTAGGCTGAGCGAATTTGGTCAGACTAGGCTCCTGTATCTTGGACGTTCACCTTCGACTTTGCCAGTGATGACCAGTTTCTCGAGGTTATCGCTGTCTTTTCTAGCAACATGGCCAAAGTATTCAAGTACTTTGCGCAGGCAGACGGTAAATAACCTGGTTTTGATCTTGAGTTCAGTTAAAATCGACTCATTATTGCGGCGCGCTGGCCAATGCATACCTAACATCAATCATTAAGGCATCAATCTTCAGTTCAGTTCAGTTATCTTAGACATATTTTATCATAATCAGTTCAGAAGTTTCGGGGGTGTCCTAATCTTTTAAAAATAATTCAAGTACCTACCACCTATAAGTAAGTATCCACCTAATGGCCGTCGCTTACCGCCGCCAAGTCGTAGTCAAGACCAAACACATCAGGATGTTACTTACTAAAGATCAAAGCCATGAGCCAGATACTCCCAATAGCGGTTTTGACGTGGACGATGGGCTGGTTCCGGTAGAACTCGAAGGGGTGCACGATGGCATTGTACCGGTCCACGGCGATGTACGTGAGCGTTAGCACCGACACCGTCACCGATACCGACTGTCGACAACATCAGCTTGATTACATACACTAAAAACATAAAGCTCTAAACATGGAGTGGAGAGGCTTTAGGTCTATTTCCCCTCTGCGAAAAGTATTTGCAGAAAAATCATATCAGTCTATAAAATCGCACGCATTTCGTTCATCGTTTTCAGCAGGTGAAGAGCTCCGTGAAAAGCCTTTATGTATTAATTTTGAATGTAAAAAAATTTCTACTACGTCTACTCGTAGTTTACAAAAAGATGGAATATAATTTCACACGTAAGTATAGTTTTACTTTATTTATCATTATTTTTATGTTGAAGGATTTAATACAAATCGAAAATCAAGCTTCGTTTACAGAATCGCTTCAAAGACAATCGTTTTTTATTCTGACGGGCAGTAACTGTTTTGTCATTTGACACTTATCCATATCTAAAAAATAAGGACTACTGTCTTCTATATTTTGTTTGAAATTACATGGAAATACACATATGATACTTAGCGGGTTTAGTTTGACATTTGCAAGGACTGCATCCGATAATTAACAATATGTTAACATTTGTAAAGTCGACTATCTATTGCTCCATTTTGTTTCAGATATATTGTATTTAGTTTTGTACTCCAATAAATACAGTCAAACACTTACTAAACCTTAAAGCTAGTCACTAATTGCTCCATTTAGTGATATGAAGTATAAAATGAATATGTGTGATATTTTCAAGTCAAATGTACATAATTGTCGGTTGTCAATAAGGCGTTGCTGCCATAAAAAATCATTTAAAAATAAATTTTATTAACAACCTACAATTACGAGTATGTACCTTTAACTTTTTTTTTTATTATGGGACTGACCAGCGATTGGCTCTAGTCTCACCTGATGGAAAGTGAAGACAGGGCCTAAGATGGAGCTCATTGAAAATGACGCATGTGTGTTACCTCGCCCTCACAGATTTTGGCAGAATTTTGTTTGGAAAGATGAGGCGAAGCGTTCTCCTTTTAGAGCTTTATGACTAAGACAATTGACATAGTATAGCTTTTGAGAAAGGCTTACGGACCTTCGACGTCACGTTTGGATGAAACCGTTCTACTGTGTGTTGTAAGATCGTATATTTTTATGTGGCAGAAAGGAAATCCATCCATTCCCTTGTCTTTCTAAAGAAGGGTTGTGAATATACAAAGGTATATTAAATCGGGAAACCATATACAGCATATCAAAAAATACTGACTTGCACAGCAAAAAATCTGAATGCACGTCAAAGCCTTTTGATGTAAATTTGATTTTTTTTGCTGTGCATTGGCACTGCCTAGTTAGTGCCTAGCCTACGAAGAAGTCCCGATAAGGGTCAAAGCAAACGCCCGGTAGCCGATAGGGTTGCCTGATTCGTTGACCCGACCCAACCGAATCACACACGCACACGTTCGGTTGACGTATTTTGACATGACGTTAGGTTTTGAAACCGTATGGCGAACCGTGTATGTGCGTCTGATATTTAGAAAATGAGAATTGATTCGGTGAATTTGGTGCCCGTATCCGGCAACCTGACATGCAAACCGGACGTATGCTTCGACCCTAAGTTCGAAGGTTAATATTTATTTGCAAGGTTCAATGTAGGTACCTATTTAAGTATTTATCTATTTAATATACCCACAAGACAACTAGATATTTTTGAGCTCATTGTGGGACTAGATCGATCTATTCTACAATATTTATTAATATTTATTACCTATCTATTATAAAACATAATATGTGTAGGGTAACTTCAATAATTACGTTTAGAGCTTATTTGTTATTTTCTTAATTCGTCTTACCTGAAAATACAACAAAGTTTTACACAACGTCTTTCCCAAGAACCACGTCTCGGTGACGTCCCAGGCGACGGTCGGCGGCAAGCACAGCATGATCACCAGGAGATCCGCCACCGCTAGGTTTACGAGGCAGCAGTACGTCACCGACGCTCGCATGGAAGAATTCCTGAAAACCGCTAGACACACCAGGAAGTTGCCTACTAACCCTACCACTAAAACCACCGAATGTATTGCTATAAGTCCCCATTCATGAGGCTTTGGGAATATATAATTGTCCATCATTTCTATATACTCTTCCTTGCTTATGTTGCAGTATGCTGGATCTCCTCTACATGTCACGTTCGGTACACCTGTTTTACTATCGACTGTTTTATTAATTGCATTTGTTTCGTCTTTTATGTCACTTTCTACTGTAGTTGTTTCAATTGTTTTTGATATAACGTAATTTGGGGTGAACATTAAAATTATGACTAAAATCTTGAACATTATTTGACGGGACATCATATTGAAATCTGATGATTTTTTTAGGTAGGTATTTACAATCTTCAACGTGGTAAGTTAACGAGGGCACTACTTTCCTTTAGAATCTAAGAGGTAGATTAAAATGAGGTAGATGTATTTGCTGTCTTGGTTGTGTACCTGTAACAATAAAAATCGCTAAGTTAAATTATTGTAATATAAAGACACCTGCATAATATATGTTATTCATAAACTTGAATATGTAAATTAGGAATTTCATATAGTTATTTTATATATAGTTATACAGTATAGTATTTTACTATTAGTAGGAGTAGTAGTACTCCTTTGTATTAATTGTACGTTGTACAGACATTCAAATCAATTATCAAAATCGTTTGATAACATAAATTGCGGAAAAGAAAAGTAGTGACCTTGTATATATATATAGCCGTGTATGGCTGATAACATCTGTTTCATGAAAATATTGGTAATTAATTCATATCAGTTAGTTGCGCCCAGTCGATAAGACAAGTCAACGAATTATAAGAATCTGTCCTAAATTAATAAAGAAAAACATGGCCAACAAAGTGGCGCTAGTGACGGGATCAAACCAGGGCATTGGTTTTGCTATTGTTGAAGAATTACTCAGTCGAGGAGTTGAAATAGTCTATATAACAGCTAGGAACGAGCAACGAGGGCTTCATGCTGTAGAGAAGTTAAAAACGAAAGGTCTTAACCCTTGTTTTCACCAGTTAGATGTAACTGAACCAATAAGTGTTAAGAAATGCGCGGATTATATAAAGGTCAATCATGGTGGATTGGATATACTAGTAAACAATGCAGCTATCACTGTAGAAGACTGGGTGAAGACCACATACGAAGATTCTGTACGTGTCCTCAACACAAATTATTTTGGAATCCTGACGGTCCAAGAGCATTTCTATCCTATCCTTAACCAGGATGCTAGAGTTATAAACATCTCCAGTGACTGTGGGCACATTTCTAATCTTAGAAACCAAGATTGGATCGCCAGGCTAACGAAAAAGGACGTAAAGAGAGAAGATGTCGATGCATTTGTCAAGTGGTTCTTAAACTTAGTCAAGACTGAGACGTTGAAACCAGAGGACTGAGACGTTGAAACCAGAGGACTTCTACCAAACTGAGCTGCTCGCATACAGGATTTCCAAGATAGCAGTAAGTGCATTGAATATTGTGCAGCAGAAAGAAATTGACAGAAATATTTCTGTAAACTCTCTTCACCCTGGATTCGTTCAGACGTCTATGACTCGCGGGCTCGGTGTATTTACATTAGAAGAATCCAGCAAAGCCCCGGCGTACTTGGCTTTGGATGTGGATCAGTCAGTGAAAGGACAGTACTTCTGGTTTGACAAAGAAGTAAGAGAGTGGAGTAACCCCGACTTACCGCTGCATTGTGATTTCGAAAAGATAAAAAGGTATTTGTAATTAACAGTTTGGGTGGATAATAAATAAATAATAAATATGTGAGTGCACTGGTTGGTTGTTTTATATACTCGTATTTCATTACTTTTGCTTTCGACCAAAAGTAGACTCCGGCCTTTTAGGCTTATATTAATAAACTTAAGTATAATATTAATAAATTTTCTTCAATTTCAATCAATAAGTCTGCATGCATTTTTGAATTCATAATTCGCTGTTTTTCAGTGAATCGACCTATGTTTCTAACTTCCACGACACAGGCTTTACCTAGTGTGGGCGTCGCTGATTAAACTGTTAACTGTACATTTAAAAATATTTTTGGTCAGTAAACCATTTTTACTTTTTTTTACTTTCTTTTTATTCATTGAAATATCTGTTAGTTAAAAAGAAATCCGTAAAATCCGTGCACATTTAATTGTTTATATTGACTTGAATTTCTACAACGTTTTATCAAAACAGTGTTTTATGAATACAACAGTAAATATATCATAATTATGGCGGCCAATAATACAAGAGTCAGAATATTTAACCCACAAATTGGAAATATCAGCTGTATTCCCCGAGGCAAGAGAAAAAGATTCAATTAAGTTTAACAAAATCTGTTGCCATTTTCAAACATTTTTTTAGGGACAAAGGGTTTTTTATAAGCGATTTCCATTTTTCATTAATTTGGAGTCTTTTATCTTACTCAAACATTTATTCATTATTATAGCGCTATTTATATTTATTATAGCGCTAAACAAATCTCCAAAATTGACTTTCTCAGGCTCCCTCCGATAGTCTTCGATGGTATCCAAATTCCTTTTTCCAACCAAGTGAAAAATCTTGGCGTAATCATGGATCGTTGTCTATCATGGGCAGGGACCGGAAAACCCCTTCATTTGATTAATCGTTTCGATAGGGTAAGCCTATTAAAGTCTTACCCTAATGATAGGGTTACCCTATCATTGGGTTACCCTATCGATATGGAAATCATTTTGAATAGGCTTAACCCTTTTCAATGTGGTTTCCGAGTCGAATGGGGTAAAGATAGCTTTAATATTTACCGCTTACCCTATCATAGGGCTACCCTTTTCCTGTCTCTTTTCCACGCAGGCAGGCGGTTCTATCTTTCTCATTTGAAATGGAACAGGAGAGGTGGCGGCGGAACAAATTGAGTAAATATAAGATTTGCTGTCTTTTATTCATTCTGGAAAAGTCACACTCACAGTCCAGTCCTCTACTCACGTACACAACTTTCAATTAAAGAATTTCTGTTAAAGAAATGTGTCTTACCTTCAGTTTATTTTTGCATAGTTCGCACGTACTGATGAGATGGGCAATAATTATTTTGAATAAGAATAAAAACACAATTTTTATTCATATTCAAATCGATTTGACAAAAACCAATATTCATCCTCCTAGAGTTTGTCCCGGCTTTTGCCACGACTCAGTTGAGCCTGTGGTCCACTTGGCAACCTAATCCCATGAATTGGCGTAGGGATTGGTAGTCGTTTTCAGCTAATTATGGGATATACGATTTTTTAAGCTCACATTGTCATTCACATTATAAATATTATTTGAAAAGGGGTATTTACCATGTATATTAGCGTTATTGAGCACCCGATATTTCGGGTGCGAGGTAAATACCCCGTTTCAAATAATTAATATTTATAATTAGGGGATGTCATTTCGAAAATTATTTCTTTTTTATAATCCAAGGTTATATACTTTTTACTGAAAAATAGTCATGGTTTTCGGTTAATTATTCGGGGTGTATAAATTATATCTGTTTTAAAATTCAAGAGACTGGTTTTTTTTTTATTATTATTATACACGGTAAACCTGAGTAACCCGAAAGATTTCAACCATAAATTCCTGAGGTCATAAGGAGTAATAAATGTTTTACGAATTTAGGTCGATTTCGCAAAAAAATTTTTTTTTTCATTTTTCGGATTTTTAAAATGCTTTTGAACATAAAAACATAAATGTTATTGGTAAAACTGTCAATTAAAATAAATTAGTACATTTTTGCCACGACCACTCTGTAAAGAGTGTAACGACAAAGAAGAAGAACTCTGAAACTAGGCTAATTCCAGAAAAGTTTATACGACATTTTAGTCTCAGTCAATTATTTATCAGTATCAGGAATTTATGGTTAAAATCTGTCGGGATACTCAGATTCACCGTGTATATAATTTTTTTTTTTCATTTTATATTTTAAAAAATTCAGTGTATAATATTTTTGTTAATTTTATTTGGCTTTTTTTATTTTTTTTTCGTTTTATTTTCGTTTTATTTTCATTTTTTTTCCGTTTTATTTTCGTTTCGTTTTCGTTTCGTTTTCGTTTCGTTTTCGTTTCGTTTTCGTTTCGTTTTCGTTTCGTTTTCGTTTCGTTTTCGTTTCGTTTTCGTTTCGTTTTCGTTTCGTTTTCGTTTCGTTTTCGTTTCGTTTTCGTTTCGTTTTCGTTTCGTTTTCGTTTCGTTTTCGTTTCGTTTTCGTTTCGTTTTCGTTTCGTTTTCGTTTCGTTTTCGTTTCGTTTTCGTTTCGTTTTCGTTTCGTTTTCGTTTCGTTTTCGTTTCGTTTTCGTTTCGTTTTCGTTTCGTTTTCGTTTCGTTTTCGTTTCGTTTTCGTTTCGTTTTCGTTTCGTTTTCGTTTCGTTTTCGTTTCGTTTTCGTTTCGTTTTCGTTTCGTTTTCGTTTCGTTTTCGTTTCGTTTTCGTTTCGTTTTCGTTTCGTTTTCGTTTCGTTTTCGTTTCGTTTTCGTTTCGTTTTCGTTTCGTTTTCGTTTCGTTTTCGTTTCGTTTTCGTTTCGTTTTCGTTTCGTTTTCGTTTCGTTTTCGTTTCGTTTTCGTTTCGTTTTCGTTTCGTTTTCGTTTCGTTTTCGTTTCGTTTTCGTTTCGTTTTCGTTTCGTTTTCGTTTCGTTTTCGTTTCGTTTTCGTTTCGTTTTCGTTTCGTTTTCGTTTCGTTTTCGTTTCGTTTTCGTTTCGTTTTCGTTTCGTTTTCGTTTCGTTTTCGTTTCGTTTTCGTTTCGTTTTCGTTTCGTTTCGTTTCGTTTCGTTTTCGTTTCGTTTTCGTTTCGTTTTCGTTTCGTTTTCGTTTCGTTTTCGTTTCGTTTTCGTTTCGTTTTCGTTTCGTTTTCGTTTCGTTTTCGTTTCGTTTTCGTTTCGTTTTCGTTTCGTTTTCGTTTCGTTTTCGTTTCGTTTTCGTTTCGTTTTCGTTTTCGTTTCGTTTTCGTTTCGTTTTCGTTTCGTTTTCGTTTCGTTTTCGTTTCGTTTTCGTTTCGTTTTCGTTTCGTTTTCGTTTCGTTTTCGTTTCGTTTTCGTTTCGTTTTCGTTTCGTTTTCGTTTCGTTTTCGTTTCGTTTTCGTTTCGTTTTCGTTTCGTTTTCGTTTCGTTTTCGTTTCGTTTTCGTTTCGTTTTCGTTTCGTTTTCGTTTCGTTTTCGTTTCGTTTTCGTTTCGTTTTCGTTTCGTTTTCGTTTCGTTTTCGTTTCGTTTTCGTTTCGTTTTCGTTTCGTTTTCGTTTCGTTTTCGTTTCGTTTTCGTTTCGTTTTCGTTTCGTTTTCGTTTCGTTTTCGTTTCGTTTTCGTTTCGTTTTCGTTTCGTTTTCGTTTCGTTTTCGTTTCGTTTTCGTTTCGTTTTCGTTTCGTTTTCGTTTCGTTTTCGTTTCGTTTTCGTTTCGTTTTCGTTTCGTTTTCGTTTCGTTTTCGTTTCGTTTTCGTTTCGTTTTCGTTTCGTTTTCGTTTCGTTTTCGTTTCGTTTTCGTTTCGTTTTCGTTTCGTTTTCGTTTCGTTTTCGTTTCGTTTTCGTTTCGTTTTCGTTTCGTTTTCGTTTCGTTTTCGTTTCGTTTTCGTTTCGTTTTCGTTTCGTTTTCGTTTCGTTTTCGTTTCGTTTTCGTTTCGTTTTCGTTTCGTTTTCGTTTCGTTTTCGTTTCGTTTTCGTTTCGTTTTCGTTTCGTTTTCGTTTCGTTTTCGTTTCGTTTTCGTTTCGTTTTCGTTTCGTTTTCGTTTCGTTTTCGTTTCGTTTTCGTTTCGTTTTCGTTTCGTTTTCGTTTCGTTTTCGTTTCGTTTTCGTTTCGTTTTCGTTTCGTTTTCGTTTCGTTTTCGTTTCGTTTTCGTTTCGTTTTCGTTTCGTTTTCGTTTCGTTTTCGTTTCGTTTTCGTTTCGTTTTCGTTTCGTTTTCGTTTCGTTTTCGTTTCGTTTTCGTTTCGTTTTCGTTTCGTTTTCGTTTCGTTTTCGTTTCGTTTTCGTTTCGTTTTCGTTTCGTTTTCGTTTCGTTTTCGTTTCGTTTTCGTTTCGTTTTCGTTTCGTTTTCGTTTCGTTTTCGTTTCGTTTTCGTTTCGTTTTCGTTTCGTTTTCGTTTCGTTTTCGTTTCGTTTTCGTTTCGTTTTCGTTTCGTTTCGTTTTCGTTTCGTTTTCGTTTCGTTTTCGTTTCGTTTTCGTTTCGTTTTCGTTTCGTTTTCGTTTCGTTTTCGTTTCGTTTTCGTTTCGTTTTCGTTTCGTTTTCGTTTCGTTTTCGTTTCGTTTTCGTTTCGTTTTCGTTTCGTTTTCGTTTCGTTTTCGTTTCGTTTTCGTTTCGTTTTCGTTTCGTTTTTATTTTCGTTTTTATTTTCGTTTTTATTTTCGTTTTTATTTACGTTTTAATTTTCGTTTTTATTTTCGTTTTTATTTTCGTTTTTATTTTCGTTTTTATTTTCGTTTTTATTTTCGTTTTTATTTTCGTTTTTATTATAATAGTAGATTGTACAACAAGTGCATAAAACGTACGATTTTACGCGGTTTAAGAGTGTAAAATGGGTTTTATGGACGAGGGTTACATTCTAATTTTCACTTCATTTGCGAGGAAATTATTTATCGGTAATCATAAACAATTTCAAGTTCTAACAAAAATATTACAATGAAAACAAATATGGTTCCAACCAATAAATTTTTTAATATATTTTTTTGAATTTTTAAAATGTGAATTTAGAAATTTTCTACCAAGTCATCAAAACATTTCGGGGCATTTCTAAACTATTATCAACTCCTATTTTATTTGATTTCATTTATTTAATTATAGAAAACACGCAATTCAAATAATTATAGCAATACTCAGATAGAATTAGCGGAAAAATCATAAAAAGTACAGTCAATTCCTATTGGACGGGAAAAAAATTGTTTGTATAGATCAAAGTGTCAGGAATTGATATCAATAAAATTTATAAGTGATCAATGTTGGGCGCTAAGGTGCCAAAAAAATGGTAAAAACCAGTTTTTCGCTTCTAGAGGAAAAACTACGGGTCGGACCAAAAATAGTTAAATGTAACAAATGTGCGCAATTATAAAACAAAGAGAATGAGCCTCGGTAGAGCAAAATCGGTCCTGAGGATCGTCTGCAATTCGTAAAAAGTTTACAATATTTTCATTTGAACATTTAACTGTAGTTAGAAGACCACATAACTGACATCATATTCAAATTTCAGCTCTCCAGAACTTTCGGAACGCGAGTTATTGAATTTACAATATTTGCAAAAAAAAACGTGTTTAACCAGTGTAAGTTGACCTTTGTATACGAATAATTACTAGGGCAGAAGTGTTCAGCTAAACTTGGTTGTGTAATTTTAAGAGAAATGAAGCATTATTACAAATGGCACCTAAAAAAATTAATAATTAACTTAAACTATATTTAAGTATTTTAATTCTGCTATTCTTATATTTTAGATGCCATTTGCAATAATGCTTCATTTCTCTTAAAATTAATTAACCATGTTTAGCTGACCTCTTCTGCCCTAGTAATTATTTTTATACAAAGGTCAACTTACACTGGATAATTTTTTTTCACATGAATTATAGAAAAATAATAATAAAAATAGTCAATTTTAGTCTATAAGTGTAAAATAATTTTGTCCAGCTAGATCGGGCGTTTGGGCCATAGTGCGTCGCCGCCGCGCGCGCAAAAAGTGCCTGAACTTCATAGATTATTTAAACAACTTTATTCTTTGTCAAATGATTTGTAAACTTGGAAATTTGTAGTTCAACTCCTCCTTAATGCATTGAAATCAAAATTATAACGTTTTTCGAAAATTAAAATACCCTCCCAGTCGATTTAAAAAAAGGTCACTTTTTGCAAAATTTGACGGTTTGTAAAAAGTTTACAACATTTTCATTTGAACATTTAACTAGTTAGAGGACCACAAAACTGACATCATATTCTAATTTCAGCTCTCCAGAACTTTCGGAACGCGAGTTATTGAATTTACAATATTTGCAAAAAAAACGTGTTTTAACCAGTGTAAGTTGACCTTTGTATAAGAATAATTCCTAGGGCAGGAGAGGTCAGCTATACTTGGTTGTATAATTTTAAGAGAAATGAAGCATTATTACAAATGGCACCTAAAAAAAATTATAATTAACTTAAACTATATTTAAGTATTTTAATTCTGCTATTCTTATATTTTAGATGCCATTTGCAATAATGCTTCATTTCTTTTAAAATTAAATAACCATGTTTAGCTGACCTCTTCTGCCCTAGTAATTATTCTTATACAAAGGTCAACTTACATTGGTACTTTTTTCACATTGCGGACGATCCTCTAAACAGATTTTGCTCTACTGGGGCTCATTCTCTTTGTTTTTTTATTGCGCACATTTGTTACATTTAACTATTTTTTGTTGGAGCCGTAGTTTTTCATCTAGAAGCGAAAAACTGGTTTTTACCATTTTTACCATTTTTTTGGCACCTTAGCCACCAATTACTTAGATACCAATAAAATTTATAAGTGAATATTGGGCAATATTCACTTATAAATTTTATTGGTATCAATTCCTGACACTTTGATCTATACAAAAAAAAATTCTTATCCAATAGGAATTGTCTGGGCCAGAAAGCTTATTCTATCTGAGTACAAGAATATAATAAAAGAACAAGTTTCAGTATTCTACGAAATTTTACTGTTCAATTAAATTGTGCAATATATTTTGACTCTGTTTGGCTGTTGAGCCACATTCTTGGTCTTAGAAGAAAATTTTTCTTTATGCCCTAGAGCTTAAAATGCGATTTTATATCGTCCACGCACGATTTAAAGTCGAACTTTACGAGCATGAGAAGTGAAAAGAGTATATCTGCCTACCGTGGATTTTAAAACAGATATAATTTTTGCTGGGCATAAGGGAAACTACGCCTTATTGGGATTAGGTCCAGTTTCCACACGATGTTTTCTTACACCGAAAAACCCAGAATACATTCTTATACGCGGAACATTATTTAAAATAAAAAGCATGATTAAATAATTCTGTTAAGAATCAATTATTTTTATTACATTTTCTCGTATATGAATTAGTCCCGACGAAATTATTTTGAATCATTTTAACGGGAAAAAATCAACGTAAGTTTATTCTTACGATATTTTTTTCGATCGTTTCATTATACTAGAAGTATCGGTGAACGGCGTCACATTTTGCTGGAGCCATTGAAACAAAGTACTACCTATAACTAGAATAACACCAAATTATATATTTTAACACTTCACAATATGCATTTGATTTTGGTTCCTATAAGCCTGGGTCTAAGATTCAATCGACTCGAGCCGTCACGCTCGAATGGCAAGAACAAAAACACCGGCACCACACAACGATCTTTTAGCGCACTAACAAGTAATAATAGCGTCTAGATCAAAGGCGTAAGTACGAAAACATACGCAAAAAGATTCTTGTTTGTCTGTAGGCTCGCTCGTGCCGCCAACCGGCAGCGCTTAGCTCGTAGGATGCTCGAATAATAAATAAGCCAAATGTATTGGTCACAGAGTTTAAAATAGCTTAATCGCATTTGAAAAACCCTATCTGATAGGGAAACCATATGCTGGGTTGTAACCACTTACCCGAATTAACTGTATTGACATGGTTAGCCTTTCGTTCGGGTAAGTAAAATGATACGCTTACCGAATTGATAGGGTTTTTAAAAACAACTCTATTAAATACCCAATCTAATACCCCTTTAATGGTTACCGGTTCCGGTCCCTGATCATGGGTGCCTCAGGTGAGTGAAGTGAGCAGGAAGATGTTTGCTGCCATAGGGTCTCTCAGACGGCTCCGGAATTTCCTGCCAAATGCTATTAAAATTGCGCTTGCTCAGTCGTTACTTCTCCCCATTCTTGATTATGCAGATATCTCCTATTTAGACCTAACCGAGGAGCAACTTAATAAGCTTGAGCGTATTCAAAATGCCTGCATTCGGTTCATTTTCGGATTACGCAAATTCGACCATGTTTCTAGTTTTCGTTCTCAACTCAAATGGCTCCCTATCCGTCACCGCCGTAACTCTCACATACTTTCTTTACTCTTTTCTATACTTTTTAACCCTGCAACTCCCCGCTACCTCAAAGAGCGTTTCTCTTATCTTAATTCTATTAGATCCTCTCAAAAATTGCTCCTAAAAGTGCCATCTTCATCTTCCAAATTTTATAATTGCTCATTTACGTTCCAGGCCGTTCGTTTGTGGAATTCTCTCCCTCTCAACATTAAACGCGCGCAATCTATTGGTAGCTTTAAATCGCAACTTAAGGAATACTATTTATCTCTTCCTTAGTTTTTAAGTTGACACTGTTGTTGTTTAAGTTCTTATTGTGTGTATTATATATGTATATATGTACGTATATGTATGTTTATTTTGTATTTATTTAAGTATGTATATTCATATGAATGTGCTGTGTTATCTATTTCGTCTCTTTTGTTTCTATGCACCACCTACTGCTTATTGTTTTTCTCTAGTCTCCACTACCCAAAGGTTGTCTGGAAGAAATCGCTCATTAGCGATAAGACCGCCTGTTGTTACCTCTACCTAAATTTATCTAATTGTAAAATTTGTGCTTGTAACTGTATGAGGTGTGCAATAAAGAGTATTTATTATTATTATTATTATTCAGTAAGTAGGCCACAAGGGCACTTTTACACGTCAAAGTAAAAGTGAGAAAAAAAAAACAAACTACACCGGTTCTAACCCTACACCTCTGACCCGAGAAGAATTATGTCCGGCAAGAAACTCGGCGGGACTTATTTTTTCAAAACAACAGTACATCAAAACTAAACAATACATATAAGTGCGTTGTTCTAACAGAAAACATATCAAACCAAGGTTAGATTAACCAACAATAGGTTATAGTTTAAGAAAAATACCAAAATCTTTTTATTTTAGGTACCTAGCTTCATAAGCTTCTTAATTATGAAATTCTGTCCAACCTCAAATTCTTTTGCGATCCGTTTCATTGTAGAAGTATGACCCTACTCGAGGGGCCGTATTCTAACTTTAAAACACGTATAGACGCGATCCAACTTCAATACAACTCCAATGCATTAACAACTCAATACAGCTACGACATAAACATCTGAATCAGAAATAGCAGAATTTGCTTGAGAAATATTACAACGCAACTCCAATACAAGTTCAATATTAGTTGAATGTTTGTTGGAGTTATGTTTGATAGGTTGTATTTTTATTTTAGTGTAATGTATTTTTAAATTAGAATCCGGCACCCTCTCTGTGTAATTTATTATTTGTAATGCTTCAGCGAACGCACTTATCACCTATAATTTTTTTTACAAACTGTTGTTTGAAACTAATATACATAAAAGTACATGAACTATTTAAAACACAACGTCCGCTGTTTCTATTTAATTACACACACATAAAGTAAAATAAAAATCTGTGACATTCAAGACTGTGTTTTTTAGGGTTCCGTAGTAGGGGTTGCAATCCGAATATTTCGAATAGTAATTTGTATGGAATTCTAAATATCCGTATAATATCCGGATAATTGCAAGCCTTGTTCCGTAGTCAACTTATTAGGAACTCTTATAGTTTCTGCGTGTCCGTCTGTGCGCGGGCTCCGCGGCTTTGCTCAGCGATGGTTAGTACTAGAAAACTGAAATTTGGCATGAGTATGTTTTTTAATCACGCCGACAAAGTGATAAAACAGAATCTGCAAAAATATTATTTTTAGGGTACCTCCCGAGCACATGAAGTAGGGGTGATTTTTTTGTCGCTCCAGCTCTATAGTCTGGGCGGTCGCTGGATAAATAGGTCTTTAAAACCGGCCAAGAGCATATCGAGTCATGCTCAGTGTAGGATTCCGTAGTTGCCGGCCTGTTATAATACATCCGTTCAACAGGTCTTTTATTAAGCATATTTGGCGGCGCTTGCGTCATTATCCTATGCGGCACCTACGTCCTTACCCTCCCCCCCTTTAACTTTTGAACCGTGGGTTCAACAAATTTGGAAAAAATCATGAAAGTGAGGAATCGGTTAAGCCGTTTTTTAGTTACAACTCAAAAACGAATAGTAAAAGGACGTATTGCCGCATAGTAAAATGACGTAAGTGCCAAAAAATATGCCTTCGTAAATGACCTTTTGAATGTATGTATAACAGGCCGGCAACTAAGGAACCCTACACTGAGCATGGCCCGACATGCTCTTGGCCGGTTTTATTGCCTAGTTGGTTGTCTTCATTCGATTTTGTTAAAATATTTTAAATTATGAGTAGGTATATAGTGCTGTAAGTAAAATTGTGCTGAACGCAGATAAAACAAAAGGCATGCACATTTGTTCTTCTCATAACAAATCGTCATACATCCCGGCTATAAAAACACACGTCCACTCCTGTCTCCATTTGCAATGCAATAACTGTGACTGCCCTACCATCAATTTTGTGAATGAACATTATATACGTTGGTCTGTTGATTGACTGTAGATTCAATTGACAACCACATATAGAATACGTACATATGTAATAAAGTTAGATCAGTTTTAGGCTGACTAACAATTTTGAAACATAAGATACCATACAACACCTTAAGAATGTTATCGAGGGTTGCTACTTATACAGGGTGTTTGGTAACCGGATGCAAAGCCGAAAGTAGGAGATAGTCTAGGTCATGTAGAACATTTTTAGCCATACTTGTCTTAGACAAATGTTATTAGTTTTTTTTTAATTTAAATTTTAAGATTTGTCGGAGAAAACTGCAAAACTTCAGACTAAATCGATAATTAGTACTTTTTTTACTGCAGGTAGATTTTTTTTTGTTTTATTTCGTATTGTGCAATGTCTATCAAACACTATAAAAGTGATTTCAAACATCTGTGTCTAAAGAAAACAAGTTGACAGCGATTTAAAATTTTAGTTACATGAAAATGTAAACGATTTAAGTGATTTCAAAGTACGATAAAAAAAAAACTAAAATAGCCACGAATTTTCAAACCATTTTAAAAACATGCTTGGCTTTTACCCTTTTATTTAAGCTATCAAACACGACTGTAGCTACTGTATCCTTGAAAATAAGCCACCTAAACCAACTGGGTAGCTAAAATGTTTCACTCTACTTGTGATACTTGTGGTAGTTGTGGTGACGAATCTCATTATGATTTTACAATAAAACATTGGTTCTGAATACTAAGTTGGCGTTGACTTGACATTTGACTTGTTTTAAAAGGGTTAAGTGTACTGGACAAAACTACCACATGCAATTTTAACAAACAAAGGCTTGCGGCGGTGAGAGACAAAAGGGACTGATAGCGGCAGGCGGCGGGCGATAAGACAATCATGTCTCAAGCCATTTTATCTTTGAAAATAGGCTACCTGTACTAATAAGAGGGAATGTTTAGGGTAAATTAAAACAAAAGCATAAAAGATAAGTTATTTATTTTTACGATCAACACATTAAAATTACACATCATCGCTCGTTTTCAAAATGTGACCCGCCGTTTCGAATACAAGCACGAGCCCGTCTTCTTACTTCTGTGGTGGTTGTTCCGAATATCATTTCTTCCCTCATCCTTTCGAACGCCGCTTCTATCCTCTCCCTCAGCTCTTCTACGGTATTAATGACCTCTTGTGTGTAGACTAGCTCCTTAGCTCGGCCCCAAACGAAAAAATCCAATGGTGTCAAATCAGGTGACCGAGCGGGCCAAGGGATTCGTCCGCCTCTGCCGATCCAACCGTCCGGGAAACAGTTATCCAGATGCTCCCTTACAGCCAGAGAGTAATGGGCGGGACAACCGTCGTGTTGAAATGTCACTGCACCGGGCAGCTGGTCTTCGTCAATAAGCCTGGGCAAATCGTTTTGTAAAAATTCCAAATGATTTGCCCCATTTAAATTATTTGGCAAAAAATGTGGCCCAATAAGGACTCTGCCGATGATTCCAGCCCACACATTGACGGAAAACTTTCTTTGGAAGGACACTTGCTTTTTCCAATGTGGATTGTTGTTTTTGTCAGCCCATTGGTGTAGGTTATGGAAATTTGTGATCCCCTCCCGGGAAAATTTCGATTCATCGGTCCAAAGAATGCTTCGCAAAAAACGTCGGTCTTCGATATCCGCATTGAGTAAAAATCGGCAGAAGTCTACTCGGCGTGCAGGATCTCCTTCGTCCAAACCTTGAACTCCGATGCCGCGAAAAGGATATTTTCCCTCACGATTCATTGTGGCCCATTCTTTCCATGTGGACAAGTTCAGATTACGAGCTACCACTCTGATGCTCGTATTCGGATCCTCTGCAAATGCCTGTAGAACGTCTTCCTCCACTTCAGGGCGATTACGTCCTGGATTCCCTCCATGTTGCACAGCAATACCATTCTCACGTAGCCTTCGGAATGAATTGTAAAACACTCTCACATTAGGCAATCTCCGGTTTGGAAAACGCTCTTGGTACATCCGTCGGGCCATCGCTCCATTACTGTCAGCTTTGCAGTACATGTAGATAATGTCGGCGTATTCTTCGTTCGTAAACTCCATGTTTACAATGAAGAAGTCGTAATTACACGTGAAGGAGCGCCTACGGCAGCTACAACTTGACACGGTAAATTGAGATGAGAGCGGGAAATTAAACCACAATGAACGTCTAATCGCAACGGAAGTTGTAACTAGACTAAATTACTAGTTTTTGCACAAATACTCATGTAGCTAATCAGTTTATCTTTGTCAATAAAGCACAAAACCGATCATCTTTGTTTAACGCCGCTCACCGCCTGCCGCTATCAGTCTCTTTTGTCTCTCACCGCCGCAAGCCTTTGTTTGTTAAAATTGCATGTGGTAGTTTTGTCCAGTACACTTAACCCTTTTAAAACAAGTCAAATGTCAAGTCAATGCCAACTTAGTATTCAGAACCAATGTTTTATTGTAAAATCATAATGAGATTCGTCAGCACAACTACCACAAGTATCACAAGTAGAGTGAAACATTTTAGCTACCCAGTTGGTTTAGGTGGCTTATTTTCAAGGATACAGTAGCTACAGTCGTGTTTGATAGCTTAAATAAAAGGGTAAAAGCCAAGCATGTTTTTAAAATGGTTTGAAAATTCGTGGCTATTTTAGTTTTTTTTTATCGTACTTTGAAATCACTTAAATCGTTTACATTTTCATGTAACTAAAATTTTAAATCGCTGTCAACTTGTTTTCTTTAGACACAGATGTTTGAAATCACTTTTCTAGTGTTTGATAGACATTGCACAATACGAAATAAAACAAAAAAAAATCTACCTGCAGTAAAAAAAGTTCTAATTATCGATTTAGTCTGAAGTTTTGCAGTTTTCTCCGACAAATCTTAAAATTTAAATTAAAAAAAAACTAATAACATTTGTCTAAGACAAGTATGGCTAAAAATGTTCTACATGACCTAGACTATCTCCTACTTTCGGCTTTGCATCCGGTTACCAAACACCCTGTATATCCGGAAACAAAAAAACAAACAAACGTACACGGCTGAAAATGGTTTTATTGTTTTTCAAAGTATTCCCCTTGATGATCTATGCACTTTTGCATTCGCGTGAACCAATTTTTAAAGCACTTCTGCCACTCCGCCTGAGGTACCTCCATAACGTGTTGTTTGAATGCGTCGACAGCATCTTCAGCGGTCGAAAATCGTTGACCGCGTAATTTATTCTTTATATTTGGAAATAAATAAAGATCGTTGGGTGCCAAGTCAGGGCTGTACGGCGGATGACCCGTTAATTCCACATTTTGACCCTCCAAAAATAGAGTTGTTTCGCGTGACGTATGACAGCTGGCATTGTCATGATGACGAATGATTCTTCGTCGCTGGTTAGTTTTACGAATTTGTTCAAATACTTCCGGTAAGCAAATGGTCGTGTACCACTCTGAATTAACCGTTCTACGGTTTTCTAGTGGCACTGTAGCTACATGGCCATTAATACCGAAGAAGCAGGCCACCATTTGTTTCAATGTACTTTTTGCACGAGTAACTTTCGTAGGGTTCGGCTCATTTTGAAACACCCATACCGTTGATTGTTGCTTCGTTTCGGGATCGTATGCATAGATCCAGGATTCGTCACCTGTATAGATGTTATAAACGGCTTTTGAGTCACCACGGTTATATTTTTTTAACATTTTATTGCACCATTCGACGCGAGCATCTTTTTGCTCTTTTGTTAAGTTGTGGGGTATCCAACGCGAACAAATTTTTTTTACAGCCAAATAATTATGTAATATGCTATTAATGCTGGTCATAGAAATACCCAGAGTCGCCTCTATCTCGCGGTACGTAACATGTCGGTCGTCCATTATAAGTTTTCGCACAGCCTCGATATTTTGTTGTACAACGACCGATTTCGGGCGACCTGCCTTAACTTCGTCCGTAAGCATACTACGTCCACGATTGAACTCACTAAACCAGTGATACACAGTAGTTTTAGATGGGGCTTCATCACCAAAAGTTGAAGTTAGTTGATCTATGCACTGTTGTTGCGTTAAACCACGCCGAAAATCATAATAAATCATAGCACGAATATTTTCACGAGTGAGTTCCATTCTTGCTGCGAGATGACATTTAAAACCCGTCAAAAACAAAACACGAGCGTTAATAAGAAAGAAAAAATATACCGGCCAGTACTTAAAAAAGTTCAAATTTTACCATGGAGGTCAAATATGCTATTTAAGAAGATTGTAATCCCGGTTTCCGGATATATAAATAGCAGCACTAGCTGAAGAGGAAATACGGTACGGTATAGCAGCTATGGGCGATCATTTAAAACTAATATTTCTAACATACATAATCTGCAGAAAACTATATTAAAAACGATTTAGTATTCCCAAAAATGTTAAAATAAATAATAATAATGATTACGCCTCTTTCAATATTGCAAAGTAATTCCTGTACAAAACATCGTGAAACTATCCATTCTTAAAGAAGAGTACAAATATATAGACAATTTGAATGAATACCACCGAAACAAGAGGCTAAGAGGTATACCTAATGCACCTAGATTCGTCCTACTGGGGATTAAAAATGTTTACGGAATGAGAACTAATATCTACATTCAAAAATCATAAATAACTTTCCAAAACACATACAAGATCTATACTTATCCAACTCAAAGTCAATTAAGGATGTTAGATTTTTTAAATGTCTTCTAATAATCACGACTACGTTTTGTAAAACTGTATATGCACTGTTAGAAAACATATCATAGCTATAGTTAAGTTAGTCCGAACCCTTGCTCTAAATAAGCCATAAAATGGCTTTAGCAGTTAAGTACCCCTAAAACTCTGTGATTCTATTAATTATTTGATGTTTATAAACAAAAAAAAGCATGCCTCAAAAAGATCTATCCATTATAAGACTTGTTACAATTAGGAGAACATTTCTGGGCAAGTTAAAGAAAATCACATTAATTGAAAGGAAGGTTTTATATCCAATTTAGATCTGAAATTCGCTTGTCATATCAATTACGCTTTGTGCACTTTGTGCGTGATAACGAGATGAGAATTCCATTGTCTGGTTTTAAGTAGAATGCTTGTCAGCATCATGACAGTTACTTATTTTTCTACAGTCGACAACAGTACAAAATAAAATGAAAGTAAGGTAATATATTATAATATTCAGATGATATGGTGTGCTTAGATTATTTAGTTCCCTTACCAATTTTCAACACATATTTTTATTATACCAGTAGCTACAGGTAGTGGCCATAATTTCACAGCGTAATTAAACGTAGATCTTACTTGCAATATTTAATGCAGACTGGACTTGGTATATCATAAGACACGAGAGCGGTCATGTAAAGACGCGTATTTAACATATTGAATGCCAAGCGCGTACTGTTCGTAGCCGCTTTCCTCTACACAGGGGGAAAACGCTCGGATCAGCTTCGAGCTTAGTGCGTAACCAACTGTGGCACGGTGCCGGATACTAATCTAGACACGCGGCAGCGTGTCAAGCCAAGTTCAAACAAAGGAACTGGCTAGCCAGCGCCGAGTGTATATTACACGAACCACTTGGTGCCACTTTTGACCCTTCTATAACTCAAGACCTCTTTAACGTAAACACATAAAACTACGTGTGTTTAATTATATCCATATGGACATCTAGAAGCCCAAATTTCATGAAGCTATCTCAAACGGTTACTGACATATAGTACCTAAATCTAACCTACTTCCAGATGACCTAGAAGGATGAAATTTGGAATCCAGCTCGGTAATTGTGCGTAAGTGTAGGAAAAAATCTAAAAAAAAAAAAGTTAAAAAATAGGGGGGTTTCCATAAAAAAAAAATATTGTATCGTTGGAATGTGAGATCTTAAAGTAGGTTAGATTTGACTTGGCCAGTTTTTATCAGAATTAATATATATATATATATGTTGAATAACTTTATAAAATGACTGATGTAATGAAAACTGGCCAAGTCAAATCTAACCTACTTTAAGATCTCACATTTTTAAATAACAGCAATTGTTATAGGTATCCAATAAAGCAAAGAAATAGAGTTTAATACTTGTTTATAATGTTATTTTGTTCCTATAAATACATATTTGGATTTTGCATAGAACTTGACACTAATTTAGATCTCCATTCTTTTTGCGGCGAAGCCCACAGCCAAGCATAATTTTTGTATTGAACTTGGCTCTCCTTTTTTACATTTATGTTTTTGGTGGGATTTTAAAATACATCAACAATACTATAACAACACAACCTATCTCAAACATAACTCCAACACACAACAAATAATCAACCAATATTGAAGTGGTATTGGAGTTGGGTTGGAATATTTTTTGATAAACACAAACTGCTCACGCGCCTGCCATAAAGTTATCCGCAACGTGCACTCCCGCAACATGATGCTCAGTGCCCTGTACTGCATTACTCTCCTTCTATCTGTGGTTGCACCTAAGTGTATCTTGTGGAACTTTATTTTACTATAATGACTTTAAATAAAAAAAGTCTGATAATAAAAGCCATTTCTTTTATTGTAAGAGGTTATGGGCCCAGCACGCTTCCACTGCGCAATTTATGGCCATTTAGGCAAGCAATGCTGGTATAGAAATAATAATAAAACTCCACATGAAAAATCTAAATCTAATAATGGATTTATAGCAGCTTTTTCAGCGATGGAGTTGCAGGATGCTGAAAATTGGTACATTGACTCGGGAGCATCTAGAAATCTTACAATGCATCGAGAGTGGCTAAGCAATGTAAGGCCTGTAAGACCTGTAAAAAATATAAGAATAGCCGATGACAAAACACTCCCAGCTGAATGTTGCGGTGATGTCACCATACGAGTACCAAGTAACAACGGCTTCAACAATATACAGGTGAGAGATGTTGTTTATGTTCCAAAGCTTGCAACTAATCTCTTATCAGTGAGTAAAATAATAAAAGCTAAATGCAAAATTGAATTTGATGAAGATGGCTGCACAATTTATAATCAAGAAGGTCAAGATGCAGCAAGGGCTGATGAAATTAATGATACTTATAGGCTGAAATTATATCAAGAGACAGTGAACGCAATGTCAGCAACAACTGATATTGATGCCTACTTGCTTCATCAACGAATGGCACACTTAAACTTTACCGATATAAACAAAATTCCGGCATGTACTACGGGTGTTAAATTATCACCAAATAAAGAAGGTAGCATATGTATCACTTGTATAGAAGGCAAGCAGACAAGGCATCCATTCCCGCACAATGGCTCCAGAGCTACAGATTTATTAGAACGTATACATTCTGATGTATGCGGACCCATGCAGACGGCTTCGTTAGGAGGTTGCAGGTACATGGTTAGTTTCATTGACGATTTTTCAAGAAAAGTATTTGTATATTTTATGATAAATAAATCAGAGGTACATGACAGATTTATAGAGTTCAAAAATAGAGTAGAGAATGAATTAAATAAGAAAATTAAGATATTTCGGAGCGATAATGACAAAGAATACATTAATAAAACGTTTGATATTACAATGAAAAGATATGGTATTTTGCATCAGACTAGTAATCCGTACACACCAGAACAGAACGGTCTGTTCTGGTGTGTACGGACGGAATGCTAATTTACAGAACTGCTATTGGGCGGAGGCAGTAGCGACTGCAGCACATATCATCAATCGTTCACCAACTCGATCTCTTCAAGACATCACTCCAGAAGAAGTCTGGATGGGTGAGCGGCCTGACCTGAGCCATCTGAGGATCTTTGGGTGCAAGGCCATGGTTCATATTCCAAAAGAACGACGACAAAAATTAGATGCGAAGTCACATGAGTTGATATTTGTGGGTTACAGTGAATGTACAAAGGGCTATCGATTTGAGAGACCCGAAGAGCAAACAGGCCACAATGAGCAGAGATGTTGTATTCCTAGAAGCCACTGTGCAACAGAAAAAGGTCCTTTCAGCTCCTGAAAAAGAAGAAAACATATTAAAGAAAAATAAGGGTGAAGACGCCAATAATGAAACAATAATAAAAGAAGTAAAAAACTTTTCAGATGATAAAGGTGCTACAAAGAAAGTAGTATACTTACCCATACTGGAAGATAATACCAGATTTCAGGACACAGAAGACATTGATGAATCCGATGAACACAGCAGTTCAAGTTCCCCAAATGTTACTGTCACTGATGAAACATCTGAATCTGAAATATATGAAGCATGTGAAGACGGGCTTGATGAAACATACATACCTGAAGAAAGGTTAGATAATACTGCACCTCGTCGAATGAATCTAAGACCACGACGACGAGAAGAATATGCTGAATGCAATCCAACAACATTTCTATGCATAAATGGTGAGTTAGCTATGAGCATGCTAGACAGTGATCCACAGAACCTTAATGAAGCCCTCCAAACCGACAAAGCTGATAAGTGGATAGAAGCCATGAATGAGGAACATGAATCCTTACTAAAAAACAACACATGAACCTTAGTTGACTTACCTAAAAATAAAAAGGTGATACCATGCAAGTGGGTATTCAAGACGAAAACAGACGAAACTGGAAATGTGTCGCGTTACAAGGCAAGATTAGTCATAAAAGGTTATAAGCAAGCAAAAGGCATAGACTACAACGAAATATATGCTCCCGTCGTTCGAAACACCTCAATCAGATATTTAATTGGGTTGGCAGCAAAATATAAATTACAAATTCACCAAACAGATGCAATTACAGCGTTTCTGCAAGGAGATATAGATAAAGAAATTTATATGTCACAACCACCATATTTTGAAAATGGAGAAAAGGTTTGCAAATTAAATAAATCCATTTATGGCCTCAAGCAAGCAAGCAGGCAGTGGAACCTCAAGCTAAATGATGCTTTACTTGAAATAGGCATGAAGAGATCAAAACTGGATCCCTGCATATACTTTCGAATATTAAATGAAAGTGACATATTATTTATTACTGTGTACGTTGATGATCTACTTTATTTCTTCAACAACAACAATAATAAATAAGCTTAAAGATAAGTTCTTCATGAAAGATTTGGGCAAAGCAAAGCATTGTATAGGATACAGAATCACACAGGAAGACAACGGTGATATCTCTATTGACCAGTCAGCTTACATACAAAAAATATTAACTCGCTTTGGAATGAATGACTGCAAGCCGGTGTCTACACCGTGTGAAGCAAATGTTACATTAAAAAAGGCTAAAAAGGAAGAAGACATCATAAAAGACAAGCCATATCAAGAAGCTGTGGGATGTCTGTTATACTTTTCACAAGGCACACGGCCTGATATAGCATATATAGTGAACACACTAAGTAGATTTAATAACCAACCTACAGAAGAGCATTGGATGGCTATTAAAAGAGTGCTGAGATATTTAAAGGGCACATTACATACAAAACTTACATACAAAAGTGATATACACACAAATATTGTTGGTTATAGTGATGCCGACTAGGCGAGCGATTCTGAAGACAGATGTTCATGTTCTGGATATATTTTCATTTTTCAAGGAGCCGCTCTGAGTTGGAACTCACGAAAACAACAGACTATTGCCCTTTCAACATTGGAGTCCGAGTATATGTCATTATCAAGCGCTACACAAGAAAGTATTTGGCTTAAACAATTAGAAGAAGATTTTTGGCCCAATTTTTCAGGTAATTGTACAATCTTATACTGTGATAACCAAAGTGCCATTAGTCTTTCAGGTAATGACATGTATCATCCGAGAAGCAAACATATTGATGTCCGTTACCATTTTAATCGAGAGCGGATATCTACCAGACACATATCTGTGCAGTACTTACCAACGCAGGAGATGATTGCTGATCTTCTAACTAAAGGACTACCGTGTCCAAAGCATATGAAGTTTACTGCGTTAATGGGTTTGTGTTCAGGAGAGGATGATGGAAGTAAACACAAACTGCTCACGCGCATAAAGTTATCCGCAACGTGCACTCCCGCAACATGATGCTCAGTGCCCTGTACTGCATTACTCTCCTTCTATCTGTGGTTGCACCTAAGCTTGTGTATCTTGTGGAATTTTATTTTACTATAATTACTTTAAATAAAAAAAGTCTGATAATAAAAGCCATTTCTTTTATTGTAAGATTTTTCAAGCAAATTCTGATATTTCTGATTCAGATGTTTATGCCGTAGCTGTATTGCGTTGTTAATGTATTGGAGTTGTATTGAAGTTGAATCGTGTTTATACCTGTTTTAAAGTTAGAATACGGCCCACGGAAAGTGTTAAATGTACCCAACATGAGTTTCAGCGCAATAGTTCATGTGTTAGATGACATACATTTTTCATAACCTTACAAAACTCCGCGATTAAACAATGCGGGAAAACTGTACTTTTCAAATCTTTCAGCGGTATTACTTAGCAGCGCTTTGTACAAATCAAGCAAGAATATTTTGGGTATGTAGAGTAATGTAGTTCTCGTTTTCATGGGTGTACTAAAAATGAGGTTTTATTTAGAATATGTTATAACAAGCATTTGTGACATTTCCGAGGTATATCATTGCAATTTTTTTAATTGTTTACTGGTTTTTCACTGTTTCTATTGCCTTGCACCTACTCATACGATTATTTTCGACTAGATTTACGCTACCCCAAGGCTGTCTGGAACATGTTCGTTCTCTAGCTAAGACCGTCTGTTGACTGCCTCTACTTTTAATCTGTGTACAGTACTGTTTTATGTTATTGAGGTGTGCAGTAAAGAATATTTGTATTTCTAATGGTAATGATGTAACTTTGACTTGAAAACTTCACATTTAGTATATTTGTAGCATGTAGGTCCTAAGAAAGTATAGCCATCTCAATAACTCAAAGACGACTGGTATGGTTCCGTTTTATCCATTTCGGCTACGAAACGCTAAAAAGGGGCCATCGCCTTGGGAGCACAAGCCTACCCAAGGTTAAAATGGAGATGTAAAAATAAATCAATTTTAACGTGTTTACGGTAATGGTACAAATGTTTATGTTACTGTCTTATGATTCAGAACGTTTTCAACGCGATCATGAGAAGATGAACAAACAGAAATGAGGAAACCAGTTAGAATTACAAAAAAGGGGATTTGTGGAAAAAGATTTACTTGTAATAAATAGTACATTGTTGGAGAAGCTCCAAATCCGCTTATAGATGAAGGAGTCGAGTGAGTTAGAGGGCTGACCCGATTAGCCCTCGAATATACGAGTCCATCTGTAGCATATTCGGCCGGGCCGAGGCATTACATAAGTAGTTATTTTTACTACTACTGTGAGGAAATATAAGTACCATATAATTTGTTCTCGTACCAGAAAAATTGATTTACCACCAAATAATTAAAATATGTCTCCTAAATTTATGAATAAAAAATATTTACTCAAACATACTCCGAAATGTATGCGTTAATGTCACGAAATGAAGACATGAAGTTGCTCATTTATGGCTTCTTACATTACTTCTTGACCTAGTCCAAGAAGTAATGTAGGGAGTTAGTATAAAACGTACATTATTGTCCGCTGCTCTAACTTTTTAAATTTGCTCACTAAGATTAGACTGACAAAGGAAATATTACATACAGCCAACGACCACTCTCTATGTAAGCATACTTGTGACATTAAAATTAAAACAAAAACAAAATCTATGGTACTATATTTATAAGCGGTTAAAAATGGTGCTCGAATAGTTGTTTCAAATGTCAAGTTTAAAAAATAAAAACGGTGGTAATTTAAACATTTTTTCTTACATTGTTTGAGAAAAGCACTATCCATATGGCCTCTGCAGTAATGTACTAATATTTAGAAGCGAAATACTCCTCTCCGACCACCTTGTGCCGGCGGTCGGGAAGGAGCACTGGACAATTTACTTTCTATTTACACTACGATTGGTCGAATATCACTATGTGGCCCTCGCCAACCAATGAGATGCTACTAAAGCATTGTTTTAGTTGTGTGGTTCAGATGTACACCTAATACTAACTTTCCAGCTTGGATTTAAACCATCTATTGCCACATTAGCCAACAGTGGCTTAAAAAATATGAAAATAAATGACCTACTTTCTGCCGAGGTAAAAACACCTTTTAATTTTTTTAAATTAAATCAAATTGAACAAAAACATATTATGAGAATCACTAGTTCCACAAACAGAGTTAATGTCAGCAAATTGTCGAGACTTATTTTGTGCACATTATTTTTTATCTTTATCGCGTAAACTTCCATTTATTTAACGTCAGTGGCAATAAAGTGACGGGCATTAACGTGATTAAGTAAGTCCCATTCAGTCACACATCAAACGCCAAAACCCGTAATGGCTGTGCGACGTGCAAAGGAAACAGAAATATATACGAGGTGCCCCTTACCAACGTCATCTCTTAAAGGGCTTATAGAACAGCTGATTAGCTATCAGAATATAAGCAAATTTGGCCCTAGGATACTGTGAATAAACTCTTACAACAGCGCGACGAAAAGGAAAATCTGCTTGCGATAGAAGCTCTACAAGTACCTGAATAGGCTGAATATGAACTTATTGTGTAGCGAATGGATTTTCGACGTATTCTTCCTAGACGGTAATAGATTTCGCGTTTCCGTAGTATTATCATTCTCGGCTTTCTAATCCTATTTATGTATGATTTGGAAAGTTGTAATTGAACTACAACAGGGCTCTGTATCCCTGGTATTAGCCTCCAAAGCAAAGTGACGACAGAAACATAAAAACAGTAGGTTCAGTCGACTACAAATAGATGTATCCACTTTTGGACCTTATAAGATAAAAAAGTGGATACATCTCTTTGTAGTCGACTGTCCTTGTTTTCTCACTCTAATTGTACATTCTCATATTTCACATTTTATTATAGTACAGAGGCTGTAAATAGGGATTACCAGCCAATTAGTTAATAGACAGGCGAGTGCAATAAGGCCGGATAGGTATACGAAAAAGTCTAACCTGAGTCGAGCGTTTTCTCATTATCCAATCGGATATCGCGCCGACGTCAGATAGGACCATTAAGACGTCAAATATATAATATGTGCATTTCTATATGTTTGCTTAAAAACCAAATGTCCGTTGATCAAAAGAAAGCAACGTAAAAAGACGAACCTAATACCATAGGGAACTCTCTAGCAGCTGTTTTTTTCTCCTTGAGCCATCCGACATCCGATATCGGATCGTAAACTGTCCGATCTCTAGATTTAGATCCTAGTGTAGATTTCGATACCTCCACAGACTTAAAGCCGTAGACAATAGAAGTAATGCTTATTCTAAACTCCGTTTTCCAATTTATTTTGTGATTACAAAGCCCTCCCCTCGCCCACAAATTATTGGAAAAGAATCAATAACAAATACGCCCTGCGGTTATTTACGCGCTACGAATCATAATTATAGCTCTCACAAAACAGAAAAAGCGGCGTAAACCTAAACTGTTTACTGGCCGTGTCGTGCTATAAGCGGCCTTATTGCGTAAACAAGAATCAACAAAACAAATTTTAAAATACTTTCGTTTCAATCTGAAGATACAGTCGCTAAGGTTCAAATTAGATTGAACAGCGATTTCAACTTGTTCACCTTTTTATTTTTGACCAGAAGCAATAGTTTCGTCTAATTCATTCTATATCATCGGCTTTTAGCTTCATTTAATCTTTATTTCCATCGTTACGGTCACTATAAAATAAACACCTATAAGAATAATGTCTTAATTTTAGTGAGCATTACGCTGATGGGTGATGAATAGGGGGTTTTAGACTCATTAACATAACAAACTGAATGTAATCAATCTTCACGCCCGATGGGTATCCAATTGTTATCAGGCACAACAGTGTTTTATTAAATCTGTACTTACATAAATAAATTGAAGCCACTAAAAAATAAATGTGTAAACATTATTTCTCCTTAAGATTAAAACATAAAGACGGCACGGTACTAATTTAAAAGCAATGAAAAACACGGTGGTACACTACAGTTCCTTATACTTTTGTTGAAAATTTGAGCGTAGTTATTGATTTGTAATTAATTTGCTTTCGTCATTAAAATATACAATATTACGAATGATTAGTTTCTTGAAATGAAGTTAATTAATTTCTAACAGACGCGTGACGAGGGCAGAAATAGCTGGTAATGACATCAGTGATGAAGTAAGTTGTAGAGCATTTCTGACTTTCAAGAGCTCCAAAGTAAATAAATTATTGTCGAAAATAATCAAGTGCTCATATTTCAAAAATTGCCACACTGAATTCCATTCTTTTTAAACTTTTGGGTTCTTTTTAGGTTTGAGGTAGGTAATTTTGATTTCCTAACATTCCATGTATAGTATTTATCTAGCTTTTATTTCACATACAGTGCTCGTTTTTGTTTATCTCTTTTTAGGGTTCCGTACACAAAGTAAAATCGGGAACCTATTACTAATACTTCGCAGTCCGTTTGTCAGTCCGTCAGTCACCAGGCTGTATCTCATGATCCATGATAGTTAGACAGTTAACATTTTTATGGCTGATGTATTTCTGTTGCCGCTATAACAAAAAATACTAAAATACAGAATAAAATAATTTTAAACAAAAAAGAACCGACTTCACTTAGCCTCCCACCTTTCCAAACAGGAAATGCTCAATCTGCTGTAAAAATACTCAAATCACTATAGGTGTACCTATAATAGTTGAAGAGTTCCCTTGATTTCTCCAGGAACCCATAATCAGATCCTGACGTGATTACAATGGGACGAACTGTCAAGTATACTCTTACAAACAAAATAAGAATTTTCCACATCGGTCCAGCCGTCTTCGAATAATCGGTGAACATACATAAAAAAAACAAGCAAAAACAAAGATCCCGAAGAATTGATAACCTCCTCCTTCGAAATCTTAAAGTCGGTTTATAAATATTTAAGTGGGCTCCCATACAGTAGACATCATTTTCATAAAATAAATTACATTTAATTACTTACCCAGCGTTCCTATTCCAGCGACAACTACACAACACAAGGTAATAGTGGCCTTTAAATTATCCTGGATTTAAATTATCCGTAGCGAAATATGACAATGATCTCACTCTGTGGTTTCCTATATAATATTGACAGTATTAGATATACATATACATATTTTATTGTAAGGATTATCCTCACTGTTACAGTTGGTAAATGCTTGTTTTATCGGTTTAAGTATAAAATAACCTTTAAATGTGCCTTGTTTAGTGTTTCCCTGATAGATTTTGACACCTACTGAAATACTAAATCCAATAAAATAAAATATACGAATTAAAATCATAGGAAATTACCACTGTAAATTGACTGTAGGTATATATTGAGTCCTATAGTAACCTAAGGTCAATCCGTGGTCTGAAAACTTAAAGATAGGTCTACCAATTATGCCGTCATCTGCAGGGTCTGTTTAGTGGACTATTCAGTTCTCAGTTCCTAGTTAGCTATAGTTTCTGAACAAAAAAACGCGTAATAAACACCTCTCTAAGGGGAATGCTTGGAATCCTTCCGTCCCACCTACCTTTCAGTGAAAGGCAGATGGCGTCAAACGGAAATGAAATGAAGCCACTTAGTGCCAGTTAGTCGGTTATTGCAGATACTGTGATCTAAATGGAAATACGAAAAGGAATTTTCTAGAGACGAGAAGTTTAAAATTGAATTTTACTACCTATCCAGTTCAGTTCATTTGTGAACATTTTACAGCGAAGTCGCCGTAGGGCCGTAGCGAAGTGGACATTATGGGGCAATACCTTAAACTACTAAATCTACTAATTCCCTACCTAAAAACTACCATCGCCTTGAAAAAATATGAAAACAAATTAATTGCCCTACCTTAAAATTGGCCATGCCCTACATTAAATTAGCACTGCCCATGTGTTGACAATCCAATGGCGCCTTCATTGGGGGGATTGTATTTCCTAATGAACGAATCAATTTATGTATAGTCCCTCAGTGTTAAGTTTTAGTACTACTGATTACGCTACTTTTGATCTTTGTCACATAGTTTCATTCATTAATTATGCTTATTTTTTGCTTCGTTACCTAAACGGCAAATGGTAGCCACTTTTTACCGTTTAGGTGATAAAGCCAAAAGTAAGCAATATAAAACTGTAACTGATGCTCTAGCTACGGCCTTGGATATTCTTCCTACCTCATAAGTAAAAACTAAACCCTAATAGTGTGTGTTAATGATAATTATTAAATAAAAGCGCTCGTGAGAATCTCAAATAATAGAAGGAGCGAGTGCAACAAAGTTCTTTCATTCAACTTCGAACACAACTGCCGGCTGGGACGTCCATGCCCGTACTACGGCCCCGTAGTCATGATGACTTTCAGATTGTGATAGTTCGTTCCGTGATAACTTTACTAAAGTTTTTCTTACATTTATTAAACTTATTGGGAATTTAAGTGAAGTAAATTAATTGTATTGATTAAAATATGAGCAGGATCGATCAAAAGGTTGTGAAACTAGAAGGCCTGAAAGCAATTATCCTAGGAGTCTTGTTAAACTAGTTAACTCGTTTACAATAAAGTATGGACAAAGTGTTTTTTTAATCGTGACTGAGAAGGGCTGAGAAGCCCGAGGTACTGTAGCATACCGAAAGAACGCCAGCTACATCTCGCGGCGTCCCTTGGGACTATCCGCGCGATTAGTTTGTTTACCGGCCAAGTTACGCGAGTCAGGGTAGATTAGATCGTGGTTCGTCTACTTATAGATAGGTGGCGCCGATATCAAAATATGATCACCATATCATGTGTCCTTTTTTATTTTGAAAGAAGCTGACGACTAAGAAAATAGGATATTCGCATCAATTTTAAATTCAAATTTTGTAGGAGTTTGGAATAGTTTTTGTTTTAGTCGAGAAGACAGATAGATTGTGAACCTCGAGCTGTGCAGTTGTCATAATCCATTTTCGACATCCCATTTTTCCTATTTTAATCTGAGTTTGATTTTTTTTTTTGGGCGTGATTGGAATTAGTATTTTGTGATATCCAACGCCAAGTGCGTGCGTGTACCGCGTCGGAGGGGCATCAAGCGTTTGCAGCCGGACCCGCGATACTGTCCAACGCAGATATTGGATATCGCCTGTCGCGGTTGGGATACAGCCGCCAGCCGCTTCCAAAGGACTTGAGCACGCATTACGCGTGGCTCACCAGGTGAAACCGGCGTATCGCCCTGGAATACGGCCGCCAGTCGCCTCTAAAGGACTCGAGCCCGCATTGCGCGTAGCTCACCAGGTGAAACCGGAGTGTCGCTCTAGGATACGGCCGCCAGTCGCCTCCGAAGGACTTGAGCCCGAATTTCGCATGGTTCACCAGGTGAAAGCGGCGTGTCGCTCCGTGAAATGTTCTAGAGTTTAATTGGGGACTTCGCATTTTATTTGCCGTGCTTTAGTTCTATACTGTTGTTACCATTCTTATATATCTGCGATTCGCATTTTTATATTAACCCTAAATCCCCAAAATTCTAATTGCCTCATTTGACGGGCGTACAAAGACCTGGCTCTTGAATTTAGGCTACTCTCATCCAGCGAATCATCTGTCACCATCCATATCACTCGCCTCATTAATCCATTACTTTCTTCGCAGCCAAATTACCAGCCGAGTCTTTATTTGTACTTACTAGTTTTGCTAGTACTCCCTCGTTTTATTTTCCTTTCGTGCGGAAAGTAGACGTTTACGATACTAAGAAAATTATTGAATGTTAAATATCTTTATATCTATATCATTATCGTAATTTTTATGTGAAGTGCTAATTTTAAATAATCTACTTAATCTGCAAAATTAAACGTGTTAATGCAAATTACGTTGTGTTTTACTGCAAATTGGCGACCGAATTAAGGTAAAGAACTCTGGATTTCCTTTTAATAATTGTAATTAATTTTTTTTTTTGATTTGTAAGACGGTGACCGTAGACCGGTCGCGGTTCTATTAACCTTAATTTTGGTTTGTTTCAGCCTGCTGCCTCCTTACGTCCCATCTTTAACCCGAATTACTTCATATTGAAATATTGCTTTTATTTATGTGAAAAAAAAAAAACAATTTATCTGTTGACCTTTACTTATGCCTTTTTCTCAGTTACCCGTAACCTATCCCGAATACCTTATTTCATAGTTTGAGTCCTGTAGTTAGAGCCCGTAGACGTTAGGGAATTCGCAGGTAAGTCATACATAGAATGTATGATTTGCGTTTTTTTTTTTCAGAAACTGAACTTGTTTTTTTTAATTCGAACTCTAACTTAGCATTTAGACTTCAAGTTTTATTTTCTTTCTTTGGCTTAAGCGCTTGGTTTAGACCACTGACATACTCGAACTTCGGATTTTAATTTTGAGGTCGATTAATTTTAATTTTTGTTTGAACTTGAAACGCAAGACAACATTCGACTTTTCACCATGTCGCACTTAAGTAATGAAGGATCAATTGCTGAGACGCCTCGTGCACACTCGTCTGTAAACTCGCACGATCCGAGGATTTTAGATCCAATGGCAAATGATGGAGAACAGTTTTTTGATTCTGAACCACGACCCCAGGTGATGCATATGTCCGGACTTCCCCCGCCTTTCCCTTTCAAAGATTGTTCACTTACGAAATGGAACGAATTTTTCCGGGGACACTTGCGTTCGCGAATTTTTCTTTCGAGTTGAGGAAGAAGGTATGGCGCGTAACGTCAATCCTTCATACGTTGTCAGACGTTTCCATGAATTGTTGTCAGGTAGCGCCTTGAAAAATTTTAGGGCAATCAGATATTCGGGTCTTACTTATGCGGAATTAAAGTCTGAATTCATTAAAACTTTCGACGTAGCAGATTTCGATTTCAAGCTCGAGAGCCAACTTCGCGCTTTATCACAAAAGGCCAACCAGTCAGTGATTGATTTTGTTATTCAAGCGCGCGATCTAAACTCGAAGCTTCGTACACCGGTTTCCGAAGACAACTTATTTAACATTATTAAATATGGAATGAATCCTAGATATCATCCTTGTCTTGCAACTAACGTGGTTAGGGATATTGATGATTTGTTAGAAGTCGCGAAAAACTTTGAAGCCTTTCAAGGTTCACGTCCAGCACGTTTGGCTACTGCTCCGATTAATGCTCAAGTTGCAGATCAACCCAGCCCTATAGTGTGTATGAAGTGTGATGCTACTGGTCACAACTATCGCAATTGTCCTTACGTTTCGGGGGCAGTGTGCTTCAAGTGTAAGCGTGTTGGAGCAATCACCCGCGATTGTCCTAATTGTAATCCTGGCGCGTCAAAAAACCAATTCGTGGCGCACTGAGAGGTCCATCGGTGTTGCCCGTCTGTGTTAATAATTCCCCGGATAATAGACTTTTTATTGATGCTTTAGTTGCTGGCTCTTCGGTAAGAGCTCTTTTGGACTCTGGTGCTCAGGTTTCACTAATTGATATATCCCTCCTATTGGAGCTCGGTATAACATATCACGAGGATATCCGGCCTTATGTTGTCTCCGCCGACAATTTTCCTATTGAAATTTTAGGCATTTTGGACGTCCCCATTCTTTTTAGTGGCATTCGCGTTCTGCACCCCTGTCTAGTGAGCAGTAATCTTCCTACTGCATTTATTTTAGGAATTTATTTTTGGAATGCTTTTGGTCTCATTGACATTTCAAAGAAGGGATTCCGTGATGGTTTGTCAGGTAAGCTTTACGTCGCTTCACATCATGTTCCTGTCGCAGTTCCACGAGTCATAGGTGAGGTTCGCTATGTCCACCCTTGTATGGTGCTTGCACCACTTCAGGAATCAAAACTCCAATCTGTTATTAACGAGTTCGAGGAGATTTCTTCTGATAAAGCTGGATTAGGTTGTACTTCGTAGCTTTCGCATAAGATTGAGACTGTCGGTTCGCCCATCCGCCAACGTTACTATCCCTTATCTCCAGTCAAGCTCAAGATTCTCAACGAAGAGATCGACAAGATGTTAGAGTTAGGCGTCATTCGTCCCTCACGATCACCCTGGGCTTCCCCAGTGGTGATGGTTACCAAGAAAGATGGTAGTGTCAGGTTTTGCGTGGACAGTAGGAAGTTGAACAGCGTTACCATCAGGGATTCATACCCTCTCCCGCGCGTCCAGGACATCCTTGAAAAACCTACGAGGTGCGAAATATCTAACTTCGTTGGATTTTAGGAGCGCCTTTTGGCAAATCCCCTTAGCTGATAAGGCCAGTTGTGAGAAGACGGCCTTTATTTGTACCCCAAACTGATAACCGTCATGGCGGACGAACTGCGTAAACACTGTGACCGGTCGCTCCTTGATAAATAATTAATAATTAACTTTTTAAGAGAGTTAAACCTGTGTTCGTGTTTGTAATATTGACTCGATCTATCAAGTTTCGCGGGTGATATACGACTTGTATCGAAAACAAAGGACTAGTGTGTTAATTCATCAAAATAAAGTTGTAGTTAAATCCAACCCAATTTGAGATATACCGTCAGTGATCTTGAAACGAGCTGTGATCGGGCTCTAGTGACGAAACGCATGTATAGTGTGCGCGTGTACGGCGCTTATGACATTTACGTAGCGACTGCATTCCGTGCTCGTTAGCTGCGCTGATCTAAGTAGGCATTTAATAGTCATCCTTATTTCAAGCTACTGAACGTCGACTTATCCTATCTGGCCTTAACTTGTTTTGTAGGCAGTTATCGTGATTATTAAAAACTAAGAAAAATGAAGTGCAATAAATGCAGCCTAGATTTGCCATCAAATGATCTGATTAAGTGCAGTACCTGTCAAGATGCACTACACTATTTCTGTGTTGGTCTGTCAGAAGCAGATTTCAAAAAAATCCTCCCGATGAACCTGAAAAAATGGAAGTGCCCCTCATAAGCAACCAAAAAAACCGACCACACCAACGATCAGCAATTTAAAGCCACCGCTAACTTTAAATGAAGGACCAGACGCTAACGCTTCCAACTTGCCGTCTATAGTAAGCATTGACACTGAAGTTATATTAGAAAGGATGAACAGCCAGTTCCAGAAGTTATCCATGGATATGTCGGGCCCCAAAACTAGTCTCAACGAGAGAATGGACACATTAAATACCAGTATCAACAATTGGGCCAGTAAATTTCAAGAGTTGGAAGATACAGTTACGAATGCTCATGCTGAAGTGACTGCCGTTAAAGAGAAAATATTGCCCTCCGCAGCCAGCTAAACGACATCCAACAAATCGTCGAGGATCAAGAGCAGAAAGCTCGACAGTGTAATATCGAGATACAAAACTTACCTGTGAAATCTTCCGAAAACTTAATCCATGTGACCTTGACCCTGGGTAAAGTACTGAATGTCCCCTTAACAGTGGAGTCTATTAAAGCCGTACACAGAGTGGCTCCCAATGTCCAAAGTGATCGCCCCAAAAATATAATCGTGGAACTATGTTCTCGTCGGCTCCGGGACGACGTGATCGCCGCCGCGCGCGCTCGGCGCGGCGTCACCGCCGGCCAGCTGATCGGCGCTGCTGCGACCGCCAGCGGCAGCGTCCCGGTAGACCAGCATAAGGAGGATACAAGACCTATTTTCATCAATGAACACCTCACGCTGAAGAATAAAATTCTTTATGCCAAAACCCGCAAGGCAGCTGCTGCAAAAAACTATAAGTTTGTCTGGATTAAAAACTCCGCTATCCTTGTCAGGCGGGATGATACGTCCACCGTTATACGCGTCCGTGAAGAAACCGATCTGATTAAGTTATGAAGATTACGTAAATATTTTATTGGTGAATTTATATTAAATTTCTGTATCCTAAATACCTAACACGTTACTGATGCACTGGTGAATGTTTGCATGCTTTATAATAGTTATATTGTTATCTTTGTTTTCCATATTACTTGTACCACAATGATGGCGTTAAAGAAAGTAATATTTACATTTAGTCTACTCATGTATTGTTATACTGAATTGTTTATGTTTATGACGGCCCCATATTTAATTCCTGACTTTATGAATAAACTTGTACAAAAAACATCAAAAAAAACTATGTCAGTTTATAATACTTGGCTTTACAAGAAATATAATATTTCTATCTGTATTATTGTACCACATTTAGCCCCTGATTGTACCTACTAAAAATATAACTGTTTACTATCAAAATTGTGGTGGCCTTAAATCTAAATTGCTTGATGTACGTCTAAATATTTTACAGTGCGATTATGACCTCATAATATTGACAGAAACATGGTTTAATCCCGGAGTGAGCTAAACTATTCGATAATAAGTACAATGTTTTCCGGTGCGACAGAGACCTGGTAGGGACAGCGAAAAAAGGCGGGGCGGGGTTCTACTCGCAGTTAAGTCTAACTTTGTCGCAACCCGTAGGTCCGAGTGGGAGTCAACCAACGTTGAAGATGTATTTGTTGTTCTGACCTTTCCTAAACATATGCTCATAATAAACGGCGTTTATATTCCCAAAAATCCTTCAGCATTTTTGAGACTTATTGTAACAAAATAGAAAAAATTCTTGACCATTTTAAAGACACTCATATTTGTATCGTGGGTGATTTTAACCTACCTTCTATTAATTGGGTGCTCAACCAGACAACGTATGAGCTCGCGCCGTCTGGTGGCGATTTCTGTCCGCAAGGCTTTTCTTAGATACCACGAACTTTTTAGGATTAAAACAATATTACAAATTACGTAGCACTAACGATCGAATTTTGGATCTTATCTTTCATGATGATAAATGCGAGGTTTCACTGACAGATATTGTACTATCAAACATAGATCGTCATCATCCAGCGGTCAAATTCGTTTTTGAATTTGAATCACCGCAGCCTATTCCTACGAAAATTTTCCTTTGCATAATTTGAAAAACGGATTACTCGCATATTTCAATAGAGTTGAATAAAGTTGACTGGGAGGTTGAACTAGGTGACATGCAACCTAATGAAGCGATTGAACGGTTTTATTCCTTAATATTTTGTATTATTGACAACTTTATACCTTTGAAACGACGCAAAGCTCAAACATATCCCAAATGGTTCTCCCCAGCGCTTATAAAAACCCTAAATAGGAAAATAAAGGTATGGCGTAAGTGGAAGACATACGAGGCACTGGCTGATTATCGTGAGTTCGCGTTACTTCGCACTCGTTGTAAAACACTCATTTTACAATGTTTCAATAGCTATACCCAAAACACAGAAATTTCCTTAAAACAGAATATAAAATCTCTTTGGTTCTACGTCTCGTCACTTAAGGCTGATTCCTCGGGTTATCCCGCGACAATGTTCTATGAACATAAACCATCTTCTGGTGGTGTACAAATCGCAAATACTTTTTCGAAGTTCGTCTTTTCAGTCTTCGAACCTTAAGAGGAAGTTATAGAAAATGATCTCTTAAGCTTTCCCACGTCAGATAGCGCCATATGTAATATATATGTTTGTAAATCAGATATTTAAAAAAAACTTAAAAACATAGACATAAATAAGGGAACTGGTCCTGATAAAGTAAGCCCTGTTTTTATTAAGAACGCAGCCACGGCTCTTGTGTACCCGCTATATATTATCTTTAATAAATGTTTAAAGTCAGGCATTTTCCCTGAGAAATGGAAAGTGTCACATATAACGCCCATACAGAAATTTGTTCCACGTTCGCAAATAACCAATTACCGCCCCATCTCTGTACAGTCCTGTATTCCAAAAATATTCGAGTCGCTGGTGCATGACCAATTGTTTGCTGCTCTTGAGACTACCATTCTAGCTGAACAGCATGAGTTCATGAGAAACAAATCTACAATTACTAATCTTCTGCTCTACAGCAACTAACTATTCGAGTCTATGGACAAGCAACAGCAGGTAGACGTGATATATACAGATTTTCGGAAAGCTTTCGATAAAGTCGACCACTTAATTCTTCTTGAAAAGCTCGCGTTCAATGGTATCCGCGGAAACCTTTTGAGATGGTGTAACACTTTGAGGGTGTCAAATTGTAGGTTTATAAATGTAAGTTAGATGGTGTTTGTAAATGTTAGGAACTAAGAGATTTCCAGCGGACAGTTGGTATTTGTAGTGGTAAGTTGTTTGTTTATAGATAGGTATTGACCATCTACATTGAAATGTTGTGTATCGAAGGCCTAAAGACGTGAAAGATCGAAAATACTTACATTGTAGTCTGGTCGTTTGCTGTATTTGAAATTCCATTGTTTTGCATGTACTCACTCCTATAATCACGAAGGCGAGGTGCACATCGTGTTTGTCGTATGATACACACACTCTTGATATACTTTCACTTGATGTTCAAGACCATTTTCAATGGGAATCAAAACAATTTGTTAATATTTGGCTCTGGCCCATCGGCTGTGTTTTGACGTATCTGTCATAGGTGACAGCTTAAGCGCTGTTCGAGCCAGTAGTTTCGCTGCGTCGAAGCGACGTCATTCAATGAGTGATATCTTTTCGTAAATTGTTGAATTTATATTTTTTCCTTTTAAAAGGTTGAACTTAATTCAATTATTCGTATTTTTTAATAAGAGAATATATGAGCACATAGTTCAAGTGTGTGTTTCATTCAAAGGTTTCATTCAAAATCTTACATTCGCTTGGATATCTCATTCGCCGGGACGCCATTGATTGCTCCATCGTCGTTGAGATAATGTCATCCAGCTAATTGTGTGGAAGGTGATAATTTAATATAATGGCTCGTTAGGCGTGGTATCATTTTTGCTCGCCGAACAAATGTCGGACCACGAGTGGACACACCCATGTTAGAAACCTGGGCATGTCTTTGTCGGCCTAACCTCTACGGGTCCCGCCACATGGCGCGTCACAGGCGCAAATAAAAGAAAACCCAGTTAATTCTGGTAAGTGGATTACAAGGTATCTTGTTTATCTTGGGCCTTATTGTGGAAGAAATTAGAAATTAATTAATATTTAAAGGATTTGATTTTTAACGGGAATATTTTAATTCCAGGGTTTTTTTATTTCGGTTCCGGAATCGGCCCAGAGCGAATCACACCGGAATGGTAGGACGCGCCCCAGCCTTCCGGGAACATCCTTGGTTCCAGGAACACTACCAGTTAAAAGATATGTAGGGGAAATATCCATAGCTTTATTGCGGAAGACTGTAAGTCAATTTTCAGTTCCTTATAACTTATAACGAACCGTCCTTGTTTGAGCGTTGTGTTTCCTTCGTGAACGCACCATGTAAAAGATATACCTACATAATATGAAGATGGGTTAGCAGGTAGTTGATGCAGCGCCTGCCTCCATACAACATATATTTAATATGTAATAAGGGGTATGAAGAAAGGAGAGGAGCGCTACCTTTTGTTAGGTTGTATATTAAGTAATTTTGTTAAACATTTAGAATTTTTGACACGGTTATAGCCGATGATCATTTCTGGTTAAACCCCAGGTATTTGAACGGTCTTTATGATTCAGGAGATGTGAATGTTAAATTTATAGTTCCCTAAGGATAGTATTAATCACTGTCTGAGCATAATAAATAAAAATAAGTTGTGTAATGGTTTGTTTTATTTGAACATGTCATACGTTTGTCGAGGGTCTAGGATCTAGGGCGTCCTAATTTAAATACTGGACCTAGACGCCTTGCTCCAAGGGAGGCCTACCCGCGACCTTGTTAAAGTTTCATTTTTAGCCGTGAGCACTTTGTAATATTTTTTGGTAGTAGGGGATAATTGGGGGTTCTAGACCAATTTTCTGAGGTTTGTGATAAATTAATTTACCAACCATTTCCTATTATTTAAACTCTCGTCGCACCCTCAGTCATCACAGTCCCAAGTTTTACAATGGTTTGTTTCGTATCTCTCAAACAGATCCCAAGTTGTTGTCGTCAATGGTTTTGCATCAGAACAAACAATAGTCACGTCTGGTGTAATTCAGGGCTCCATTTTGGGACCTCTCTTGTATACACTATTCAGCAGTGTTTTAAAAGTTGTAACTTCCTAATATTCGCTGACGATTTGAAAATATTTAAAACTATTGATTATATTAACAACTGCAATCTACTTCAAAATGATGTAAACGTATTTCTTGAATATTGTTCAAAGAATAAACTACAATTGGCAAGTGACAAATGCTTACAAATTACCTTTACAAAAAATAAAAAAGGGTTATTAATTTTAAATATAAAATGGTTAGCGAGTACGTCAACAAAGTGTCAACGGTACGGGACCTTGGAATCATATTTGAGAATAAGCTTCATTTCCACATTCACCTAGAACGCATTATCTCTAAAGCGTACCAAATGCTTCGTTTTATTCTGAGGACTGCAAAAGTTTTTAAAAACCGGCCAAGTGCGTGTCGGACTACGCATAGGAGGGTTTCGTACCTTCAATGGAATAAGAACCAAACTAATACCAAAAGGTCGTATCTGATGCCTGTGGAAGAAGTTTTTTGGAGATAACTCAAAAATGGCTGAACCGATAATGTTCAAAATAATTTTCGTAGAAAGTATATGATAAGGCGCATCTCTTCAAATTTTTTCATATTTTTTGAACTTACGGTTCAAAAGTTACGGGGGGGGGGGGGGGGGCTTCACAACTTTTCTGACTTTCGAAGCGATTAACAGAAAATATTCACTTAATCACAAAATAGTCAAAGAAACCTCAATGTTATTTTGAAAGACCTATCGATTGATGTGTCACATGTTGATATTTGGTTAATTTTTTTTTTAATTTAGTTACCTGTATGGAGCGCCACCCTAAAAATATTTTTATTTTCAAATTTAACTACATAACTAAGTAGCTGCATACAAAATACACCTTATGTGTAAATTTTATTCAGATACGTCGTATAGTTTCCGAGTAAAATGCCTGTGACATACGGACGGACAGACAGACAGACAGACATGACGAATCCATAAGGGTTCCGTTTTTTGCCATTTGGCTACGGAACCCTAAAAACCCTCGAGTTATCTACTGTTGTATAAATCGCTGGTTAGACCGCATCTAGAATATAGTACAGTGATCTGGAACCCGTTATATAAAAAGTATTCAAATGCAATAGAAATGGTTCAAAAAAAGTTCTTACGGGCACTGCATAGACGATTGACAGGGAAACGTTTGTCGTACATTAAACTGTTACACCATTATAAGTTATTTTCTTTAGAGACGAGACGTTAATGCTGTGACGCAATTACTTTGTACAATATATGCAGAGGTAATTTTAATATTATGAAGCTCCTGCAGCAAATCCGGTTCAGGGTCCCTGCTCGAGTTACCTCGCGCACTAAGACTGTCTTTTCGGTCCGTACCACTTCCACCAACGCTGGTTTGCGCGCCCCCTTACATCGTATTTGTAACACCTATAATAAAGAATTTACCTCTATCGATATACTTAATGTTAAAAGGCCTAAATTTAGGGATCAAATACTTAATATTCTTAAAAGCCAACCCTGTGACTGCTAATATTGTGTCGTCATTGTCACTAGTGCTTAGTATGTGTTGTTATACTTATTAATTGTATATTTCTTATTAGTTGCTCATGTTCAAATGCTTATACTTGCCGGTTACTTGCCTAGTTAAGTCCGTGTATGCTACTGCATGTTTTTAGTGAGAACGCCTAAGGAAGGTGTGTTTATCTCTATTTTTTTTACTATTGAATGAATTCTTATTGTCGCATGCTTCTGTTGTTTCTCCAATAAAGAAAATTAAAAAAATAAAGGGGCCTCTTTGAATTCGTTCGTCTCCCTTTTGGTTTAACCAACGCTGCGTCCGAGATGCAGAGGCTTACTGACATGATTGTCAATTTTGAATATACCCCTGAGTCTGAGGATTTTATCTTCGGCTATGTTGATGATTTGATTTTTGTGTCTCGTGATTTTGACAGTCATATGCGGCTTATTCGTAAGGTTCGTGATTGGTTGAAGGAAGCTGGTCTTACGGTTAATTTAGGTAAGTGCGAGTTTTGTAAGTCTGAATTGAAGTATCTCGGCTACATCGTCAATGAGCGTGGTCTTCAAACTGATCCGAAGAAATTAGAAGCTACTAGGGATTACCCTACCCCTTCTTCTGCCAAGTCTCTACGTGCTTTCATTGGTATGTGTTCGTATTATCGCCGTTTCGTGGATGGTTTTTCTTCGATTATTGCTCCTCTGACGGCACTTATCGGTAAGAGAAAGGGACGTGATCCCATCGATTGGAACGATAGTGCTAGTGAAGCTTTTTCTAAATTGAAGGATGCCTTGATGAGCGCTCCGTTGATGGCTTGCCCGGATTTTTCGAAACCTTTTATCCTTCAATGTGACGCTAGCCAGGTTGGCTTAGGCTCGGTCCTGGCTCAAGAGTTTGACGGCGTTGAACATCCAATTGCTTATTATTCTCGTTTATTCACTAAAGCTGAACGTGGATACGGGACAACCGAACATGATAACCTTTTTGAAATGTTCCGTCACGCGGCAGGAGTATAGTCGATATTTTGATATGCTTTATGAAATCGAACTCGCACTCTAAATTATTTATCATCAAATGTATCCATGTGATTAGAGCGTTGGCGAAACACAGGATTTCTTCGGGGTTCCGTTAAAAGATCAAGGAAATTATGCGATTCGTCGTCAGACCTATTTTTCGATATCACTACATACAAAAATCATTTTCCTTTTTGAAATGTTCCGTCAAACTGCCAGGTAACTTCCTTATTTGACGGATGATCTAACCTATAATTTACTTGTCACTATATTTGCCGGTTAAGCTTATTTAAAGATTGTGAAACGCTAATGATGCTATGATATACAATAATGACAGATGGGTTATGTACGCTCCAAAAGTGAAGCACTTAAAATGAGTGAATTCAAACAATTGTCGCTAGTCGCGCACCGGCCAGCGTGAGATGCGGACGTGCCAATGAGCTCCCGCCACCCGCGTGAGAAAGAGATAAACTGTAATTTTCTAACAATGAGAGTGACAAAGATGTAATGATTGTCAAAATAGATAAACATAAGAGAATCGTTGCTAGGTTATAAAATAACTGCAAGTATTTTTTATGCTCATTTTGTTAGAGTATAACCCATCCATAGTAAATATCATTGTAATGATGACTTTATTCGTCAGATAAGTTGCAAGTAGCTTATTCAGGACTTTACTTGGATATTATTGTGAAACAAAGCCTAATTGTTTTAAAGTTACCTAATTCAGATACATTTTCGAACGAGCGGAGGAGCGAGGAGCGTAAGCGAGTTCTTACAAACAACTTCGGCTAATGGGACGTCTCGGCATTTCGATGGCTTTTTGATTTTGAGAGTTGGTTCCGCGATAACTTTAGTAACGTTTTTCTGATCTTCATGAAATTAGTTGGCGTTGTAGCAAAGATACATAATATAATTTGAGAGTTCGTATATGAGCAGGATCGATCTACGGGTTATGGAGCTAGAAGGCGGGAAAAAGTCATCACATGGGTCTTGTTATATTGGTCAGTTTGTTTGCAAGTAAATCGCGAGTTCTTAGTTTGAGGCGGACTACTAGTTTACTTATTTTCAATACGTAACTAAAAGGTTCTTACCGTAAGTATATATTATTATATCCGCTTTTATTTACTTACATCTTACCTTTAATTACTAGGGAAAAAATGAATAACATCGATTTTTAAAACAAAAATTACAACTGTGGAGTGAACGTGGTGATTTGTAAGAGCTATGTGATTGCCAAACCGTAAACATATCAACGTAAACAAGTTCTGAAGTCGATCAGAGCATTGGTTCATCAAAATCGGCCCGCAAGATTTGTAATCTAAACGTACCAGTTAAAACTGCTACGATCTCAGGTCAGTAAAAATGTTTATGTTTGAGGCAAGATCACTGCTATTCATTATTCTCATCTACCGTCTTACGCCCAATACTATCCTACAAATAGGTACCTATTTTTCATGAACGTCAATTGTGATTTTATTTTATTCGTGCGCAATCCACTTTTTAAACTTGTGTGCTGCCCTCACGAAGCGAATCCTATTCAACATGATCGAACGAGCGGAGCGTAAGCTAAGTTAGTTCTTACAGACAATTTTGAACATAATGGAACTATCAGCCCTGCATTTCGATGGCTTTTTGATTTTGAATAGTTGTTCCGCGATAACTTTAGTAGCGTTTTTCTTATCTTTATGAAATTTGTTCGGGTTGTAGCAGAGATCTATACAATTTGAGAGTTCGTATATGAGCAAGATTGATCTAGGGCTTATGGAGTTAGAAGGCGCGAAACAATCATCATTAGGGTCGTGTTATATTGGTCAATTCGTTTGCGAGGAAATCGCGAGTTCTCAGTTCGAGGCGGACTACTAGTAATATAATGTTAGCTCTTTTGCCTAGCTGGGATTAGAATTTCCGATTTAGAATGCACAGTTGTACTTACATCAATAACTATGAATGATAAAGGGAACTAGAATAATCAACATAATAAAGCCTAAATGTGGCTATTGTGTTTAGGTACTATCTAGGGCTGAAAGGTTCGCTGGGATAATATAATCAAAACTTTCCTTTCGTCAGGGCCGCAGCTTAAATGCCGTTTTAATGTGGTAAGATACTAGTAGTTCGCCTCGAAGTGAGACCTCGCGATTTGCTTGCGAACGAGATGACCAATATAACAAGACCCTTATGAGGATCGTTTCGCACCTTCTTGCTCCATAACTGCTCCTGGTCATATGTGAACTCTCAAATTATACTTATGGTGCTACTCTGCCCCCAATAAATTTCATAAATATTCATAAACCGTTACTAAAGTTATCACGGAACAACTATTCAAAATCAAAAAGCCATCAAAATGCAGACGTCTAGGTAGCCAGCTGACATTTCCATTGTGTCCGAAGTTATTTGTAAGAATTTCTCTTCGCTTACGCTCCGCTCGTTCGAAAATCTTGCTATGGTTGTACAGGGCCTCGATTCGACATGCCAAACTGTGAGACGTGGATGTCACACTTGTATTGCTAATGGATAGAGTGATATCCTTCTGTCCACACGTGTCTACACCTAACTGTCAAGCTGTCAGTAGGACTCGCTAGAGCGTTTTGTCTATGGCTATGGCCACCATTTTAGTGATTCCACCCCAAATTTCAACTGTCACAAAAGTGTAATATCATAGTTGTCTCGCAAGCGACTGTCAGTTATGTCATGTCGAATCGCGCCCAGTTAAGTGTTTTATTTTGCGAAACTATCTCTTTGTGCAATATTTAGTAGACTACTGCAACGCAACTGGTTATTTTATAACTCCTGGCAAAATTGTCATCGCGCCATCTATCCAGCTTTACACTATGACAAACATCACTGGTGTCTCACCTAACCGTTACCGAAAAACATAACCTAATTAGGCAAGGCGACTGCTGACTGGCCTAAGTACGTGATTCAAAACTTAATTATATCACTATTGTATATAACACTTTTTCTACGAGTGCTCGAAATAGGCAAGCCGGTAAGAATTCAGTTCGATAAATTCCTTACTACAAGAACTAAAATGCTACAAGATCTCAGCACGGCAAGCCTTGAGGTTGGATTAACAATGAACATAGCAAAAACCCAGTTGATGACTAATGGAGCTAAACGTAGGGTAACGGTAGATGGGCAGGATATACAGTACGTCAACGAGTACGTTTACTTGGGCCAGATAGCATCCTTCGAAAACAGCCAGTCTATCGAAATTGATAGACGTATCGAGAATGCCTGGAAGAGCTTCTGGTCCATGAAGGCGCTAATGAAGGGTAACCTTCCTCTGTGTCTAAAGCGCAAACTTGTCGATATGTGTATCCTGCCTATCCTAATCTACGGTGCTTATACCTGGTCATTAACGGAAGCTCAAAAATCAAGACTTAAGGTTTGCCAGCGGGCGATGGAGCGTAGTATATTAGGTGTTCGCAGGACTGATATGAATTAGAAACACGGAACTGCGCTCCAGAACTCGCATTGTAGATGTTGGTGTTAAGACCGCCAAGCTAAAATGGGACTGGGCAGGACACGTTTGCCGCGTGCATCCGGAAAGATGGGCCAAACGTGCTACCGAGTGAGTCCCACAGGATGGCTACCGGGGCAGAGGCAAACCAAAAAAGAGATGGCGGGATGACTTAGACTTATTCTGTAAAGAGTGGTCGAAATTGTCAAGCAACAGGGTCGAATGGGGAAAAAGAGGGGAGGCCTTTGCCCAGCAGTGGGACACCAAATAGGCTATATAAAAACTGCTACCTCTGTACAATTTAGTAACCTCAATCTCCCGATGGATTGTGCCGACACTGCCAACGCTCGGGGAGGAGGACGTTGCCCTCCTCCACGAACGTGCCTTATTAATGTATGAAAATCCTTAAGACCACCGTTAGGCGATGCTAAAATATGTGACCATATAAAAGCTTCATCGAAAAGTGTGCGCTAGTCTTAGAGAATTCAACCAACCGGAGTCGCCATTGACAGGCGTTCCCCTCTGCCGAAAACATATGACCAGTGGTCATACACATGTATGGACTGACGTTTATCTGACGTAGCTATTTGTACGTTACGTACGAATAGCAATACTTTTGACGTTTCGCTCCCCCTCAAAATTCGGCAGACTTTTTTGTATAAAAAATAACATACAGGGCCGCTCCGGTTGGTTGAATTCTCTAAGGCTAGTAGACCGGTCTACAAAGTCTTAATTTAAGTTTTAAGTCGGCGAGTAGAAAAAACTAACAAACAAACAGCCTGTCTCTCCACTCGTATGTACATAATATTTCCGTGCGTCCGTCCGTCAATAATATTATTGGCAGTACAATTTGTGACGTAACCGAAATGCTTTTGATATACCAAATATATTTACCCTAGTTGGAGGTAAAAGGGACGTTTGAGGATTACAAACCAATTTTACGAGCGGTTAAATTTCAAGTGGCCTAGACCGTTATATTAGAAAATCAAAACGAAACTTCTACGTATCGGCCTTGGCTCGTCAAAGCTGACCTTTGTCAATCAACTATTAAATGGAATAACTAAAAATAAGAAGTTTAGTATTACACGTCCTTCAATTGACTCTAGCATAACCCAAGTCTGCAATTTCAAAAGCGTAAATACGACAGGGGTTAATAAACAAATAAAATCTTGTTCACGGCTTTTTTTTAGTCCGACGGTCAATAAAATTTACAGCCGACGTTAAGGCTCCTTATTCCCTAAAAGGTCGAAAAACTCTATTAATGAAAAAAGCCGCATAAAATGCTATTTATAAGATAGTTTGAAGTATTAGTAATACAAAAAAATAATTTTGAACCATGTTTATTATTACTAAGTACCCAAAAATACGATTCTTACAAAAAGTGTCCTGTGAAGTGTGATTTAAGTGTCATTTTTAAAAATTCATAGTAATTTGAAATTTACTGCTATAGTAATGTTTTTTTTATCGTGATAGAAATATAGTTTAACTTTGCTATGGTAATATGTTTAGGGCAAAATATTCATAGGGTTTTCGTGAAAAAAATGAAATGTAACCGTGTTTTCATCAAAAAACTGGCATATAATCAGAAGGTATTTTGTCGATTATCCAAGATGAATCTTCGATTTTTATTTCCATGGCCGTCTCATACATGATATAGTCAATTGAATTTAATTCAAATTGAATAAGAATTTTTACCCTTTTTTGCGTAATCTGAAAATGAACGGTACTCCTAACGGGAAAATCCGGAAAGGCCTTCCAAGACAACCAATTTTTTTCATATTTCACTCGTTGAATTTTAATATTTGCTCCGATGGCCGTCTAGATAAAGAAATGAACTATTATGTGCATCAATAGTTGATTAAAAAAAACTTAGTATTTTTGCCATAGCCTTCGAAGAAAATGAAGCATTTCGTGAAATTCGCGCGTTTTGGGAATAAGGCCTCTTAAGACCTCGGTAATACGCCTTAAGAAGTTGTTAACTTCGTAAAAAGCAGGAAAATTCCTTTGACAAATCAAAAGCGTAACAGTATGAAACGAAGTAAACATTGCTAGGGTTAGGACACGAGGCACCGTTTGTGAATATAAAACTTGAGCAGGGGCCGTATTCTAACTTTAAAACACGTATAGACAAGATCCAACTTCAATACAACTCCAATGCATTAAAAACGCTATACAGCTACGGCATAAACATCTGAATCAGAAATATCAGAATTTGCTTGAGAAATATTCCAACTCAACTCCAATACAACTTCAATATTGGTTGATTTTTTGTTGTGTGTTGGAGTTATGTTTGAGATAGGTTGTGTTCTTATTGTATTGTTAATGTATTTTAAAATTAGAATCCGGCACCAGGCCACAATGATTCCGTCGTAGGCCATAAATCAAAAAAGCTCATGAGCGTATCCTGGCCTAAAAGGTAAGTAAAATTACTCACTAATAGACAATCTACCAAATACTATAAATATCATAATAATAAATTGCAATTATCATTTACATTTGTGCAACGAAAGTGATAACATCTCAACCTTCATTAGCAGTGTACTTTTGAAGTCGTAATTTAATCACTTTGGTATCATGTATTATTTATTACTATTTCTTTATTAATACGTGGTGATAACATGGAAATCTACGAAGAAGGTATGTACTATATTTTCTAATATGTTTCATGTGTATATAAGTGTGTTTGAATTTTATACAAATTTTCTACGGGAGTTCTACCGTTTCGTAAAAAAATTTCTTAACTACGAATTCAAATACAGTTATACTTTGATGCCGATCTGTGCCGCACTAGAGGCATAGCTCATTTTAAAGATCAAAGTTTCCTTAATAAAAACTGTAAGTTTCATTCTCGTCTGATGTCAACTTTTCTAGTTAATGGGGTTTCAACGAATAAGTGTCGTTGGCAAGGAAAAATAAGATTATTCTCAAACTTGTTTATATCTTTGTTTTAGGTACTGTTTTAGGGCATACACGGAAGATGAATCGCATTTTGACAAATACAGACTCGATTAACAGGCTTCTTCTTCACTCAGATCCACGTCGTTGGCAAGGAAAAATAAGATTATTTTCAAACTTGTTTATATCTTTGTTTTAGGTACTGTTTTAGGGCATACACGGAAGATGAATCGCATTTTGACAAATACAGACTCGATTAACAGGCTTCTTCTTCACTCAGATCCACGTCGTTGGCAAGGAAAAATAAGATTATTCTCAAACTTGTTTATATCTTTGTTTTAGGTACTGTTTTAGGGCATACACGGAAGATGAATCGCATTTTGACAAATACAGACTCGATTAACAGGCTTCTTCTTCACTCAGATCCACGTCGTTGGCAAGGAAAAATAAGATTATTTTCAAACTTGTTTATATCTTTGTTTTAGGTACTGTTTTAGGGCATACACGGAAGATGAATCGCATTTTGACAAATACAGACTCGATTAACAGGCTTCTTCTTCACTCAGATCCACGTCGTTGGCAAGGAAAAATAAGATTATTTTCAAACTTGTTTATATCTTTGTTTTAGGTACTGTTTTAGGGCATACACGGAAGATGAATCGCATTTTGACAAATACAGACTCGATTAACAGGCTTCTTCTTCACTCAGATCCACGTCGTTGGCAAGGAAAAATAAGATTATTTTCAAACTTGTTTATATCTTTGTTTTAGGTACTGTTTTAGGGCATACACGGAAGATGAATCGCATTTTGACAAATACAGACTCGATTAACAGGCTTCTTCTTCACTCAGATCCACGTCGTTGGCAAGGAAAAATAAGATTATTCTCAAACTTGTTTATATCTTTGTTTTAGGTACTGTTTTAGGGCATACACGGAAGATGAATCGCATTTTGACAAATACAGACTCGATTAACAGGCTTCTTCTTCACTCAGATCCACGTCGTTGGCAAGGAAAAATAAGATTATTTTCAAACTTGTTTATATCTTTGTTTTAGGTACTGTTTTAGGGCATACACGGAAGATGAATCGCATTTTGACAAATACAGACTCGATTAACAGGCTTCTTCTTCACTCAGATCCACGTCGTTGGCAAGGAAAAATAAGATTATTCTCAAACTTGTTTATATCTTTGTTTTAGGTACTGTTTTAGGGCATACACGGAAGATGAATCGCATTTTGACAAATACAGACTCGATTAACAGGCTTCTTCTTCACTCAGATCCACGTCGTTGGCAAGGAAAAATAAGATTATTTTCAAACTTGTTTATATCTTTGTTTTAGGTACTGTTTTAGGGCATACACGGAAGATGAATCGCATTTTGACAAATACAGACTCGATTAACAGGCTTCTTCTACACTCAGGTCCACTTATATCCAGGTTAAGAAAGTTGCCCACAAAAAAATTACTGTTTTATCAAAATCTGTAATAGAATTGTTATTTTTAAATAAGTAATTTTAATGTTCTGTTTTTGTTGGACCTGGGTATGTCCTTTTGGACCCGGGTATGTCCTTAAACTACGTCCGGACACGGGTATGACTTTAAAACGTCGACCAAAAGAGAGGTACGGGTACTGTGAATGTCATCTCGCTATGTGTGGTAGGGCACAGCACAGCAAATGTCATATCGCTCAAATCTGGAGCAGCGCCCGACTGGGGAAGTACCTCCACCTTACAGGAAAACCACAGCCAAATAGCACTAGACCCTACTCATAGTGTTGTGTTCCTGCTAATGAGTAAGGTTGCCAAAGAGCTCAAAGAGGACCCAGTGTGTAGACGATGAGGGACCCTTTTGTTCCTTTAGCCGTCAACACAGTGAGTCCTCCTTTTTGTAAAGGATCGGCAACACGCATGTGACACCTCTGGAGTTGCAGGCGTCCATAGACTACTTACCATCAGGCGGGCCCATATGCTTGTTTGCCACCGTCGTGGTATAAAAAAAAAATGATAATATTTGTACAATTTTGTGTTTATTGACTATGAATTATATGATTTTTTAACCGACTTCAAGATTTCAAAAGAGGAGGTTCTCAATTCGGCGTGTATGTTTTTTTTTTATATTTGTTACTCCATAACTCCGACATGTCTGAACCGGTTTGGAAAATTCTTTTTTTGATTGTAAGTATATATATACAGATTGGTCCCGTTTTTGTCAAAACGCAGTTTTGATGATGGGATCCATGAGGAATCGAGGGAACCCCTAAAATCTTAAAGGCATACATATAGTGATTTTATATTTTTATCAACAAATGCATCATTTTCATTCAAAACAGTGACATTTGATGAAGTAGAACTGCTGATGATGATCAGAACGGAACTCTTCAACGACGCATAGTTCACGTTTGGCGATTTGTCCTCTTCGCTGTGTTTGTTTAGCAACTTTAATTGTCAGGACTAATTTTCGTCAAGCTCAAGTTCTGATGATGGGATCCATGAAGAATCGAGGGAGCTCCTCAAATCTTAAGGGCTTACACATAGTGATTTTTATATTTTTATCAACAAGTCAAGCATTTTCATTCAAAAGAGTGACATTTGATGAAGTGGAACTGCTGATGATGATCAGAACGGAACTCTTCAACGACGCATAGTTCACGTTTGGCGATTCGTCCTCTTCGCTGTGTTTGTTAAGCAAGTTAGATTGTCAGAACCAATTTTCGTCAAGCTCAAGTTCTGATGATGAGTTCCATGAGGAATCGAGGGAATTCCTCAAATCTTAAAGGCATACATAAAAGTGACTTTTGTATTTTTATCAACAAATCAAGCATTTTCCTTCAAAAGAGTGATATTTGATGAAGTGGAACTGCTGATGATGATCAGAATGGAACTCTTCAACGATGCATAGTTCACGTTTGGCGATTTGTCCTCTCCGCTGCGTTTGTTAAGCAAGTTATTTCATTGTATGGAATCTAAGTGCACCATCTACAATAATGCTTCACCGGCTACCCCTATGGAAGTCGGTTCTTTTTCTTAAAAATTATTATTATTATCTGTTTGATTTGTTGTTTTTTTAACAACTAGCAACACTTACTTCCACCTTTTATCCAACGGACATCGCGTATAAAATGTTTTAAAGTCAATGTCTAAAATCATATTACTGCGAGGCATTTCTAGATTTCAAAAAAACTTTTTTTTTAAATATACAACGTGTTTAGAGATGGATAGGGGTGAGTAGGGGAGACCGGGGACAATTGAAACAATTTGCCTTTAACCTCCTGTGACCGTCATATTTTTATGAGTAGAAAGATGTACGCTCAAAATATTTCAAGGTTAGTTATCTGGTTCCTAAATAAAATGTATTTGGATGGCCTATAATCCATAGTTTTTTGAAAATAATGTAATACAGATCATGGGGCAGTATGGTTCAATTGACCTCACATGAGTGTCAATTGAAACACTATGTGAGGTCAATTGAAACACTCAAATATCTTCGGCACAATAAAAGTACTTATATCTGTTTCAATCTTTTTCATCCCTACCTCGGCATACAATGAGCTCATCAAAAGTTTGCAAGCATAACATAAATATTTCTCAATTTATGATCATCTGAGCATCTCGATAAAAAAACTTGGTAAAAAAAAAGAGTAGGTATACGACTTTTAGTTTTCTGTGTCGCTGCTACCTTATACATGTACCTTAACCAAAGTAGTTTTAATGCAATTCTAAGATATAACGATAAATAATCGCAAAAAACAAACATTATCGAACGAGCGAAGTGAGTTCTTAAAACAACTTCGGCTACTGGGACATCTCGGCATTTCGATGGCTTTTTGATTTTGAGAGTTTGTTCCCCGGTAACATTAGTAACGTTTTTCTGATCTTTATGAAATTTGTTGGGGTTGTAGCAGAGATACATAAAATTTGTGAGTTTGTATATGAACGGGATCGTTCAAGGGGTTGTGGAGCTAGAAGGCGAAAAAAAATCTTCAGAAGGGTCTTGTTATATTGGTCATCTCGTTTGCAAGGAAATCGCGAGTTCTGAGTTCGAGGCGGACTACTAGTTATGTTTCATACAAAAGTGCTTGTTTCAACTATAACAATGTTCCAATCATAACCTTTCCCGTACACTGTGACGAGTGTTGCAGACGTTGGAATGTAAAATGAAATAATAGGCGCAATAAAATAATCAGTTTAAATTGTTTTATTATGTAAACAAAAACATAGCGATATGCCAATTAAAAACAAAAATTGTTAAACTTTCTCTGATATACGTTTTAGCAGAGGTCGACCTCTTTAATCAGCCGGTTGGCAGCAGTCGGTTGTTGCTAAAACGTATTATTATTATATATCAAACATATCAAATCAACATACGGGTCAAACTGAGAACCTCCTTTTTCATGAAGTCGGTTAAAAACAAATGTTCACATAACCTCGAATAAAAAAAACTGCACATTTAAAAAAAAACTTTGTATATCCATAATTTATCAACTAGGTCAAAAACTACACAAATAAATGTAAAAATTAATAGAACAAACATGTGCATCGAATACAGAACCTTATATTTTGGAGTCGGTTACTTTTGGGGACGATTAAAACGCGAGGACGATTGAAACGTTTCAGTCGTCCACAAGCAAGTTGTTTCTATCGTCCCCACACCACGTTTTTCATTTCAAGGTCAAATATTATATATAAAAAAGGCTCGAACGCTGATCAACGGCCATGAAAAACATTCGTTTATTCCTAACTATAACACCAAAATAATTTGATTAGTCAAAATACAAGAGTAAACGAAGTTATAAGAAAATATACGAGAGCACAAATACTTACTTTTTACCGCGAAAAACTGGTTTGGCTCGTGGACAATCCCGTCTTGCACCGGCGCTCGAGCGCTCCTGGCCAAGGATTCAAACATGGCCGACCACGTGTTCCGAGTGTTGCGTCAGACGCGTAGGTATTATAGTTATCGAGAAATTAGACTTGTTTCAATCATGACGTGTTTCTATTGTCCCCGGTCTACCCTAAATACTGAGTATTTACTCAGTATTTATCCAAAGCACCCCGTAAAAACTCGTATTTACTCATTTCGGCGGGTAAAAACTATTACTAATAAAATATATAAAAAAGTGAGATTAAAGCACTAAATTGTTTTGTATTGAATATTTATAGCGTGTATAAATAATATGTTTGTTATAAGAAGCATATTGGATGAAAAAAAGGTAATTAGCAGTGAGAAGAAATTAGGAATTTAGGGAATGTGGGAATGTAGACGTGATAAAAACATAGTCAACTATTTTGTTTCAAATACGAAGGTATTTACTTTGAAAACATGGGACTTAAGTCGTTTCTGTATTATAGATAAGTGCATTTCGCAAGCCGATTCGAATATTATACAGTGTCGCAGAGTGAACAAAAGGTGGCTCGGCTCGCTGAATGTGCTTTAAATCCTTATCTTGCAAAATGCGCGTTTCGCTTCCCTTATTTTGATTGGGTGATTAGCGGACACTAACAAGTGTAGTACGACTACTATCCAATGAAAATACAGTTAGGCACGCTGGCGCGCCTGGCGCGTTTGGCACGCTCAGTTGCTGTTTGTCAGTCAACCTGTTCGGAGGACTACCTACTTGCTCATTTTACGTAAAGTGCCTCATGTGTTTTTCCTTGGACCCTTGCTTTGTATATGGACTTTGATGGTGTTTTCTTTGTGATTAAAGTTAACGTTTCTGGACTTTTGATTTTTGTTAGTGAATATCTTTGGATAATGGTTATTTTTGGTAGCGTTCCAGTCTCACGCTAAAATGTGTGGCTCTGAGGACCGCGACGGAAATCACATGCTCGCTATTGGATTACAGCACGGTTAGCACAAGAGTGAAGCGATAGTATCTCGCGTATAGTACTACCCGTCTCTTGAAAAAAATGTTTTTTGCGACTTTGATTAGTTAATTTAGTAGCGGGTTACAAAATACACCTAAATTTCAAAATGTTATACCCATTGCAGCACTCTAAATAGTTTATACCCACCAATTTGGGTATAAACGAGTAAATACGGGTATTTTAAGTAAATATTATTTACTCGGTATTTACCCTTGAGTCACTCCCCATCTCTAAACGTGTTACATCCCAGACTAAACACCTGAAAAGTGTTTGTTCAGAATCGAGAGTGGAATCGATTGCAGTATATCTTAACATGGGTATACTTTTTCTTTAATTTTCAAATTTTTACGTGTCGAGTCTAAAAGTTTCGAATACTACAGTTTACCATTCTATCGAGAGGTTAGGAAATAGAGGTCTAATGTTTAAAAATTGACAAATTTGTTTTTTCACTGTAAATAGTGTCTTGTCAGTGTAGGTTGTCATTGTCAAAATATGTCATCTTATGTCATGTCATACAAATTAACAAAGTAGGTTGATAGGTTGACATGATATGACACATGTAGAGATGTGACAACAACGAGTGTAGAGTTAACAATTGAATATAATTCCAAGGAAAACGAAACATACGAATAACTTTCGAAATAAATAAATAAATAATAAATAAATAAATATTTGGGGACAATCTTACACAAATCAACCTAGTCCCAAACTAAGCAAAGCTTGTACTATGGGTACTAGGCGACTATATACATACTTATATAGATAAATATATACTTAGATACATAGGAAACACCCATAAATCAGGAACAAATATTCGTGATAAACACACAAATAAATGCCCTTACCAGGATTTGAACCCGGGACCTCCTGCTTCATAGGCAGGGTCACTACCGACTGGGCTAGGAGGCCGTAAATAATTAACTAATTGAAAAATAAATACTCTAGATTAATTAGCAATAATAAAAATAGTTTGGGGTGTCTGAGGTTTTTAGTGGCTCAAGTAACACGTTGTATCCCAATAATGTTTTAATTTTAATTTTTCATATTGCTTTCATGATATTTTAACGTTTCGAGTAGAAAAAACCTTTTTTTCGCGGTAAAGCTATTTATGGCCGCCCTTGTATGGAAGCGAAATCACTGCGTGTAGGCGAGACGTTCGTCTGCAAACATTAGATTCAAATCAAACAATATTGGTTTTTATTACCCGACTGCGCGCTGCAAAGGAGGGTAATGTTTTCCATAAAACTACTTCATACTTTTACAAAATTATAAAACTTTTACGATAATGGGGGATTATTTATATTTAGTATTTAATCGAACGAGCGGAGCGTAAGCGAAGTGAGTTCTTACAAACAACTTCGGCTACTGGGACGTCTCGGCATTTCGATGGCTTTTTGTTTTGAGGGTTTGTTCTGCGATAACTTTAGTAACGTTTTTCTGATCTTTATGAAATTTGTTGGGGTTGTAGCAGAGATACTTACATAAAATTTGTGAGTTCGTATATGAGCAGGATCGTTCAAGGGGTTGTGGAGCTAGAAGGCGAAAAAAAATCTTCAGAAGGGTCTTGTTATATTGGTCATTTCGTGTGCAAGGAAATCGCGAGTTCTGAGTTCGAGGCGGACTACTAGTTAGTATTTAATCGAACGAGCGGGGCGTAAGCGAAGTGAGTTCTTACAAACAACTTCGGCTACTTGGACGTCCCGGCATTTCGATGGGTTTTTGATTTTGAGGGTTTGTTCCGCGATAACTTTAGTAACGTTTTTCTGATATTTATGAAATTAGTTGGGGTTGTAGCAGAGATACATATAATTTGAGAGTTCGTATATGAGCAGGATCGATCAAGGGGTTGTGGAGCTAGAAGGCGAAAAAAAATCCTCACAAGGGTCTTGTTGTATTGGTCACCTCGTTTGTAAATAAATCGCGAGTTCTCAGTTCGAGGCGGCCTACTAAGAACTTTTAAACCAATGAACCATGTTAATATTCCTAACCGTTTTCAAGTTAGAGCTTGTTGAAATTAGAGTGCAAAATACTGTCTGTTACAACCCTAATTAGTGAACGGGTTTATAAATAGGAATATTTTTTATTTCTCGACTCTAACGTAGACTCTAATAAAAAATCTAACTCTCTAATAAAGCAATAAATAAAATTGTTAAGGGATTGACATACTTTTGGTGTGTGTCATTTCGATGATTAATAACTCATAACTAAAAGCTCTACGCACTGAAACACTTAAGTATTATGTTTCGAATAGTTTATTCTGATAAACAGACAAAGAAATCTTTAAATTCCTGTTACAAAAACATATCTAAATCAGTTCTTCTTTTGTCGTACGCCGAAGTGACATTGACATTCCAACCGGCGGCAAAAGCAATCTGTCACCTGTCAAATATTTAAGAAAAACTCAGCTAAGTAAACGTTCGTAAATCCTTAACATCTAATATAACAGAAGACAAGGAAACGTTTACGTCATATCATGTTTAATGTCATAATGTTGTGCTAATAATGGATTAAATGATTGAAATTATTTTTAATGGCTACATCCTTCGCAGAAGTGAAATTGGCACTATAATCGTAATGCGCGTTAAGAAAAACCACATGTTTGGGAACAGCTGTTTTGATTTTGTAGACAACAATGAAAATGTGGTTGAATAACTCAACATCGTTTCTTACATGTTCATCTTCACAAGATACGAAATGGTGATTGGAAGGCTACTCAGAACAAAATGTGTGAACTTGTTAAAAGAATAACGACTTAGGCACCACAAGGATGTCATCTCATCAAAAACACCGAATGAAATTATTTATGTTTTTGTCAAGTATTCTTTGAAAATGTAAACATTACATCGGATCACTTGGCTAAGCAATATAAAAAAAATATTCTAATTTATCGAATGAGCGAAGCGTAAGTGAAGGAAGTTCTTACAAACAATTTCTGACTAGTGAGACGTCTCGGCATTTCGATGGCTTTTTGATTTTGAGAGTTTGTTCCGCAATAACTTTAGTAACACTTTTCTGATCTTCGTGAAATTTGTTGGGGTTGTAGCAGAGATACATATAATTTGAGAGTTCGTATATGAGCAGGATGGACCAAGGGGTCATGGAGCTAGAAGGCGCGAAAAAATCATCACAAGGGTCTTGTTATATTGGTCATCTCGTTTGCAAGGAAATCGCGAGTTCTGAGTTCGAGGCGGACTACTAGTTTATCTGTTTTAATTGCGACAAGAAAAACAGCATACGTACATTTAAAAAAAATCGTACTCAGTTCGGGAATTGAACCCAGTAGTTTTGAAAAATAAAACTTACATTATTTCTATTTGGATATATCGGTCATAAGCAATAAGTGTTACTATAAAACATGGTATCTAAAATGGAATAACTGCATTGTATTTCATATTATCTGATTAATTAAGTTGACAAAATAATTAATTAATACCATAATAATCAGAGCTCGGATTTTTCACGGCAAAACAAAACACTAGCGTAATTTAGCCAGTGCTTGAAATATTATTTTATCGATATCGATAATTCAGAACTAGAAGAAATAAAAGTCACCAAATAAAATTAATATGTAATAAAACTAATAAAAACATTTGTATAAAGTTACTATATATTAGAAACAGACGCAATTTCTTCTTCAAAATCTACGTCAGTACACACAGCAGCACAAGACATTTTATTTGGGTAATAGTGATAGGAGTAGATGATCATTATCTTTTCAACATTCTCTGGGAGTAAACAGTTGCGTTTATCACTATAAATCCATTTATGTACACTAAATGTACGTTCAACTTCAGTTGACGTCAAGGGAGCAAATTTATAGAATTCATTATCAGTTCGGGTAATATTTTCAGATATGTCTCTTAAAATTTCGTAATCAGGATTTCGTTCGAGCACGGCTTCAAATTTACGTATCACTGGTAAAAGTTTACTCCAGTTTACGTAGCAACGAACAGTATCCAGAATGAGGAAGGATTTCGCAATTGATAAAGTCGAACATTGCAATTGTTCTATTGAAGAGGCTATTACTTCGTAGTTGTCGCGAATGAAATTTAACTCCGGTCGTAGTTTGCGTGTTTGAAAACATTTTTTTGCAGCTCTTATAGCTGCCGAGTCATTAGCAAGTATGGAGACGACATCACGTATTTGCTCATAGTATTGAGCGTAATATACCGCAGCAGATATCCAAGTTCCCCATCTGGTGATAATTGGCTCGGGAGGTAGGGGAATGGACGGATATTTTGCCTTAAAAAGGCGTACACGCTCTGGAGATTTTAGGAATATCTTTTTGACATTCGATATCAACCCATCCACACCTTTGAAATTATCTCGCACTTCTTCGGCAACCCGGTGCAGACCATGAGCTAAACACGTAATGTGTTTCATACGAGGAAACGTTGCTTTTAAAATACGACCGGCTTTAAGCATATATGCGGCACTATCTGTGCAAAGTAAAAGCAAATTGTGTACGTTATCATTGAAAGAATTTTGAAACAAAAATTTTAATTGGTTTATTATTAGGTTTGCTATTGTTTCCCCATTTACCTTCTCTAAAACCTTCGACCCCAAAAGATAAAATTGCTTAGAACAATTTTTTTGCAAAGACCGAATCACCACGTTTGTCACACATTTTCCCATGAAATCTGGTGTTTCGTCTATAGATATCCACAAATAATTGGTTTTGTTTACCTCTCTTATACCCTGTACAGTTTTTTTGTACACGAGATTTAAATAAATTTTTCGCAGGGTCGATACGTCCGGTAAAGAAGTCATAGAGCAGTCGCAACATAAATACTTGTTAAAAAAATGACGAAAATTATTGTTGTTGACTGTTGCCCATGGTATGTTGCATGAAATAAGAAAAATAATTAAATCGAAATAAAATTGATGTTTCCTATTTGGTTGCCCCGAACGGTAATTGTGGCGGTTGCTTTTCACATGATTCTCAATATTGCATTTCTTCAGTTTTAGATGCATATCGCACATAGAGCAGTATATAGTGGAGGTCACTTCATTATAGACTAACTCAGGGTGATTTTCAATCCACGTTTTGATCCGATCTTGTACATTACTCATTTTTGTATTAATTGATACCTTGCAATATTAAGTTATTATACGTATATCCAACACGTCGGATTCAATGCGTTGCGAAATAAATAATACCTAGATGCAATTTACGTTTTATACGTAATGAAATGACAGTTAAAGTGTGAATGTCATATGTCATGTGAGATGAAATTTGCAGTCGTTTCTATCATTTTAAATGAGGTGGTATAGTTACTTCGTTCTAAGTTGTACATGCAGACCTACCTCTTTGTTGCTCGACTATGGCAAAGCTAAAATGAAAAGTTATTTTATTACTTATACAGGATGTCCGGTAATTAATGCACAACCTTCTAACCCCCAGTAGGTCACCTTAGACTGGTCAAAAATATTGATTTTGAGCTCTAGTAAGTCTCCTGTTTTTCGAAATTTTCGCACGTTTGTTAGTTTTTAAATTTTGACATTCACACTGATAGGTGTACCATCGAATAAAAAAATAAAAAATGTACTGAGGCAATACCTGTCATATACTCTAGTAAGACTCGATAGGTGTCGATAAAATAATATTTCAAGCACTGGCTAAATTACGCTAGTGTTTTGTTTTGCCGTGAAAAATCCGAGCTCTGATAATAATTCCCGAACTGAGTACAAGTTTTGCTTTAAATCTATGTATGCAATTTTTCTTGTCACTAAAATCGATCAGATAGAGATAGATAAAATAGATATTTGTATGTCTTGTAGTTACAGACAATAAGGAGACGCTAAAATATTGTGGCTTGACATACAAAGGGGTTTCTGATTCCATTACGTACAGAAATAAACTTTCAACAATTCTATACAGCACTGATGGAAATGTAATGGAATAAAAATTGTTAGACGATTTAAATTACATTCAGCTGTAACCACTTTTCAACCAATTCGTGATAGGTATTTATAAACCTTTAATGTTGGGTTATTGGTTCAACCCTTTTAAGTAGAGCCCGTTCAATATTGGTTTCTTTGGGTAGACGAGATGGTCTTTGAAGTAGGTAAATAGTGAATTCATTAATAACTATTACTTGATGACTAATTAACTTTGGTGGTTTGCGAAAATGTTATGCATTGAGGACCCTTAAGGCTGCGTTTCCACCAGAGATGAGAGAGGATGCGTTGCGAGAATGTGTTTGTTAATCACTTTTGTTTATCCTGGCACGGCGCAGCTCTAGAATTGGTTCTTATAAAAACACATTCCTCGCAACGCATCCTCGCTAATCCCTGGTGGAAACGCAGCCTAAATGTCGTATACCTATTTCGAGTATGGAAAAGAAAGCTTGGGCTCATTATCATCATCATCATCATCATATCAGCCGAAAGACGTCCACTGCTGAACATAGGCCTCCCCCAAAGAGTGCCACAATGACCGGTCCTGCGCCACCCGCATCCAGCGGACTCCCGCGACCTCTACCAGGTCATCAGTCCACCTTGTGGGGAGTCTACCCACGCCTTCCGGTTCGTGGTCGCCACTCGAGAACCTTTCCGCCCCAACGGCCATCGGTTCTACGAGCAATGTGCCCACTTTAGTTTAGCGATTCGGAGGGCTATATCGGTTACTTTGGTTCTGCTGCGGATGGCCTCATTTCTGATGCGATCACGCAGAGAGACTCCAAGCATAGCCCTCTCCATCTCCAGCACTCTCTTTTGGGTGAATTTGAGCCTTCTTATGAGGCCCATAGTAAGCGACCACGTTTCAGTTCAATATGTCATCACTGACAACACACACTGGTTTTCGCGCCTTTAGAATGTCTTCACGTATTAAATAAATCGTACGCTTTTAATTACTTCTCGCGCGATTTTTCAGGGAGAAAGCTTAACTCGGCATTTTGTACCGCTTCCATTAATTCTGTAGGTGTTGAAATCATATCGTCATCGCTGCTAGAATCACTAATTTTTTATAGTTCAAAGAGTTTAGCACGGGACAAATTTACGTGAATTGTGAAACCTTTCAACTTTTAAAATTTTTCTTTTGTTTTCCGGGTGCGTTCAGAAATTACACTCTTATGTTAAAAAAATTATATCGAATAAACAATAAAATTGTATATAAAACACAATAATAGATTAATTAGTCAAAATTTGTATATGAAACTGTAATACTATTAGTATTTATGATAAAACCTATTTATTCAACATAAAATAAAGTGTTTAAAAAAATAAAAAGCTAAAAATCTGTAATCACAAACCATGTTTCTGAACGTGATATTGTAGGTGTATTTTTTTAATAAAGAGATAGAAAATTGTTCAGATTTTTCAGGCGATTGCCCGTTATTAGCGTGCGTTGATTGATTATTTGAAGATTTATCGACTGACGAAACAGTCACGCGTTGAAGGAGTTTTAAATGAAAAAAGTTACATGCACCACAGAGAATAGTATAGTCAAATTAAGGAAAAGTATGGAAGTAAGTCGTGTAGTCGTGGTTATTTTTGGATTCGTTAGAGGGCGCAACTAGATTGTTTCCCCCGAGTTGCACCGTTTCTATTATGTACGGAAGACCGTTAAATTTTAGGTATAAACTATAAAGTGTCGTAATTTTGGAGTAAGTTAAAAGCTATTGGGTTCAAGCTTAGTAGTGTATAGAGAACACCTTGGTGCATGGTGTACCTTAATTAAAAAGATGTGCGATGTATGATACCCTAATAAATATTTTTTTTCGATTGCGGCTCGAGGATAAGTCAGTCGGTTGGTGCGATCTCAAGTTAAGCTTTTTAAATCATTATAAATATTCAGTTAACTTTGCACGCCTGGGCAAATTATGGAACATGAATTTTTAATTCTTTTGTACATTGTGCTTCGGGGGAAATTAAGAGAGTCGTGAAAATTTTAAAAACGGTACTTATCTAAAGACACTACATTTGCACTAAATAAAAAATAGATTTTTTTTTACCGGAAGTTTGTCAAAAAGTAAATAGAATTAATCGCAACGAACTGCAAGCGAGGGTGGGTGCCAGCACGCGGCGCGGAGCGCGCGGGGCGGGGAGATAGCGCAGCGCGCAGCGATTATTCTATTCTATGAATTTCGGCAGGCCAAGAAAGACGCAGACTACTTCATAGTAACCACTGCTTTTGATAAAGCCGCAACTTTAACTCACTCCTCTGTTGTTATTGTTGGTGAAGATATAGATCTGCTTGTCATAATGGCGGACAGAATCAATACAACTCCAACCAAGAATGTACACTTTTTAAAGCCATCTAATAGTGCTGGAGCCCGTCTTACTGGAAATTTATCAAAAAACTAACCTATTTTCTTCCATATAGCGTTGTAGAGCCCACCTCGGAGATCATGAAAACATAAGTCTTAAAGGTCTTAAATGGCCACAAATATGTATGGCGTCAAGTTGAAAATACAATTTTCTGGCCTAAATTTATCAACGAGCCTACCGCTCCAAATTTTGACACATGATTTAGCCCACATCAAATAACCAACATACCAATTTTAAAACCATTCTGGTGAGCGCATAAGATTTTAAGGCCAGTTGAAATTGTAATTTTTTGGCCTAAATTTATCAGCGAGCCCACCGCTCCAAATTATGACAGTAGTTAAAGGAGCCATTCAACAAACGAAATCCCAAATTTAAGACCATTCTGGTGGGCGCATAACATTTGAAGACCATTTTAAGAAATAGTCGATTTCATAGAAAAAAATAGCAAATTACTATAATTTGCTATTTTTTTCTATGAAATTATTATTTATTTTAAACTTAATGGCAAAAAATATGATTTGAAAAGCCAGACGTAATGCCTATAGGCATTTTCTTTCAGTCGCTCGTAACTCTAAACTGATAAGCGTCAAGTTAGTTTGCAATGAGAATATATTGTGTTGTGTTCCTGCTGGTGAGTAAGGTTGCCAAAGAGCTCAAAGAGGACCCAGTGTGTTGACGATGAGGGACCTTCTTGTTCCTTTAGTCGTCAACACAGTGAATCCTCCTTTTTGTAAAGGGTCGGCAACGCGCATGTGACGCCTTTGGAGTTGCAGGCGTCCATAGGTTACGGTAGCTGCTTACCATCAGGCGGGCCGTATGCTTGTTTGCCACCGTCGTGGTATAAAAAAAAAAAAAAAAAAAATATTACTGACTGAAAAATTACGTAAATTTATTTGAAATCCTACCGTTCCAAATTTTGACAAACGATGAAGCCCACTTTAAATAACCTACGTTCCCATTTTAAGACTTATCCAGTGGGCGCATAAGATTTTAAGACCAGTTTAAATTGCAATTTTTTGGCCTTTTATCAAAGAGCCTACCGCTGCAAATTTTGACAGTAGTTAAAGGACCCATTTAACAAACCAAATCCCAATTTTAAGACCATTCTGGTGGGCGCATAAAATTTTAAGATTATTTTAAGAAATAGAAGATTTCATAGAATAAATAACCATTAACTATGCTTGCTATACGTTCAAAAAAAATTTTAATTGGCAAAAACACAACTGAATATTAATATTTAAGCGTCTTATGATTCAAAATGCCTTAAAAGTATTCCGCAATAAGTCGAAATTAGGAGAAATTCGTCATAGCAGAACTTTAGTCACGGGGGTCTTAAATCTCTAAAATTGTTATTAATTTTTTAAACTTAATGGCAAATGATTTCAAATGCTGGACGTAATGCCTATATGCATTTCCTACCAGTAGCTCTTAACCCTAAACTGACAAGCGCTAAGTTAGGTATTTAGTTTGTTGATTAGGTCCTTCAACTACTGTGAAAATTTGGAGCAGTAGGATACTAATTGTTAAATTAAAGCCAAAAAATTTCAACTGGTCTTAAAACCTAACGCGCCTAACGGAATGGTCTTAAAATGGGTTTGTAGGTATTTAAAGTAGGTTAAACCATGTGTTAAAATTTGGAACTGTGTGGAATTTTACATAAAAATCGGACATGGGTTAAATAATGGCGTAATATAAAGCTCAATTAATACTAAATATAAATATGTAATCCCCACTAGTTAATTCCTTATAGTTTTCAAGAAATCACATTTTTAAGATTGCTTTCAGAAACTCCAAAAAAATCATAGAAGTGGTAATATTTCCTGAATACGTGCCTTTATAAACTTTCGTGTAATATTAAACGTTATATCTCTTCCGATTGATAATTTTAAGACCAAAAATATCCTTAAAAAATATTCTGATCTGAGAAATTTGCAATTTAGTAGTTAAATTATTTAATTTTTTTTAATAAAAATCCAAAGGTATGCGGAATTAATTCTTAACTAGAGATATTTGTTATACCATATTTAGTCGACATTATTAATTTGAATAATGTTAATGAAAGGATTTAGAATTTAAAGCAATTTAAATATTTGTGTTAGGGCTGCTACTTGGTAGCGCCTGATTCATCGAACATAGCATAGTTACCACATAGCATTTTATTATTACGAAAAGGGTACATAATTAAAAAAACGTGACGTTAACCACCATCATTTGTGTATTGGAGTCTATTGGAATCAGAGGACTCAGAGATTGAGAAATCGTGTACCTACCTACAAAACCTACTTAAATTAAATAAGAGAAAAGTGACATGGGCGTGATGGACGAAGTAATTCAAATCCTAGAAAACTTTCATACAGGTATCAGAGTCATTCAGGTATCAGAAGAGATCTTATTCTCACTTTCTCACTCACTTTTTTCCTTTAAAAACAGTATGGGATAATGTCGCTTTATTCACACAGGTGCAAAATAATTTAGTAAATGTTTTGACTTGTTTCTTCACGCGTTAGCTTGTAGGATAGAGTTTTACCTTACCTATGCACACTGTTTTTTTCATTCCATAGAGCGTTTGTGTCACAAAGTTTTGTGACTAAATATTTTTTTCAAGACAAGCTTTTATCGCCGACTATACATTTCTTTCAACAGTCGTCTCATCTACTACTCATCGAGACGATTCTAACAAACCTCTAAGCACAATGAATGCATTGTTTTATATAACCTAGTCCTTATGGCTACCTCCAGATCTCCATTATCAGACCAGCTCGATGGTATCAAAACATTGTAATGCCATCTGAGTTAAGAAGCTACACCATATTTCAGCTCAATTGGGCAGCAGGAAATGGGTCAAATTGAAGCACCGTGAAGTCCTCGATCTATACGTATGGTGTCCAATCACAGACTACCTACTAACCTACTAATAATAACCTATGATATATATTAACTAGCTTTTGCCCGCGGCTTCGCTCGCGTTAAATTCGGGGTAACACACCCCCCCTTCCCCTTTGCCCCCCGGAATGCTCCATACAAACTTCCACACCCCATTTTAGGGAAGTGGGGGGTTAGAAAGAGACAAAAAGTAGCCTATGTCACTCTCCATCCCTTCAACTATCTCCACTTAAAAAATCACGTCAATTCGTCGCCCCGTTTTGCCGTGAAAGACGGACAAACAAAAAAACAAACAAACACATACACTTTCCCATTTATAATATTAGTATAGATGACAGATGGGTTATTCACGCTCCAAAAGTGAAGCACTTAATATGAGTGAATTCAAACAACTGTCGCTAGTCTCGCTCCGGCAAGCGAGAGATGCGGACGTGTCAATGAGCTCCCGTCACCCGCGTGGGAAAGAGACAAACTGTAATTTTCTAACAATGAGAGTGACAAAGATGTAATGATTGTCAAAATAGATAAACATAAAAGAATCGTTGTTAGGTTATGGCATAACTCTGGAAGTATTTTTTGTGCTCATTTTGTTAGAGTATAACCCATCCATAGTAAATATCATTGATAATAACCAGTTGGATGACCGGAGCATAGTTGGGTAATTTTACATTAATTACTGTTAATCGATTTCTGTTTTATTAAACTAAATATCGTGTGACAACCCTAAAGATCAGAATTATCAGAAAAACATAGAACTTTAATAACTTCCAAATCCAGAGACGATAATTAATGAATTTTTGATATGATTTTTTTAAGTAAGTAAAAGAATATTTTTTTCTTGAAACTAACTTCGCTTACAGTATCAAAAGGTAATAAGACAGATATTTAGTTTTTTTATACAAAGTACAATATCTTTGTTATTTAAGGATTAGGAACATTACTATTTCAAACTTAAATACTGTGTAACAACATACTGACGATAAGCAGTAAAGTTCAAGCCAATAATTAAAGCATTTGGAGAAAATTAAGAATTTCACTTTGAGAAAAAAAAATTAAGTCGGCACATTAATATGAATATCTTAAAAAGTATCATTAATTTGCATAGACAGACCTTGCTATTTCGTCGAATACCTCTAAAGCTATCTATTAATGCCATAAACTGCCTCCGGTTAATGGCATGTCCGATTTTGATGTAAAATTTCACACTGTGCAGTAGGATTAAAAATAAATTTACGTCATTTTTTCAGTCAGTTACATATTCTTAGTGCACCGAAATTGACGCTTGTCATATTGGCATTACGTCCAGCATTTTAAATCATGTTTTGTGCCATTAAGTTTAAAATAAATAAATAATAATTTTAGTAATATAGATCCCCGTAACTAAAGTCCTGCTATGACGAATTTCCTCAATTTTTGACTTATTGCGGAATACTTTTACGGCATTTTGAATCATAAATCATTAAATATGACTATGCATTTGTGTTTGTGCCAATTAAGTATAGTTTTTAAACGAATTTATAGTAATTTGTTATTTTTTGTACGAAATCGACTATTTCTTAAAATGGTCTTAAAATATTATGCGCCCACCAGAATGGTCTTAAAATTGGGATTGGTTTTGTTTAACTGCTGGCGAAATTTGGAGCAGTAGGCTCGTTGATAAATTAAGACCAAAAAATTGCAACTTAAACTGGGCTTGCGCCCACCGGATTGGTCTTAAAATGGGTATGTAGGTTATTTGGAGTAGGTTACACCGTTTTTCATTACGTCTGGCTTTTCAAATCAAATGTGTGCTATTAATATTAAAATGAATAATAGTTTTAGTGATTTAGACCCCCGTGACTAAAGTACTGCTATGACGAATTTCTCAAATTTTTGACTTATTGCTGATATATTTTAAGGCATTTTGAATCATAAGGCATTATAATCCTTTAAATATGAATATTCAGTTGTGTTTGTGCCAATTAAATAATTTTTTTACGTATAGCAAGCATAGTTAATGGTCATGTACACTATAAAATCTTATATTTCTTAAAATGGTCTTAAAATCTTATGCGCCCACCAGAATGGTCTTAAAATTGGGATTGGTTTTGTTTAACTACTGGCGAAATTTGGAGCAGTAGGCTCGTTGATAAATTAAGACCAAAAAATTGCAACTTCAACTGGGCTTGCGCCCACCGGATTGGTCTTAAAATGGGTATGTAGGTTATTTGGAGTAGGTTACACCGTTTTTCATTACGTCTGGTTTTTCAAATCAAATGTGTGCTATTAATTTTAAAATGAATTATAATTTTAGTGATTTAGACCCCCGTGACTAAAGTATTGCTATGACGAATTTCTCAATTTTTTGACTTATTGCTGATATACTTTTAAGGCATTTTGAATCATAAGGCATTATAATCCTATAAATATGAATATTCAGTTGTGTTTGTGCCAATTAAATATTTTTTTTACGTATAGCAAGCATAGTTAATGGTTATGTACTCTATGAAATCTTATATTTCTTAAAATGGTCTTAAAATCTTATGCGCCCACCAGAATGGTCTTAAAATTGAGATTTGGTTTGTTAAATTGGTCCTTTAACTACTATCAAAATTTGGAGCGGTAGGCTCGTTGATAAATTGTGGTCAAAAAATTGCAATTTCAATTGGTCATAAAATCGTATGCGCCCATCAGAATGGTCCTAAAATTGATATATAGGTTATTTGATGTGGGCTAAATTATTTGTCAAAATTTAGAGCGGTAGGCTCGTTGATAAATTTAGGCCAAAAATTGTATTTTCAAATTGACGCCATATATACTTGTGGCCATTTAAGACCTTTAAGACTTATGTTTTCATGATCTCCGAGGTGGGCTCTACAACGCTAATAATAAACAATATATATATGGAAGAAAATTGGTTAGTTTTTCGATAAATTTCCAGTAAGGCGGGCTCCAGCACTATAAAGATAATATCTAACAGAAAGTGTACAGCGGTGACTCGTTGGAAACATCCTGATCTTCAAGATGACTTAAAAGTTTTTAAGCAGCGCGATGAAGAAATAAAATTGAAGAAATAAAAAAAATTGAACTGAAATTTTTAGTCGTTTTATACGGTGGAAATAAAATATCACTGAATTCATTGAGATTCAAAATGTTTACTAATTTGTTGCTAAAGACCAAAATGAACCTCGCGAGACTGCCACCAACGGACGCCGCTGCTAGCCTGCACATTCTGTTTGAATTTAACAAACACTGAGCGTACCTGTATTTAATTTGTTGACTTGTCTGCCTAATCAAACCCTACTATTTTTGCAGTACATGCCACTACTCGTGCCTCAAGAACCGTGTTTCGTCAGTGCGTCTACGCGCGTTCCTTCTCTTGCCACTAATCACGCGCTTGTCGCTTCTTAGTACTTGATTACAATACTGCATGTTCCGTATAAAAATGCCAATTTTTTATGGGGTGCAAATGTAAACAAAATCAAATGAATACGATTGCGTCAATTTCCGATAGTATTAAAATTTCCCCCGAAGTACAACGACATTAAAATATGAAAAACTACTTTCTGGGTGTCGCACCCTGGTGCGAATTTGATATTGGATTTAGATTTTTTTTCTAATTATTTACTCATTTTGCACCGAGTACATTACTTTCCCCAGACCCGCAATGGCCAAAATATTTTTTTTTACGTTGTTTTTTTTTACCTGTTCCGTAGCTTAAATTAACATAAATAACACGTGCGAAGTTAGATATAAGTGTTTTAAAACGTACGTCAAATTACACAGAGTACACCTTTTTTCTCTTCTTAGTTAAGTAGTTATAGATTCACCGTTTCTACCCCATCGTTTTCCCACCACCAAACCAATGGGTTTTCGGGATTATGGTGGTTTTTCGGGGCTAGGAAACCTAAAAAAATAAAAAAATAAAGTTTAGTATGTTTTAGTACGTTTAGCCCCCCATTTAGATCGATTGCACTAGGTCTCAACAGTGCCCGGAGCCTCCTTCAGCACTTAGGCACTCCGCTAATTAAACAATACACGCTCTTCGACACCACAATAGAACCCTTGCTCACCTTTTTCTATTGTCTCTATTGTTAGCTCGACTCGGCGACATCGCATTGTTACCGAGCTCGGTAGAGGCATACTCCTACGTTGTAGTTTGTTCTTTACGTATTTGCAATAGGTTTTATAATTTCTTAATTGGTTACTCCTTATCAAAGACTAGGTATACTACCTAAAGTTTCCATATTTTAGGTATTGTTTTGGTGGTGGGAAATCAATGGGGTAGAAACGGTCATATAACTTAACGAGATTTTTAATGATCTAACAAGCCCCGCGAACTGACACAATTACATTACACTTTATTAGTCTGGACTGGAGTAGGTATCAAATTTATACCTAAAGTAATTTATTCACATTTCGCGAATATATATGCAAATTTAAACGTATCTATATGTGATACAACACAATATGAAACTTCTGGTATATGTTTCAACCCCATCAATTTTAGTTATTTAGTATCTATTCGTTTTCAGTTTTTGCCTAAATTTTATTATTTTATGCAAATCCAATTTTTGAAATATTATTTTATTGATTCTAGATTATTTCCAGTCTAGATATTTGTGTTTTGTCTTAATTTTTTTTGGGTAAATTATTTTATGCAAATCCATGTCGTATACTTCGATCTTGATGAGGTGTGATGCATATGCCACATCGTCCTGACCTGAAGTGAGATATGACACATCGTCTTCTTTTTTTGAGACCGTTGAAGATTTCTTGCACACTTTTGTCTTCTTCTTAGGCCTTTCAAAAAGCCATCAATATTATTTGATTGACGCTTCTTTGCAATAGCTTGCTTTACTTTGAAAGCCAGCGTCCCCTCTTCATCACTTGCTTCGTCTTCATTTTCATCAACGTAAAAGTTTTTGAAAGTGTTGTCGGAAAACTGAAACAAAATTCATAATTAATATTAAAGACTTAAAACATACACACAACAGATACATTTTTGAATGAAATAATTATAGAGCAATACTATTTAAATACTTACATCCATTATAAATAGTCTTCGTTAAAACTTCAAAGCGTAGAAACTGAGAGCTCTTAACTGAACTGGAGATCCGAAGGTACTATATAAAGTTACCCACAGCCTCAGCCTTTTTATATGAATTTGTGTTGAAAAAAAGGTCACGGCTGGTGGGGACAGAGGACCACCTAGGTAGGTAGTGACGAGTTTAAACAGGATTTCGGGGACAGGTAAATTTTTGTTTGCAGCGGAGTGTTTTCTAACAAAAGATTAAATTATCAAAAGATTTATAAAGAATTTAAACGACAGATCTTTTGTGCATTTACTTTCTATTAAAATTGCGTGCGACTTCAAACCCGATGATTGATTTATATATTTCTCAGAAACGAATAAAAAGTAAATTATTACCTTTTTCAAAGGACATCTAGCAAAAACGGTAAAGTTCTCAAGCATAAAGAAAAAACTAATAATAGAAATTGCGACTTTAAATTAGAGCACCAAAAGAGTCTTTAAACATCGTACCACCCCACCTAACTGGTATAAACAGGAATGCAATAAATCACACACCGAATCCTACATTAACAAAAGATGTAATTATTATAATAAATAATGGGAACTTCGTTTACGGAAACGTGCAGCATACTTACAGGTTAAAACTTGTTCAAAACACAGTCATGTTTATTGTCCACCAATAAATAGCAGTCGGTTGTCACATATACAAAAGTTATTTACGACTTAAAAAAAAAGTAAAACAACCCAAATATCTAGACAGGAAATAATCTAAAATCAATAAAATAATATTTCAAATATTGGATTTGCAATAATTTACCCAAAAAAAAATTAAGACAACACAAATATCTAGACTGGAAATAATCTAGAATCAATAAAATAGTATTTCGAAAATTGGATTTGTATAAAATAATAAAATTTAGGCAAAAACTGAAACGAATAGATCAAAATAACTAAAATTGATGGGGTTGAAACATATACCAGAAGTTTCATATTGTGTTGTAACACATATAGATACGTTTAAATTTGCATATATATTCGCGAAATGTGAATAAATTACTTTAGGTATAAATTTGATACCTACTCCAGTCCAGACTAATAAAGGGTAATGTAATTGTGTCAGTTCGCGGGGCTTGTTAGATCATTAAAAATCTCGTTAAGTTATATGACCGTTTCTACCCCATTGATTTCCCACCACCAAATCAATACCTACACTATGGAAACTTTAGGTAGTATACCTAGTCTTTCATAAGGAGTAACCAATTTAGAAATTATAAAACCTATTGCAAATACGTAAAGAACAAACTACAACGTAGGAGTATGCCTCTACCGAGCTCGGTAACAATGCGATGTCGCCGAGTCGAGCTAACAATAGAGACAATAGAAAAAGGTGAGCAAGGGTTCTATTGTGGTGTCGAAGAGCGTGTATTGTTTAATTAGCGGAGTGCCTAAGTGCTGAAGGAGGCTCCGGGAACTGTTGAGACCTAGTGCAATCGATCTAAATGGGGGGCTAAACGTACTAAAACATATTAAACTTTATTTTTTTATTTTTTTAGGTTTCCTAGCCCCGATAAACCACCATAATCCCGAAAACCCATTGGTTTGGTGGTGGTAAAACGATGGGGTAGAAACGGTTAATCTATACTACTTAACTAAGAAGAGAAAAAAGGTGTACACTGTGTAATTTGACGTACGTTTTAAAACACTTATATCTAAATTCGCACTTGTTATTTATGTTAATTTAAGCTACGGAACAGGTAAAAAAAAACAACGTAAAAAAAAATAATATTTTGGCCATTGCGGGTCTGGGGAAAGTAATGTACTCGGTGCAAAATGAGTAAATAATTAGAAAAAAAATCTAAATCCAATATCAAATTCGCACCAGGGTGCGACACCCAGAAAGTAGTTTTTCATATTTTAATGTCGTTGTACTTCGGGGGAAATTTTAATACTATCGGAAATTGACGCAATCGTATTCCTTTGATTTTGTTTACATTTGCACCCCATAAAAAATTGGCATTTTTATACGGAACATGCAGTTTTGTAATCAAGTACTAAAAACGTAGAGCAATAAATACACAGAAGCGACAAGCGCGTGATTAGTGGCAAGAGATGGAACGCGCGTAGACGCACCGACGAAACACGGTTCTTGAGGCACGAGTAGTGGCATGTACTGCAAAAATAGTAGGGTTTGATTATGCAGACAAGTTAACAAATTAAATACAGGTACGCTCAGTGTTTGTTAAATTCAAACAGAATGTGCAGGCTAGCAGCGGCGTCCGTTGGTGGCAGTCTCGCGAGGTTCGTTTTGGTCTTTAGCAACAAATTAGTAAACATTTTGAATCTCAATGATTTCAGTGATATTTTATTTCCACCGTATAAAACGACTAAAAATTTCTGTTCAATTTTTTTATTTCTTCAATTTTATTTCTTCATCGCGCTGCTTAAAAACTTTTAAGTCTTCTTGAAGATCAGGATGTTTCCAAGGAGTCACCGCTGTACACTTTCTGTTAGATAGTATCTTTATAGTGCTGGAGCTCGCCTTACTGGAAATTTATCGAAAAACTAACCAATTTTCCTCCATATATATATATTGTTTATTATTAGCGTTGTAGAGACCACCTCGGAGATCATGAAAATATAAGTCTTAAAGGTCTTAAATGGCCACAAGTATGTATGGCGTCAATTTGAAAATACAATTTTATGGCCTAAATTTATCAACGAGCCTACCGCTCCAAATTTTGACACATAATTAAGCCCACATCAAATAACCTACATATCAATTTTAAGACCATTCTGATGGGCGCATACGATTTTATGACCAATTGAAATTGCAATTTTTTGACCTCAATTTATCAACGAGCCTAATACAATTTCAAGTTATATCGACATCTCAATTTTCGAGTAGAGTCATTTTAAAAAACTAAATTTGGCATGAATTCAAAATCAGTTTTTTCTAAATCCTTTAGAGTTGCATATTTTCCATAAAATATGAGGTGTGAGGCGTACATTTAATGCATCGTTACAACTAAAAATATTTAATTGCATATTTCTAAAACGTATCTAATCAGAAAACTATTTATACACCGTGTTTTATTTTCAATTCCAAGGGTACATTCCTGAGCTTAACTTGTATATTTCTTAAAGACGCTAGTCCTAATTTTCTCCAGTTCTGGGGTAATCGATAGTTCTTTGTCGTCTTTCTGATTGTATATATTTTTCTTTTAGTCTGAGAACCCGCTATAAAGTCATGTAACTGTGTGTTAAGTCAATACAATAATTATTTTGTACTAAGCAGAAACGTCTGCAATCCAAATTTCAATTTTATAAGACCGGTGTTCCGAAAGGTCGCAAGTTCGAACCTTGCTCGTCGCGGTGAATTTTTCCATTTTTCCTTCACTTATAAAATTTTCAATACAATATGTTTCCTTTGTACCTCGGATTTTTAATGTTCGAAGTTTCATTGACATGTCATAATGTTCAATTGTTTGGTTGAGTAAATATACAGATTGGGGAATCAATCAATAACTACTGAACTTATTTGACTTAACACACAGGTGCATCATTTTGTAGTGGGTTCTCAGGGTAAAAAAATAATTAAATGTAGGTTTACACAATTAGAAGGCATTAATAAAATATCAATTACCTCAGAAATTGAGCTAAGTAGGACACTGGCGTCTTCGAGAAATAAACCTAAGTTAAGCTCAGGAATATACCCTTGAAATTACCGGAAATAAAATAAAACACGGTGTATAAATAGTTTTCTGATTGGGTACGTTTTAGAAATCTGCAATTAAATGTTTTTAGTTTTAACGATGCATTAAATGTACGCCTCACACCTCATATTTTATGGAAAATATGCAACTCAGAAGGATTTAGAAAAAACTGATTTTGAATTCATGCCAAATTTAGTCTTTCAAAATGACTCTATTTGAAAATTGAGATGTCGATATAACGTGAAATTGTATTCTCTACAACTTTTCTTCTATAGGTTTTTCAACAGGAGTCATCTGTTTCAAAGATATGTGGTATGGAAGTCAAAATACGAGTTTTTCAATTAAATGAGGCATTTTCCCGGTTTATAACTTACTCCACGCAGAATTTAAACCTCTTTAATATTGATATACGTGACATTTTCCGTCGGACGTACTGTTTTCGAGCTACAAGCAAAAACCTGACAAAGAGCAAAAATTTCGCTTAAAAGTTATGCACACCTCTTGGGATTGGGCAAACTCGGATTACATGCATTTAGGACGACATGAAGGTATTAAAGTGATTTCCAGCCTGTTGGGAATTAATTATTCGAAAAAATCTAATTTTCTTGGCCTGTAAGAAAACTTGAGTAGTTTTGTGTCACAATTCAAGTCTCATGTTAGGTCGCTGGTCAAACAGTGTAACAGAGTTCAAAACCCTACAATTTACTTTTTTCTTAAGGACCCTGATCCTAGAAATACATGCCATAATAAGGTTATACACAATTATTGGGAATAATCAGTGTTTTTATTTAATTGGGGCGTCTAAAACATGTTGGGGTACAATTAATTATAAGAAAAAAATTATTACCTACCTCACCATTCAATATGTAAATATTTATCATTTTCCATTCAATATAGTACAGAAAGAGGGACAGCGTCACAAAAGGGATTGTCGGATTTCTATTAATTATTTATCAGGAATTTCTAAGAGCAATTCGTCTTTTTCAAACTTTTCCTTCGAGAGCAATTAAATCACGTCGCGCATCTTTAAAGCTTTTCTAAAATAAATTTGCAAAGGAGACATTTCTTTTTCAGCCAAAATGGTTACTAAATACATGATGGGTAACTGATGGTTCACGCTGTTCCGTTCCACGTCCTACACGACACTTCCGACACTCCTACCTACCTACCGGTCACGTGATGTTTTCAAGCAAAGCATTTCAATTATATATAAGGTGCTAACAAATTAGTCACGGATATTTTAAGAGATAATACATTACATAAAACAATTAACATTTAACTGTAATTAAGGAACCTTTGTAAGTATATCATTTTTTTGTTTTCATTTACCGAACAAAAAAAAATATTATAATTAATTTTTAAAATAACCATACCCTGTAATGTAACCTGTCAAGATGTTTAACACTGTCTGTCATGTCACGTCGAAAGTTTTTTTTCTTAAATGTCATTATGATTCGGGTCTAAAGAGGTCTCATTTAATTATCTTATTAACAGGGTGTTTTAACATAGGAAATTTGTTTCCTAGTTTTCTCCAAAATAACATAATAAAACCTATGATGTTTCATACTTAAATATACTCCGAGAACCGAGTACTATCAGCGGTAAAAATATCCGTGACTAATTTGTTAGCACCTTATATATTACTTGTGACGAGCCGATAAACCCTTCTGCTTGATATAAATTTCGGCTTCAGCGAATTCCGCAAATGTGACGTCCACTTCGATGGAACCCATTCCATATTAGATTTTTACCTTTTCATAAATCCCGGTCACATTGTTATATGACAAAAACCCTAGGTTTACGTTTAATACTTAATTTTTAGTCACGTTTCTTCTAGACGCAATCGCGAAACTAGAAATATGATTAAGGAGAGTTTATAGGTGGTGCATTCCAATTTAAAATCTTGACTTATTTTCCAAGGTATGTCAACTATGTCGAAAATAAAAAGTAAAGTAAAGTAAGTTTAAAATTATTATATTCCTCCTTTATTCTTTGCACCACATTTGCCTTTCTCTGTTTATCCCTGTGGTTGACTGGTAGAGAATGCCTTTAAGCATTAAGTTTGCCATTAGTACATAATTTACGTTTTTTTTTTGTGCAATAAAGTTTTTATAAATAAATAATATTATATGAAAATCGTAAACGGAATTTTACTTGAATTCCATATTAGATAATATTATTTCTTTGCTTTGCGCTAGCAGAAAGAGGATTTTTTTATATATACCACAACGGTGACAAACAAGCATACGGTCTGATGGTTAGCAGTTACCGTAGCCTATGGACGCCTGCAACCCTTGAGGATTCCTACCCTTTAAGAACTTGTACACTCCTTTTTTGAAGAACCTCATACTGTAGCCCGCTGGGAAAAACTCGGCAAGGGCTTCATTCACTTTAACTTAAAATGTCATATCTAAATAATACGTGAATGATTCTTAATATCTGTATTTCGCTCGTGGTTGATTGAAACCTCGTCCAGTGAAAGTACGGTATTTTTACAGAGTCAGTGACTCACTTCACCATGGTACCGTTTCATGCCCTATAAGAAAACTTGAGTAGTTTTGTGTCACAGTTCAAGTCTCATGTTGGGTCGCTGGTCAAACAGTGTAACAAAGTTCAAAACCCTACAATTTACTTTTTTCTTAAGGACCCTGATCCTAGAAATACATGCCATAATAAGGTTATACACAATTATTGGGAATAATCAGTGTTTTTATTTAATTGGGGCGTCTAAAACATGTTGGGGTACAATTAATTATAAGAAAAAATGTATTACCTACCTCACCATTCAATATGTAAATATTTTACATTTTCCCTTCAATATACTACAGAAAGAGGGACAGCGTCACAAAAGGGATTGTCGGATTTCTATTAATTATTTATCAGGAATTTCTAAGAGCAATTCGTTTTTTTCAAACTTTTCCTTCGAAATTTTTTATATATACCTCAACGGTGACAAACAAGCATACGGTCTGATGGTAAGCAGTCACCGTAGCCTATGGACGCCTGCAACCCCTGAGGATTCCTACCCTTTAAGAACTTGTACACTCCTTTTTTGAAGAACCTCATACTGTAGCCCGCTGGGAAAAACTCGGCAGGGACTTCATTCACTAACTTAAAATGTCATATCTAAATAATACGTGAATGATTCTTAATATCTGTATTTCGCTCGTGGTTGATTGAAACCTCGTCCAGTGAAAGTACGGCATTTTTACAGAGTCAGTGACTCACTTCACCATGGTACCGTTTCATGCCCAGCTGGTAAGAGTTATTATTACTGTAGGCGTGACCTATTGATGGGCGGACTTTCCTACGTTTTTTGGATTGTTTCTAAAAGAATTTTGGAAAATTGCCAAATCGCAATGATTTATTAGGCTGAGCTTCAAGAACGTCATGAGTTAAAATTAAGCCATATTGTCTGCGAGGCCGTTTGATAAGCGGATTTCCCCACGATTTGTAGGTGGTATCTGAGATATTCATGCTCAAAAGCCAAAACACGCAACAATTAATAGTCTGTAACAAAATACATCGTATTTTCGTAACATTGTCGTAACATTCCCCAATAAGCTTTTCCGTTGATTACTATACCGGTCATCATAACGTGTGGCGGTCAATGGATGCCTACATGCTGAGAGTTTAAATTATATTTTCCAACCTTCAACCACAGATTATGCAACGAAGCGATTAATTTTAACCAACTTTTCCAAACCTTTCAACAACACAGATTTGCCGAGTTGGGATTTATTGTAGGGTACTTAGGGTGCGTTTCCACCAGAGCTGTGCAAGGATGTGTTGCGAGGAATGTGTTTGTCATGAACCAATATAAGCGCTTTATTTACCTTTCCTCGCACAGCACAGCTCAGCGGAGCGAGGTTTTTGTACATAAAAAGTAAAGAAAGAATGTGTGCGAGGAATGTGTTGCGAGGTATATGTTGCGAGGAATGTATTGCGAGGTATTCATATTCATTTATTTTGTATTAAACATACATTGTCAAATTACATGAGATCGATGTCAATATTTACATGGATTAAAATTTGTTCACGCAAATCAGCGCCATCTAGTTCAAATGTATTCAAGTCTAATAGAGTGAATGCGCACGATCTTTTGTTCATTCGCTCCGTCTGATATTACGCTTTCTGTTCAGCTAGCCGTCGTAGTGGTTAGACGTGCTGTCATTGTCGCGGTGCGCGAGCCTTTGTTAAAATAAACATGGCGTAATTTAAGTGTAAAGTGTAATCTAGGTTAAGGCAAGAGAAATATACGTGTAAAGAGTGCCCGTTGTTTCTCTTCGAAACCCATCCGTCGTTACCGCAGCAGGCGAGGCGGCGTACTCATCTACGAGACAGATGATGGTGGCCCTTGGAAACTCTCTACAGCACCGTGCCGGAGCGACTCGACAGCTATAGAGAAGTATGAGATGTACCTAACCGGCCTACTTCGGCGACTAGGCTAGTTTTGCGTACATTTTTGGTGGCCCATGAGGGGAACAACCGCACGAATAACAAAACCCGTGATTTGGGAAAATATAACATAAAATCCCGTGATTGGGGCAAGATTGAAGCAATCCAGGGCCAAGAATCGCGCCACGGCAATCAAGGATTCGTCGAGTGGAATTTGCAGTTGTTTGCATTCATTGTGTAAATTCAGTGCGCGATTACGTCATAAACATTTCGATCAACGTGAAACGTGTCATTGTGGGGACACTTGGAGGTCGCCATAGTGAAGTGCCACATCCGGTTGACGTTTACCGGTTTTGTGCTGAGTGAACGAACTGAATGGTAGGAACGTGTAGCGTCGATCCGGAACGACGTCGGGCGTCGTGGCGACAACCTTAGAGACTTTATTATCTATGACATACTTCATTTGACAAACGTCAGTGTCAAAAGTCAAGTTGTGTTGTGTGCTATTTGTGATAGATTTCTCAACTAATATTACTTGAAAAATACTTAGGATTAGATGATTTGGATAGAATATAGCTTGGAATTGATTAGTAAATACTCACAAATAGGTGATTTATTGAAAATACGCGCGGCGCGGTGAAGTATTTGTGTTTTTCCAGGTAAGTTAATATCTATTCACAACATGTCACTCAAAGCTAAGGTACAGTTGGGTACGAGGTATCAAATGCTTATTGATTACGCCGGCACGGTGGCTGCCAGGTCCGGGTCCTCAGCGACAGCGGTGGCCAAGCGGCATTTTGATCAGGTATATAAAACATATATCACGGCCTATGAGGCGGTACTGACAAGCTGTCGAGAGTTATGGTACCTTTTCTTAAGAAGATCCAATGCCACAGAGTAGCTGGCGCCATCCACAGGTAAGTGTTGTACTACCGTCAAGGCCTCAGCATTCAAGGACGTTCGCAGGTAGTAGTGTTTCTCGGCATCAGACAATGGACCTGCATCCACTAATGCCATAAAAAGGTCATAGAATGACATCCATTCTGTCATATCCCCGCCATATGTTGGCAGTTGTACCAAAGGCAACTTAACCTTACTGTGATACTTAGCTGCACCAGCTGTCTGTTCTGACTCCTCACCTGATGCCTCATCCAGTTGGATAAGAAGTCGGTTGATCTCGGCGAACTGCTCCTGGTACTTGAGACTAGGTCGCCTCCTCCACAGCAGGTCCAGCCAGCTCAATTGATGACTGCTGGTCACATCCCGCGCCCTCCGGTAGGAACGAGGGCCCGCCAGGCGCAGGAGTCTTTCCACAGCCTACGCTAGGCCTAGGCGACCTAGTCTCTTCTCTCCACCTTGGCGGGTTCGTACGGGGTTGTTGAGCTCGCTGCGCCCAAGACCCTTGTGGCGGGGTCGACACCCTGTGTCGTGGTGGGAAGCCGCGGAGGTGGTGCACAGGGTGCATGAGCGAACCCCGGTCCCACCCACCAGAAGGGTAAGTACACCACCACAGCGTAGGTCCCCACCACGACACAGGGTGTCGACCCCGCCACAAGAGTCTTGGGCGCAGCGAGCTCAACAACCCCGTACGAGCCCGCCAAGGTGGAGAGAAGAGACTAGGTCGCCTCCTCCACAGCAGGTCCAGCCAGCTCAATTGATGACTGCTGGTCACATCCCGCGCCCTCCGGTGGGAACGAGGGCCCGCCAGGCGCAGAAGTCTTTCCACAGCCTACGTTTCGGCACTCGAGGCAGCCCTGAGCGCCGTCCTTGAAATAAGGCTACTGCTGATGTACCACGAGAACCTCGGATGATGATGCCATCGATCCGGGTCAGTCCTACTGCTATTGTCATGGTAAGGTCAGGCCAAGGCAATTATATTATGGCAAGGGCACTGTTAGACACCGGAGCCGGGTGTTCGATAGTTAAGAAATCATTTGCAGATGAAATAGGATTGCATCAGCAGTATGTAGGAAATAATATTGTTGGGATCGGAAACCAACAGGTCAAGGTACCCGGTACCATTGCTAAAATAGTATTTAAGCCAGTAGGAAAATTAGTCCCTATAATTAGCGTTGTGGCAACCGCCATGTATACAGTTACAGGAAATATTCCGGCCTGTAACCATTACCTAAAGGCCCACTTAGATGCGTCTAAGCTCAGCCTGGCCGATCCAGATTTTGACAAATCTCAAGATGTAGACATCATTTTCGGCCTGGATGTGCTTAATTATATGTTCACTGGTTCAAAGATGCTCACGAACATTACAGGAGTGGAGGCCTACGGTACCTGGTTTGGAGATGTCCTCATGGGAGCCATCTGGACACACCCTACTGACACCTCGGCGCAGCAGTCGAGAGGAACGTCCGTGGAAGACTACGGCGTGCACGCTACCAAGCTTGAAGAGGTGCTGGAGAAGTTCTGGAAGGTGGAGCAGCCTCCAGAAGACCCACCAGATCATCCGGAACATTTGGAATGTGAAAGGTTGTATACTTCTACTACTAAACGTATGCCTGACGGGAAATACATGGTGCGGCTGCCCTTCTTGTCAGACAGACCCACGCTAGGCGAAACCAGAGCCATTGCTGTACGCAGGCTTCATTCGTTAGAGGCGAAGCTAGCCAAGAATCCAGTCTTGGCTGAGAAATATAAGGAGTTCATGCGGGAATATGAGTCTCTAGGGCACATGTCTAAATCCAGTTACCAGTTTGACTCGGAGCACTACTGTGTTCCGCATCATGCGATTTTCAAAAAAGATTCAAATAAGCTTCGGGTCGTCTTTAATGGAGCATCGAAGAGTAGCAATGGCATAGCTCTTAATGAATGCCTGCATTCAGGCAAGCCTCTTCAGAATGATATTACAAAGATATTGTTGAATTTCAGACGGCACCAGTTCGTGTTCACGGCCGACATCCGGATGATGTTCCGGCAGACGTGGATACACCCCAGTGATAGGCGCTATCAGCTGATCCTGTGGCGTGAGGACCCGTCGCAGGACATACAGATCCCTCGTTGCGTCGCGTTACCAGGATCTGCCTCCTACTCACTCCACGGGTTTGGAGATGCCTCGGAGCAGGGCTATGGAGCGTGCGTGTACCTTCGGACAGAGGACACGTCTGGAAACGTCATGGTACGGTTAGTCCTAGCTAAGACCCGAGTGGCGTCGAAGAAAGTCAAACAAACCATTCCGAAGAATGAGTTGAATGCAGCTCATATGGTTTGTAAACTCCTGAATCATGTCGGAGCGGCCTATGAAGACGAAATCGAGATTGATAGCATAAATGCGTGGTCTGATAGCAAAATCACGTTGTGTTGGCTTAACACAAAACCGCATCTGCTCCAGACATTTGAATGTAACAGAGTACAGGATATTCAGCAGTCGAAGCGACCAATGACATGGCGCTATGTTCGAGGTGAGTCCAACCCGGCCGACGTCGCGTCCCGAGGTGCTACCGCGAAGGGGCTCCTCAGACGATGCCGGTCACCATGTCACCGGAGCTGCCAGGGTTCAAGCAGCTGGTTCATGTCGCCAAGGACGAGCAGACATGGGAGGACTTATTACTGTCGAGAGTCAGCTCGTATAGTAAACTCATAAACGTGACGTCGTACGTTTTGAGATTTTGCAGGAATATTCGTTTGCCGAAGCAGCAACGAAATCTAAAACAGAACCTTACTATCGAGGAAAATCGTGCAGCAACGGATCACTGGATCAAGAAGGTTCAGTTGGATGCATACCAAGATGAAGTCATCTTACTGAAAAAAGGAAAGTTGGTATGCAAATCACTTCAGAAGTTGAGCGTCTTCGTGGACGATAATCATTTTATTCGAGTCGGAGGCAGACTACGTAATTCAAGCTTACGTTATGACGCAAAGCACCCAATGCTTATACCTAAGGACCATCGATGGTCGCAATTATTGATGGAGCACTATCACCGGATCTATTGTCATGCTTCGACAAGCGCCCTGATTAATATACTTAGACAACGATACTGGATTCCGTCAGCACGGCGTCAGGTGTCACGTGTCATCAGGGGTTGTATGTCATGTTTCAGATTCAACGCGACAGATCAGGCGCCTTTCATGGCTGATCTGCCCGCGGACCGCGTCACGGCGACGCGTCCATTTTCCGGCGTAGCGACGGATTTCGCTGGCCCCTACTTGGTTAAAAGTAGCCAGCTCAGGAATGCTAAATCTGTTAAAGCTTACCTGTGTGTTTTTGTATGTCTAGGTACCAAGGCGGTACACCTCGAGGTCGTCTCGTCGCTGAGCACCGAGGCTTTCATCGCTGCGTTCACACGGTTTGTGAGTCGACGTGGGCTGCCCGCCCTCGTTCGGAGTGACCAAGGTACCAATTTTAAATCTGCTAGCTCATACCTCCGAGAGGTTAACCAGTTCTTGCTTGACAACGAAACCATTCTAGAGGATGAGTTTCGTCGCCAAGGCGTCCGCTGGGAGTCAATCCTCCCGGCGCCCCTCACATGTCTGGCCTAGTGGAAGCAGCGGTCAAGAGTAGCAAGAACCTGCTTAAACGAGAGATTGGGGACCGTATCCTGACCTTTGAAGGTCTGCAGACGGTATTCTGCAGGGCGGAAGCTATCCTCAACTCTAGAGCGCTGGTTCCAATGTCAGAGGATCCTTGTGACCTGGAAGTTCTCAGCCCAGGTCATTTTTTGATAGGTCAACCTTTGGTGTCATTACCTGAACCTTCCTGGAAGGACACGAATATATGTCACGGCTGTCGCATTTTCAATTTATTCAAGCTGTAACTCAAAAGTTTTGGTCTAGGTACCACTTAGAATATTTAAATAATTTGCAAGCCCGTAACAAATGGAACAGACATGTACCTAATGTAGCATTAAACGATTTAGTCTTGATAAAGGATGAAAATTCCCCGCCTCTACAATGGCGTCGAGGTAGGGTCATTCAAGTTTTCAAAGGCTCCGACGGAGTCGTCAGGTCTGTAAAGTTGAAGACACAGATAGGCGAACTTGTACGCCCCGTTGTCAAATTGTGTAAATTACCTGTGGAGCTTTAATTATTTGAGCAGCTCTTGTAAGTTAACTATTATAAATCTTGGTTTAAATTGTAGCAATTAGTACTAATTATCGTGAACTATGTACCACTGTTTCCTCGGGAAACCGTGTAACTAACTTAGTAAGTAGCTTACCTTTGTTGTTTTTACACTTTCATGATTCATATTTTGATATTATCTGGAATGTTATTGAGTGCAAGTGCACTGGATGGTCACAGATTACTTATGCTGTAGACACCTCATGTAACATTTATTAGTGTTAATAATTGTTTGTTTTCATATCTCTTGTTTATGCTAGATCATAGCGATGTAAACTTCAGGTCTTCAGCTCACCTTTTCCCTGGGCCGGGAAGGAATGTTCACGCAAATCAGCGCCATCTAGTTCAAATGTATTCAAGTCTAATAGAGTGAATGCGCACGATCTTTTGTTCATTCGCTCCGTCTGATATTACGCTTTCTGTTCAGCTAGCCGTCGTAGTGGTTAGACGTGCTGTCATTGTCGCGGTACGCGAGCCTTTGTTAAAATAAACATGGCGTAATTTAAGTGTAAAGTGTAATCTAGGTTAAGGCAAGAGAAATATACGTGTAAAGAGTGCCCGTTGTTTCTCTTCGAAACCCATCCGTCGTTACCGCAGCAGGCGAGGCGGCGTACTCATCTACGAGACGGATGATGGTGGCCCTTGGAAACTCTCTACAGCACCGTGCCGGAGCGACTCGACAGCTATAGAGAAGTATGAGATGTACCTAACCGGCCTACTTCGGCGACTAGGCTAGTTTTGCGTACAAAATTCAAGAATAATACTTTAAATTCAGCAAGTTATAGTGATTTTACAATAAACAAAATTAACATACATACATTTTAAAGCTCTTCAATAAGAAATTCGGTTACAGAATAAATAGACCTTTTGGATTAAAAAAGATTTTAGTTTCAAAATAAACCCACGAGATGAGGGAGCGTTTTTTATATTTAAGGGAATTTTATTTTGAATTGTTGGTCCCAAGACGTGTAATGTCAAAGGGGAGATCGTTCATTAATATGAGAAATAGATATGATATTTCCTACATTCGATCCCTGAGGCACTGACCTATCAGCTATTTGGTTATGATTCGACCTTTCATTATTAACATTCGTAGACTGCTCTCTGTCACTCAGAAACGACATGATAAGGTTTAAAGCAGTTCCACGAATGCCGTAATAGTCAAGTTAGCTCGCGATGATATTGTGGTTGACCAAATCAAACGCGCGTGATATATCTAGACACGCGGCAGCGTGTCAAGCCAAGTTCAAGCAAAGTAACTGGCTAGCCAGCGCCAAGTGTATATTTACGAGAACCACTTGGTGCCACTTTTGACCCTTCTATAACTCAAACCCCCTTTAACTTAAACACATAAAACTACGTGTGTTTAATTATATTCATAAGGACATCTAGAAGCCCAAATTTCATGAAGCTAGCTCAAACGGTTATAAAGATATGAAGGTCAAAAAGTCGTAAATTTTAGCACTGACTGACATATAGTACCTAAACCTAACCTACTTCCAGATGACCTAGAAGGATGAAATTTGGAACCCAGCTCGGTAATTGTGTAAGCGTAGGCAAAAATCTAAGGAAAAAAAAAGTTATAAAATAGGGGAGGCCCCATACAAAAAAAAAAATTTAACTGTATCGTTGGAACCGTTACAAGCAGATATTTGAAACTATCCCAATATATGTATTAATATATTTGCTATATAACAGAAATATAAAAATTAAATGTACGCCTCACACCTCATATTTTATGGAAAATATGCAACTCGGAAGGATTTAGAAAAAACTGATTTTGAATTCATGCCAAATTTAGTCTTTCAAAATGACTCTACTTGAAAATTGAGATGTCAATATAACGTGAAATTGTATTCTCTACAACTTTTATTCTATAGGTTTTTCAACAGAAGTCATCTGTTTCAAAGATATGTGGTATGGAATTCAAAATACGAGTTTTTCAATTAAATGAGGCATTTTCCCGGTTTATAACTTACTCCACGCAGAATTTAAACCTCTTTAATATTGATATACGTGACATTTTCCGTCGGACGTACTGTTTTCGAGCTACAAGCAAAAACCTGACAAAGAGCAAAAATTTCGCTTAAAAGTTATGCACACCTCTTGGGATTGGGCAAACTCGGATTACATGCATTTAGGACCACATGAAGGTATTAAAGTGATTTCCAGCCTGCTGGGAATTAATTCTTCGCAAAAATCTAATTTTCTTGGCCTATAAGAAAACTTGAGTAGTTTTGTGTCACAGTTCAAGTCTCATGTTGGGTCGCTGGTCAAACAGTGTAACAAAGTTCAAAACCCTACAATTTACTTTTTTCGTAAGGACCCTGATCCTTGAAATACATGCCATAATAAGAATTATACACAATTATTGGGAATTATCAGTGTTTTTATTTAATTGGGGCGTCTAAAACATGTTGGGGTACAATTAATTATAAGAAAAAATGTATTACCTACCTCACCATTCAATATGTAAATATTTATCATTTTCCCTTCAATATACTACAGAAAGAGGGACAGCGTCACAAAAGGGATTGTCGGATTTCTATTAATTATTTATCAGGAATTTCTAAGAGCAATTCGTCTTTTTCAAACTTTTCCTTCGAAATTTTTTATATATACCTACCTCAACAGTGACAAACAAGCATACGGTCTGATGGTAAGCAGTTACCGTAGCCTATGGACGCCTGCAACCCCTGAGGATTCCTACCCTTTAAGAACTTGTACACTCCTTTTTTGAAGAACCTCATACTGTAGCCCGCTGGGAAAAACTCGGCAGGGACTTCATTCACTAACTTAAAATGTCATATCTAAATAATACGTGAATGATTCTTAATATCTGTATTTCGCTCGTGGTTGATTGAAACCTCGTCCAGTGAAAGTACGGCATTTTTATAGAGTCAGTGACTCACTTCACCATGGTACCGTTTCATGCCCAGCTGGTAAGAGTTATTATTACTGTAGGCGTGACCTATTGATGGGCGGACTTTCCTACGTTTTTTGGATTGTTTCTAAAAGAATTTTGGAAAATTGCCAAATCGCAATGATTTATTAGGCTGAGCTTCAAGAACGTCATGAGTTAAAATTAAGCCATATTGTCTGCGAGGCCGTTTGATAAGCGGATTTCCCCACGATTTGTAGGTGGTATCTGAGATATTCATGCTCAAACGCCAAAACACGCAACAATTAATAGTCTGTAACAAAATACATCGTATTTTCGTAACATTGTCGTAACATTCCCCAATATGCTTTTCCGTTGATTACTATACCGGTCATCATAACGTGTGGCGGTAAATGGATGCCTACATGCTGAGAGTTTAAATTATATTTTCCAACCTTCAACCACAGATTATGCAACGAAGCGATTAATTTTAACCAACTTTTCCAAACCTTTCAACAACACAGATTTCCCGAGTTGGGATTTATTGTAGGGTACTTAGGGTGCGTTTCCACCAGAGCTGTGCAAGGATGTGTTGCGAGGAATGTGTTTGTCATGAACCAATATAAGCGCTTTATTTACCTTTCCTCGCACAGCACAGCTCAGCGGAGCGAGGTTTTTGTACATAAAAAGTAAAGAAAGAATGTGCGCGAGGAATGTGTTGCAAGGGATATGTTGCGAGGAATGTGTTGCGAGGTATATGTTGCGAGGAATGTGTTGCGAGGTATTCATATTCATTTATTTTGTATTAAACATACATTGTCAAATTACATGAGATCGATGTCAATATTTACATTGATAAAAATTCAAGAATAATACTTACATTCAGCAAGTTATAGTGATTTTACAATAAACAAAATTAACATACATACATTTTAAAGCTCTTTAATAAGAAATTCAGTTACAGAATAAATAGACCTTTTGGATTAAGAAAGATTTTAGTTTCAAAATAAACCCACGAGAGGAGGGAGCGTTTTTTATATTTAAGGGAATTTTATTTTGAATTGTTGGTCCCAAGACTTGTAATGTCAAAGGGGAGATCGTTCATTTATATGAGAAATAGATATGATATTTCCTACATTCGATCCCTGAGGCACTGACCTGTCACCTATTTGGTTAAGATTCGACCTTTCATTATTAACATTCGTAGACTGCTCTCTGTCACTCAGAAACGACATGATAAGGTTTAAAGCAGTTCCACGAATGCCGTAATAGTCAAGTTTGCTCGCGATGAGATTGTGGTTGACCAAATCAAACGCGCGTGATAGATCTAGACACGCGGCAGCGTGTCAAGCCAAGTTCAAGCAAAGGAACTGGCTAGCCAGCGCCAAGTGTATTTACACGAACCACTTGGTGCCACTTTTGACCCTTCTATAACTCAAAACCTCTTTAACGTAAACACATAAAACTACGTGTGTTTAATTATATCCATAAGGACATCTAGAAGCCCAAATTTCATGAAGCTAGCTCAAACGGTTATAAAGATATGAAGGTCAAAAAGTCGTAAATTTTAGCACTGACTGACTGACATATAGTACCTAAACCTAACCTACTTCCAGATGACCTAGAAGGATGAAATTTGGAACCCAGCTCGGTAATTGTGTGTAAGCGTAGGAAAAAATCTAAGAAAAAAAGAGTTAAAAAATAGGGGGGGGTATACAAAAATACAAAAAATTTATTTTAACTGTATCGTTGTAACCGTTACAAGCAGATATTTGAAACTATCCCAATATATGTATTAATATATTTGCTATATAACAGAAATATAAAAATAAAGTTGAGTCAAAAAATAAGTGGTGTCCCCATATAAAAAACTTGTAATACACGCTAAACGACCGGCCAACGGTGTGTCGTCGGCGGCGCGCTGCACCTCATAATTATACACAGAACAGAAATAAAGAGAATGTAGACAATAGCATAAAAAAGAAAACCATGCAGCGGAAACGCAAGAAAAAAGATTAAATCTCAATACCTGCCTAGTTTTCTTTACAAAAAGTAATGATATGCCACCAAAAACATAAATGTAAAAAAAGAGAGCCAAGTTCAATACAAAAATTATGCTTGGCTGTGGGCTTCGCCGCAAAAAGAATGGAGATGTAAATGAGTGCCAAGTTCTATTCAAAATCCAAATATGTATTTATATAGGAACAAAATAACATTATGAACAAGTATCAAACTCTATTACTTTGCTTTATTGGATACCTATAACAATTGCTGTTATTTAAAAATGTGAGATCTTTAAGTAGGTTAGATTTGACTTGGCCAGAGTTTAATACTTGTTCATAGTGTTATTTTGTTCCTATAAATACATATTTTGATTTTGCATAGAACTTGGTACTCATTTAGATCTCCATTCTTTTTGCGGCGAAGCCCACAGCCAAGCATAATTTTTGTATTGAACTTGGCTCTCTTTTTTTACATTTATGTTTTTGGTGGGATCAAAGAAGACAGCAGCTACGCGCTTCCATTTTTCCAGTTTATCCAATACCGTTCGAATCAAGAGTCGAGCGGCGCCAGTAGTAGATTTACCAATTTGATAGGCGTGCTGCTGTTTACAGAGTGAGTTATTAATCATTAATTTTTTTATTAATCGATTGCACAATCCCATCTCGAACATCTTCGACACAGCCGGGATGATCGATATAGTCCTATAATTTTTATTGTCTTTTTTAAAACCTTTTCCTTTATATTATTCTTGAGAGAGGCTGGATAATAACCGTTATACGCGGACTCATTAAATAAATAACACAATGCATGCAAGAAGTTGTCTGAAAGGTTTCGCAGCATGTCGGCAGACCATTGATATCTTCTGTGCCCTTGGGTTATTTTTTTTTATTGTTTCTGTTAGTTGCCTCATTGTAAATGGTGCCATAAACATAGTTTTTGCAATTCCTGGAACGTTTGTTCGCAGATAGTTCAGAGGCTACACGCCCTCGCTACGCATCCTCGCACCGCTCGGAAAACCTTGCAACGCATCTTCGTACCGCTCAGCTATCTCGCACATCTCTCGCATTTGTATTAAGTTTAATAACCTATTCTTTTGCAGGACTACCGAGTTTTAATTGTCTTGTATTGCACTGATATACTTGGTTTTATATTTCGCAATGTACTGTACATAATAGATTGCCTCAATAGTTTTCATGACCGTTCTTCTATAAAATTAGGTACACCTTACAGCGCGACGACTTTCAACACAAATACTGTTCTGGTGTGCCTGTGTTAACAATTTGTGGTGTATTTCTCTACCTGAACTAATTCAGCACTCGGTTTTTATTTAAGAAACTCACTTTACTCATAAAATTCCATAAAATTTGATACACAACTTATTATTACAGAAATAGCAGCTATAGGGCTTCCGCCAGACTTCAGTGAAAATAGCATGTTGTACGATAGAGGCTTTGCTTTTTGTAGGGAGATAGCTACTTACTCCCTACAAACGACACCGCCGGCCGTGAGCGCAGGATAACCGGATGTGTCCCAAACAGAGATGGGCATGTACACACAGAGACAGCGACTGTGCCCATCGGTCTGAGTTGGTCAGAGCGAAGGGCATGTATCCCAGAGTCACGAGTTCGAGTCTCGCCTGAGGCAGTGGATTTTCTTTATTTCTAAACACTTAGACACAATGTTAATAGAAAACGAAATGGGCCATCGTTTATTGTCGGCGATGTAAACGAAGATTTAATAGCATTAGTGTTTTATGACCCTGTCAGTTTGTTAATAGGTATTTAAAATAAAATTAATAAATGTACTACTTGAAAGCTTGTAAAGTCGTAAAACGTTTAACAAATTCAAATAGATAGTTAAGTAAACAAGTTTTTAGGGTTAGTCATCTTATAGTTTCGCCATGTCCGTCCGTCTGTCTGTCCGCAGCCTTGCTCAGTGATTGTTAATACTAGAAAGCTGCAACTTCCAACTGCAGTAAGGTGTAGGGTGTTGTTGGATAGGTCTTTTAAAAAGAATAGAGGTCTACTAAAACAATTTTTGAATAAACCTAATAGTTATGTAAATAATAGCGCCGAAAGTTAAAAAAAGTAACTTTTAACCGTGGATCCAATTTTTTTTAAAACCATGTGAAACCTAATAATTACTTTCAATGAAAACTATATTAAGGTTGTCTGGAAAAGATCGCTCATTAGCGATAAGGCCATGTTTTTTTTCTACTGTGCTGTTTTTTTGAGGTGTGCATTTATTTATTCATTCATTCAAATAAAATCAGTTCAGCCGTTTTTGAGTTATAAATAAAAACGTATCGTAAAATGACGCGCGTAAGAACTGCAAAATACCATATACCATACCTTGGTTGGACAAGTTTTATTGCTAGCTGTACTTTTCTTTGTACAACCCCTAACAAGACAAATACAACGAGCCCAAACACGACGGGATAATGTTGAGTATTTGAGGAGTACCTATGGCCACCTTCCATCTCTATCATCAGATCAGCTTCACGTCATAATAATATTCCATTGTCATCCAATTTACACACGCATGCTAAATTTCAGTTCAATCGGAAAACTTGCAAGATTTGATTATAGACAACGGGACAAGTGAAACTAAATAAAAGCTTGTAAAATATTTTCGTTAAACTCTTACGAATCCTAATACGTCATCGCAAAACGTGGGTTTGGAAAATAAGTCTTTCCGCATGTTAGTCGAGTGAGTCACTTCATTCTTTATGTTACAAATAGTTGAAACAAAATCAAGAGCGAATCTCACTCGGGCATGAACGGTTCCGTGTAAGCCACAAAATGTAAGAAAGTTGGAATTTCCAACCCTTACGGAGCAGCGTTGGGACTAAAATACAATACACAATATACAATGTCATCATATCATATCATTAATTTTCACAATAGGATTTTATAATCACTTTCTGACGTCAAGCATTAACATAAAAACTTAAAAATAAAAAACGAATTGTAACAATATAAACATAATTAAATAATTCTTAACTATTTAGCTCCAAGGGTTGACTTCCTCTAGATATTCTAATGTTTTACAATATCCCTTTTTACAAAGCGTAGCATGTAGCACTAGGTGGCATTGAATGTGTTAATTGGTTGAGACGTTCCTTGCGTTAGGGATTTTTCAATTTTTAGGGTTCCGTAGTCAACTAGGAACCCTTATAGTTTCGCCATGTCTGTCCGTCCGTCCGTCCGCGGATAATCTCAGTGACCGTTAGCACTAGAAAGCTGAAATTTGGTACTGTAACCAGGACTTGGGAGCGAAGGTTGAGGCGAAGAGAAAACGACAAGGTGATCGGGATACCTTTTATTGGGTACCAAACTACGGTACACGTTACATACGTATACTAAAGTGACGTTACGGGAGCCGTGTGTATCACTTTGTATTCGTTAAGATCGTATCGAGTGAGCCGGGAACCCGTCAACACTTGATATAATCCGCTGAAGTCAGATAACGAACAAAATCAGGATGCCTACTTAAGGAATCTGAGTTGCACACTCGTTAGCGTCATCTAACTCGACGCGCGCGCCATCTGTTGGTGAGTAGACGTTACTTCCTCAGTTTTAGTTGCGCTACTCGACGCAAGATGGTACTAGTAGTAGTGTCTTTCTCGGTGATTGGCGTTACATATTCTCCCCCTCTATCCACGACGACGGCTCGGCGAGTAGGATAGGTTGCTGGGTTTACTTGCGTTTGTGGGTAGCCTTGGCAGTTGCCTTCCTAGGCCTTCCTCTTTTACGTATAGGCTGTAGGGGTTCCGGTAAGACTAGGTCATTCCCCTTAAATGGGGTGAGTGCTGAAGTATGGTAGGTTCCCACTTGCTTATCGGGTTCGCTAGGGTTAGCCAGTTTGTACGATGTCGCGCCTTGCTTAGATTGCACACGGTAAGGTCCATCTCGGCGTGGCATCAACTTGTTACTCACTCCTTGGGCGGAACGGCTGGCCATGTGAGTGTCGGCAAGCACTAAGTCTCCAGTTTTATATCCTGGATCCGGACGTCTTGCCTTGTCAGCTTGTTCCTTCCGAGTTTCTTCTTTGTCCTCGCGAAGTTGTCTGGCTCGTTTTAGCGTTTCAGCCAGTAATAAAAGTTTCGGTGTAATATCCGGGACGAAACTTTCAGATAGCACAATTTGCTTCAGATCGTGTTTGACATCGTCGGGCGATCGGAGTTCACGGCCAAAAGTGAGATAGGCTGGTGTATAACTTGTTGCTAGGCTCGTTGCTGTGTTCATAGCAAATCTTATACAAGCAAGCTTTTCGGACCACTCCCTGTGATTGTCCTGCACTAAGATACCAAGTTGAGTCTTTAGGTCTCTATTTTTCCTCTCTACGGGATTCGCAGCTGGGTGGTATACAGGGGTGAATGTATGGTTAATTCCAAGACAAAAGGTGACCTTCTGCATGACAGCACTAACAAATTGCGATCCGTTGTCGCTATGAATCCGCCTAGGGACACCATATCGAAGGAAAACTTCATTTATCATGGTCATAGCACATGTTCCAGCGTCAGCCGTCTCTAGCGCGAACAGTTCTACCCATCCTGTTGCTATATCCTCCACCACCAGGATCCAGTTTTTATTAGACACTGACGTTGGCAGGGGTCCAAACAGGTCAAACGCTAGACTTTCAAATCTTTGATTAATTGCGGTGGTTTGTAAGAGTCCTGCGGGTTTTAGGTTGGACGGCTTGTAACGTTGACACATTAGGCACGTTTTCACATATGACTCTATGTACCGTCTCATACCTTTCCAGTAGTATCGACTCGATATCCTTTGGTGAGTTTTATCGACGCCGTAATGTCCTGCTAATGGATCATCGTGATAGGCCGCTAAAACGTTCTTCCATTCATGCTCCGGAACTAACAGTTGGGCATCGTCGCCAGTTCCATCTGGACTGTATTTATAGAGCACGCCACTATTCAATACATATCCTTTGCTGCCCCAATAGATAGCATCTTCGCTTTCCGTCTCTAACGCCTTTATGATTCTGGCTATATGTTGGTCTTTCCACTGTTCATTGCGTATTTCAGAGGGTTTGCGTGTAGGCATATCTATGACTAGAGTGCATAATTCGCAGTTGCTGGAGCTACTGGCGTCACACTGTGGTCTGGATAGAGTATCAGCAACCACATTAGTCTTTCCTGGTGCGTACTTAATCGTAACGTTGTACGCTTGTACGATTAGAGCCCAGCGTGCCAGTCTTCCTGTGGGCGTTTTAATCGTTAATAGCCATTTAAGAGCTTGATGGTCGGTGACTAACGTAACTTGTCCGCCTTCAATATATCCGCGGAATTTGTTGAGTGACCAAACTAGGGCGAGCGCTTCTCGCTCCGTGGTGCTGTAGTTCCTTTCTGCGGATGTTAGCAGTCTGCTAGCAAACTCAATCGGGTGCTCGTCTTCTCCCTCCCCCTGGACTATGACGGCTCCGATTGCGTAGTTGCTCGCGTCAGCCTTAATAATATAGGGCTTGGTTTCATCCGGTGGCTTCAGAACTGGTGCAGAGGTAAGGTGACACTTCAAGTCATTGAAAGCCTTCTCCTGGGCTTCTTTCCATTCCCATTGAGCATTCTTTTTAGTTAACCTTGTCAATGGTTCGCTGACTTTGGAGAAGTTTGGAATGAAGCGCCTGTACCAGGAGCAGGTTTGTATGAAGGATAGCAAATGCTTGAGGTTTCTGGGTTGTGGTAGACTAGTAATCGCTTCCACCTTGGAGGGATCTACTTGTAAGCCGCTTGAGGTAATCATGTGCCCTAAATACTTGACAGAATCGCAACAGAAGTGACATTTAGCGAGGTTAATAGTTAGATTATTCTCCTTCAGAACCTTCAATACTTTATCCAAATCCTCAAGATGCTGCTCGAATGATTCCGATAGTATGATTAGGTCATCCAGGTAAGCCAGCATTCTCACATCTCCCACTAATACCTTGACTCGATCTATAAGTCGCTGGAACGTGGCAGGTGCATTCCGTAGGCCAAAAGGCATTCGAATGAATTTAAAGATTCCGAATGGCGTTATAAAGCTCGTTTTAATCTGGTCTTCCTCGCGCACCTTTACTTGCCAATAGCCAGAGCGCAAATCAAGGGTGGACATAAATAGGGTCGGCTTCGCGTCACGTAGAAGGTCATCGATTCGTGGCATCGGGTAGAGGTCCGGTACGGTGATGGCGTTTAACCTTCTGTAGTCGACGCATGGGCGTAGACTCCCGTCCTTCTTTGGTACTAGTATAGCAGGAGCGGACCATGGTGACGAGGAGGGTTCGATGATACCCTCGTTGAGCATCTTGTCGATCTCATTTTTTAACTGTTCCCTTCGTGCTGGGGATAGCCGGTAGGGTGGTACAGCTATTGGAGCATGGTCTCCTGTGTCGATGGCATGTTCAATCAACGTTGTTGGTTGTTTACTAGGCAGGCAAACCTCCTTACTCTTCATTATAACCTCTTCAACACGAATTTTCTGTTCGTCGGTCACAGTTCCCGTTTTTACCGTTCCGATCTCTAACGCGCACAGGTCGATATCGTCAGCAGTGTAGCCCGTGAATAGCGCTTCAGAGTTTGGTGACAGGGCAACGGCAGTTTCTTCGATCGACCGTACCGCATCAGCGAACATGTAGTCCAAATGGTGTGGTTCTGGTGCGTACCCATCAAATACCTGGCGAGACCGTTTGACTGGAACAGGCTTGCACGGAGGAGGATCGGTAGCAACCTTGGGTTCATATCCGTATGTCGGCTTGGTGTACTTGGACTTGACGTCTGGGAGTAAGTCGGGGTCAAACTGAGCAATAGATGTATTATCCGGTTCTTCCATGATAAAATCATAATTGTTATCCGGCCTATCTACAAAGTTCCAGGAACGTTGAGGTATGTTGATAACCATGCCTGCATCTTCTATAAAACCCATACCCAGTAACGTTTTATTTTCTTTAGCGTGCGGAAGTACTACAAATGTCGTGGGTATAGTCCGATCACAAATTTTGACTGGGACCGTAATAGACATGACATCTTCTCGGCGTTTCAAGCCGTCTGCCATACTTATATTAGCAGTTTGCGTAGCAAAACTACATTGTCTTTGCTTTAGGCACTTGTAGAGTTGATATGAGGCCACACTAGATTTAGCGCCGGGGTCGACGAACGCAGTGCCAATAACATCATGGATGGCAATTCCCACTTGGATTCTCGGGCGAGCGTCCAAGTTGATGTCTAGTGCGCAAAAGCCAGTTTTCTCCATTTTGACTGGTTGAGCTTCTTTACACTTAGGGCATTTGCTTCTTGTGTAACCAGGCATTCCGCACCCGTAGCAGTAGAGGGTCGACATACTTGGTGAAGGCGCTTGGGTAGACTCGGTTTTAATCTCCTTAGGAGGGTGGTGACCCTGTCCAGTCTGTCCACCCATTTGCTTCAGCCGTTTTCGACATTCCTCCACGGTATGTCCCGTGGCACGACAGTAGTCACAGCGCTGTTTCTTTTTGATTAGCGCAGGTTGCTTTACGCCTTGGCCAGTAGATGTCACCGATGAAGACTTCTCACGCAGCACTTGCTCAACATTTCTAGCAGCAGTTAGCAGCTGGTCGAATGTCGTTACTGAGTCACGTGGTATCCTCTCGCGTATATTAATATGCAACTGACCATGAATTGCATCTATTTGTAGTTCCTCTGTTAAACCCGGTGAGCGTAGCTGGGTTAACAGGGCTCTGTTCCTTGCAATAAATGTCTCTGACAGCATGTCTGACGGTTGCTTGCGTGAAAACACTTCCTGGAATATTTGGACGCCAGATATTTTCGGTGCAAACGCGTGACGCAGTCTTGCCTCGAAGTCGGTCCAACAGGTAATACCATCTTTCACTCCTTGCCACCACGTCGAAGCTTCACCTTTCAATACCAAAGGAAGACTCATAATAGCAGCTTCGTCCGACATATTATTAACCTTTTTATAGACTGATGCGGCTGATAAAAACTCTTCCAAGCGTATAGATTCTCTAGTGCCTTCATAGGAAAATGACACGTTAGCAAATGATGCCGTTGTAGTCATGCCACCGCCAGCTGCGGCTTGGAGAGCTGCGGCCGTAAGTGACGTCACCAATTGCTGTAGCTGCTCCGCAGACATAGAGATGTTAGCCATCTTCTTGGTACTGGAAGATCCGTGAAGTTTACGCGGTCTCAACCCCACTCTCAGCTTAGGTCTTGATTTGGGTGTGTTCGAAGGTCCGTTCGCGGAATCCGCCAGTTTGGATGTCTTCGGCCGAACGTTGGTGCGCCAGATGTAACCAGGACTTGGGAGCGAAGGTTGAGGCGAAGAGAAAACGACAAGGTGATCGGGATACCTTTTATTGGGTACCAAACTACGGTACACGTTACATACGTATACTAAAGTGACGTTACGGGAGCCGTGTGTATCACTTTGTATTCGTTAAGATCGTATCGAGTGAGCCGGGAACCCGTCAACACTTGATATAATCCGCTGAAGTCAGATAACGAACAAAATCAGGATGCCTACTTAAGGAATCTGAGTTGCACACTCGTTAGCGTCATCTAACTCGACGCGCGCGCCATCTGTTGGTGAGTAGACGTTACTTCCTCAGTTTTAGTTGCGCTACTCGACGCAAGATGGTACTAGTAGTAGTGTCTTTCTCGGTGATTGGCGTTACAGTACTAATAATCAATCACGCCGACAAAGTGATAAAATAAAAAGTGGAAAAAAATGTTTTATTAGGGTACCTCCCCTATACGTAAAGTGGGGAGTGATTTTTTTCATTTCAACCCTAACGTGTGATATATTGTTGGATAGGTATTTAAAAATTAATAACAGCAAAATCATTTTTGGATAATGTAAACATTTTCGGAAATAATCGCTCCAGAAGTAAAAAAAATGTGTCCCCCCCCTCTAACTTTTGAACCATAAGTTTTAAAAATATGAAAAAAATCTCAAAAGTAGAACTTTATAAAAACTTTCTAGGAAAATTATTTTGAACTTGATAGGTTGAATAGTTTTTGAAAAAAAATTACAAAATAATTTCTGAACTAAGTTTATAATTTAACCGTATAAGCAGGTTATTGTAAGTACCTGTAATTTCTACAAAATCACAATGAAATGACGTGCTTTCAAATAAAGTTTTGAAAAAAACCCATTTTTTTTACTCTTAAGTGGGGACACTGACTGTGACGGACGGAAAACTACGGAACCCTACACTGAGCGTGGCCCGACACGCTCTTGGCCGGTTTTTTATGTTAGTTATAATTTTTATTCCATTGTTTAAGTTAAACCGTACCCTTTAATATTATAGAAATAAAAAATTACAATGTAAAAGATAAATAGCTAGAGAAGAAGATAAACATAAATACGAAACAGTTAATAAGTTAAACGGCGACAATTTAATACATTTTTGATAAAGAGTTCCGCGCGGACTCTGTCCCTAATACCCTTGTCATGGGACGCACACATTCACACAAGGTGAAAGGACTACTGAGAGCTAATGAAATTCAAAATGTACTGGCTGTCAACAGGAAAAGTAATATATAACTGAATTATATGGTAAAAAATCTGACGCTTACCTATTAAAACGGTACCTACTTTGACTTTATTTCTGGTAGATATTGGTGGCTCGCCATATACAAGATGGGCGATAAATTTACAAGTCTATTGTTTATAGTTGATATTAGAGAAAATTATGGCAGCACAGATGACACTGTCATCTGTTACCTATGTAATAATAAAATTGTCAGGAGGAATTAAAAAAAAATATTTTTAAATTTAGACATATTACTATGCAATTATGAATGTCAGAGAGAGAAAAAAATTACCACCGGTTCTAACCCTACACCTTTGACCCTACAAGTAAGTATTATGACTTTATAACCGGCAAGAAACTAGGCTGGACTTATTTTTTTCAGAACAGTAATATAAAGTAGCTCCTAGGCTCTTTTCTGACATTTCATTAAAGTAAAACAAAATTTAATGTCAGAATCATAACAGTGGAGATGTCAGATTTGAGCGCTCAAATCTCGAAAATTGCCCTCCTGGTGGCCTTCTTAATTCGCAGGAACGCAACGTAATTAACGAAGTATTAAATTTATTTAGGGTGTCGTCTTCTACAGGTTTAATGAACCCTAAAAACAAGGAATGCGAGAGAAAACAAACAGCGTTGCCTACTTGAACCATTTGCATGTCAAAGTGCCGTGATTTAGATCTTCGGAGCGGAGGTGATCTTAAAATAGTCCTATAGAGCAATCATTGAGTTTTCGACTTCAAACGTAATAGGACATTTCACATAAATAACCCGCTCCAGACCAGATTTTATTAGACCGACATCAACCAATTCAAAGGACTCCGGAACGAGAAGATACGAGATTAGGACTTAGTTAGTTATCCTGGGCGTTTTTCCGCAAGTCGACATCTAGTGTGCCTATTTTGCGTGAAACGGGGGAGCACTGTTCCAACCACCCCAGCTCCTCTACGAAGCCCAGCAGAGCTTTCAGGTTGCCTGCCGCCTCGCGCAATTACCTGGCGTGTTTAGTCCTGTATACTTCTACCTGTTTGAAATCTAGCAGAATGTGTTTGTTGTTTTATCCGCCTCCATCATGCATGCCCATGCCGCCTCCATAACACACTTGGGGCAATAAACACCTCTTCACAATTGGTAGGACAGATATGTCCTACCAATTGTGAAGAGGTGTTTATTTAGTATGCCTGTAATGTTATCAGTCTCACTAATATGCGTAGTTGGGGTCATCTTGTCCTCAAAAGTGTTTTGGTAAATTTGTGACTGATTCCATTATTATTTCTTTGGTTTGTCTGCAGGTGTCCATTTCTTTCCAGTATGTTTGAATTTGATGTAGTTGTTTGTAATGGTGGTCAAGTTGGTTGTTTATGTGCGAGTGTGGTAAGGGTACGATGGGTTCGGGTTCGTATGCCGGTGTATCTGAACCCTTACGGGCTAGCTCATCCGCAGCATCGTTCCCTAGCTTACTACTATTACAATTTACAGCATAACTACGTCACTAGCCCTCGTTGGCTCAATATGTGGATGGGACATGTAACACCCTGTCATTACAATTTATTAAGTTACAAATCAAAAAGTCTCAAATGCTTTGCTGTACATATTTTTTTTTAATCCTAGGAGACCCTTGTTACACCAGAGGTTGAACTGAATCGATCAAGAACTCTGTGTATATTCATTTCCGTTTAAAACACTAATGCTAAATCTCCTTATTCATAAACGTCTAAAGTCGATTTAATTAATATTAATTAATAATTGTTGATCCGTATCTGACACTTTGACAGTTGTGTTTGTGAGAAACAAACACAACATAAATTAACTAAATGGGCTTATAAGACGTTTATGAATTTCAATTTCAATTTATTTATTCTCCTTGACAAGCAATACAGTTAATAAAGAAAACAGCATAGTATCAATAGAGTAGGCAAGGATTCCCCCGTACTAGTAAAAACTGTATGACGGCAGGAAGCACTACCTCTCCCGGACAAAAGGTACCTTAAGTCTAGACGCGATTTACATAGCATCATTTCAGTATTTAGTTACTCTTAGTAGTGGAGATTGTACATAAAAAAAACATAAGAAACTAAAAGGCAATAAAATACACCTTTGTTGGAAACATAAATAAGAGAGAGAAAAAAGGGAAAGAACGCATGGCTGAGTGTGTGTGTGTGTGTGTGTGTGTGTGTGTGTGTGTGTGTGTGTGTGTATGTGTGTGTATTTGTATGTACTATTGTCATCACCCTTATCAGTGATGTTACCAGAGAGACTATATAATGTTGATTCTCATTAGAACAAAGAAAGAATAACGGGGAAAGTCAAAAGACACAGCACAACTATGGTGATTGGGTGGATGTGAATAGCCCAACTAACCTTCATACGACTACCTAATATATGTACATAGATAAACAAGATAGATATTTTTGTCGTTCACAGTAACCAACTTTTTCCTGGCTACTTTAATAATATCTAACAATCAACTGACAGCGTGTGGCGAATGATTAGGTAAAACGAGTTTTGGGAAATAAGAAAGTCGTAAACTAGATTGTTATTATCTACTCGTATATCGATACCTAAGTTATAATCACCTATTAACTCTTTATAGGGCAACGGTCTCAAAAAAAGACCACCTGTAACATCGTCTTTTTGTATTTTTCAACCGACTTCAACATTTCGAAGGAGGAGATTATCAATTCGTCGGGATCTTTGTTTTTGCATTTTTTTTTGTTTTTTTTTTATATATGTGTACCGATCACAGAGAACCTCCTATAGAGTAATAATGTTGCTCATTTTGTTCGCGCCGCGAATCACCAAATCTTGCGGAAGACGTGAGGGGCGGGTGGGTGATAGCGGCGCTGCGATTGGTCGATTCAAGGACCGCGCGCTATCACCACGCTATCACGTGGTTGCGTAGTGATGGGACATGTGTACTACAAGTAAACGGTACTGTACCGTACCGTACCGTAATTTGTTGTTGTTGATTGAGGTATTTACTGTTTACTAAATTGATAACAAATAACAATATGTATATGCCTACTTTTAAAACGTATTACCAATAAATTTTACCTAGTCGCCTTATAGACTAATCTAAAATTACCTTATCTGTGCATTGAAAGTAATTTTAGAAGCGACTCCCATGTGACACCCAATTCAAGATGTCTTCTAGAAGCAATGCTCATGTGACACCCATTAATAGTTGCTTAAAGCCACTCCTATGTGACACCGATTGAAAGCGCCTTATAGAAGAAACGCTCGTGTTGTAACACTTTCAGGGTGTTTATTGGTTGGTTTTAAAATATAAGTTGTATTGATTTGTATAGGTTAGGAAGACACCGTTTTCTAGCGTATTGGTTGTATTTGTAGTGGTAAGTTGTTTGTTTATAGATAGGTATTGACCATCTACATTGAATATGTTGTGGATCGAAGGCCTAAAGACGTGAAAGATCGCAAGACATTGTAGTCTGGTCGTTTGCTGTATTTGAAAATTCCATTGTTTGCATGTATAGTCTTTCCTCCCGTTCTTGGCCCGTTACGGATTAGTGTTCTTATCAGTAAACTCCATTGTAGCAAAACCGCAAGCGCACGCGCCACGACAAAAAAAAGGATTTGGGCTCATGTTAGCGTTTATAGAATATCTACCATATGGACCACGCAATAAGATTCAATATGAACTAATACAAAAAAGCTGTATGTTCTTAACGGTTGCGCCCAGCGTAGGCGACTTAAACGCTCTCCTTCCAGCATATCTTGACACCGAGATCCGAAACAAATATGCGTAATCGGTGACCGCGCTTGTATTGGTATTTCGAGCGCCCAACTAGGCAGCTCTTAGGAGGCAATTGGAATTAATCCTCACGGGCAGGTAAAACAGGGTCGGATTTTGATTGGAAACATTTGGACACAAATACGATTTATGAATATTTAATATTAAAAAAAATATAAACATTAGGTAAGTATATAACAATAGATACGCACTCGATCATGTACTGCGGGGCCATCGCGGCGTGCCGTGTTGCTCGAGTCAAGTTTCCGGACGCTGAACGTGCACCTAGGACCGCCGGGGGTATCCCCGCATGGCAGGTGCGGATCGAGCGTCGTATCAACTCATTTAGGACTCTCATTGCAAAGCTGATCTGCTTCAGGGGGGGCAATAACCGCCCCCGAGTAATGCGCTTTGTGCACCAGGCGTTCGCGGGGACGGATATCGAGCCCCGCGACTACATGGCCAATGTCATAGAGCGCATCGACTTTCTGAAGCAGAAAGTTTATGCATGGGCAAGCCGTATTCGCCGTTACAGAGAGCGTGTGGACCGATTCAAGCAGAATCGTCTTTTCCAAAGTGACCAAAGGAAGGTATACCGAAGGTGGGAGGAAACTGACCCCCGTGTGTCCGATATGCGACTGCCGGATGCTACTGCCATGACTGATTTCTGGCGTAGCATCTGGTCGGCGCCCGTTGAACACACGGAGGGCGAGTGGATGAGTGTTGTTGAACGTGGGTGTGAGTCCATCGAACCAATGGGGGCTATCACCATCAGCCCCGCCGACGTAAGTTGTGCAATCCGTACGGCCCAGAACTGGAAAAGTCCTGGCCCGGATGGGTTGCACAACTTCTGGCTAAAATGGTTTCGATGCTCGCACTCGCGGCTGGCAACACAATTTCAACAAGCCCTTGAACTTGGCTCCCTCCCGCCTTCCTTAACAACTGGTGTAACCTTCCTGCTCTATAAGTCCGGTAGTACCACGGAAGCGAAGAACTACCGACCCATCACGTGCTTGCCTACGCTCTACAAGCTTCTTACATCCATTTTGAGAGCAAAAATAAACGCGCACATGGTCGCAAACAACATTTTGGTCTCCGCTCAAAATGGATGTAGGGTTGGGTCCCGTGGTACTAAAGAGCTCCTCCTCATAGACATGACCATTTGCCAAAGAGTCCGGCGGAACAGAGGGGCCCTCTCGTCCGCTTGGATTGACTACAAGAAGGCCTATGATTCGGTGCCTCATTCATGGCTGAAGAGGATCTTGGAGCTGTATAAAATTGATGCAGCTTTAAGATCCTTCCTTGGCGCGTGTGTGAGGCAGTGGACCACAGTCCTTCGTCAACCAGGAGGCGGGGATGACACCCCTGGCCCGCAGGACTTTATAAGGATTGAGCGAGGAATATTTCAGGGCGACAGTCTGAGTCCCCTGTGGTTCTGCCTAGCTCTAAATCCGCTCAGCAATCTGCTGAAGGATTCGGGGCTAGGTTGCCGGCTTCGGAGAGAGGGTGAAGTCATATCTCACCTTCTGTACATGGACGATCTCAAATTATTTGCACCAAATAACCGAGACTTGTTGGAACTACTGAAGACCACTGAAGTGTTCAGTAGTTCCATCAAGATGGAGTTTGGTGTTGATAAATGTGCAGTTATGCATGTACAGCGGGGGAAAGTAGTAAATTCAACAAATCTACAGCTTTCTGAGACAATGACGTTCAGATCTATCTCTGAATCAGAAACCTACAAATACCTTGGTATGTCACAGTCTTTGGGCATTGAGGATGTGGGTATTAAACAGGCGTTGAAGGAGCGCTTCTTCGGTCGGCTGACAAAAGTACTTAATAGTCTTCTGTCAGGTGGCAACAAGGTGCGTGCCTTCAATGCCTGGGTGATGCCCCTACTCACATACTCCTTTGGCATACTAAGGTGGACACAGACCGAGCTGGATGCCCTGGATCGGAGAGTCCGTCTATTGCTCACCACACACCGTATGCTTCACCCGCGCTCGTCTGTTATGAGATTGTACATCCCACGGAAGTGTGGAGGTCGGGGCTTTTTAAACGCCAAAAATCTCCACAACCGTGAGGTGTACAATCTCAGGAATTATTTCCTTAACAACGAGTGTGAGATGCATCGTGATGTGGTGGCAGTAGATAAGGGTCTCACGCCGCTCTCCTTGGCAAACGAGAACTGGCGCAAACCTGTGGTGCTAAGCACCGAGGATCGCAGGGCGGTATGGAAGAGCAAGGAGCTACACGGGCGGTTCTACAGGGCCCTCACGGGACCCGACGTAGACCTGCTCGCGTCGGTGACCTGGTTACGATTCGGGGACCTCTTTGGAGAAACCGAAGGTTTTGCCTGTGCAATTGCGGACGAAGTTATCATGACGAATAACTACCGGAGATATATCCTGAAGGACGGTACGGTCGACATTTGTCGGGCATGCCGCCGTCCCGGAGAGTCACTCAGGCATATCATCTCCGGTTGTTCTCATCTTGCTAACGGCGAGTACTTGCACAGACATAACCTCGTAGCCAGGATTATACACCAACAGCTTGCTCTCCTATATGGTCTTGTGGACCACGAAGTGCCGTACTACAAGTACACACCTACACCAGTTCTCGAAAATGGTCGTGCCACGCTCTATTGGGATCGATCTATTATCACGGACAGGACTATTGTAGCCAATAAGCCTGATATCGTGGTAATAGATCGACCGCAACGCCGGGCCATGCTCGTCGACATCACCGTCCCATGTGACGGGAACCTCGTGAAGGCCGAGAAGGACAAGTCCAGCAAGTACCTAGACTTGGCTCACGAGGTAACCGCCATGTGGGAGGTTGATTCGGCGATCATTGTACCGATAGTTGTTTCTGCGAACGGTCTCATAGCGAAGAGTCTAGACCAACATCTAGAGAGACTTTCGCTACGGGGTTGTGGTTGGATCAAGGGTCAGATTCAGAAGGCGGTTATCCTGGACACGGCGCGCATAGTCCGAAGGTTCCTCTCTCTGCGGCCCTGACCACCGGCAGCCTGGGCCTTGCTCCGTTGCCGGGGGCACCCTAGGTTAGGTTTTTTATAATGTTTTTATTGTTCTTGTATGTTTTAGATGTATTTTTATATTTTACTTTTGTAAAAATATTATAAAATGACCTAGCCTAAGAAAAAAGAATAATAAAGAGAATAATACTGATACAGATTATTTATTCGTAAATAGGTTAATTTACAAGTCATATAACTTACAAGCTAAGTCCTTATACAGTTGTATATTTTAATTTTAACTATAATAGTCCCAAGTAACAAAAGTTTCTATAACTAAGGCCTTTTATCACCAATCAGTGATATAGTAGGCCTATAATGGTAACCATTGTGACTGCTTGTACTATAAAGGTTTTTAATAGAGCGTTTTGGTTCTATAAATTAAAGAGCAATTTAGTTCTATAAGTTAGCTCTTAGAACGCTTAAAGGACCATAAAAAAGAATCTTTAAAGTGTTGCACTGTAATAGATTTGCAAAAAGCGATTATAGTACTATTTAATACTATAGCCACTTTACTGACACTCTTATGTACCTATTATGCACTAATAATGCGTCGAATTAACTTTTATAGTACTAGTATTGTAGCAGTATCGCAAACACTATTACAGGATCAGTCTGCACTATAAAAGGACTTTGCACGACCATTACATAACGTTTTAGCTTTTTAAATGCTCCCTCAACATCGCTATAGGGCTACCCAAATCCATTAAAATATGGCTGCCGTTTTCTGAAAGTGATAGCACATTAGCAGCATGACTGGAGCCCATGTGTACTATAGCAGCCACAGTCGGGACAAGTCCTAATTTTATTAATTAAAATTTAATTAAAACAGTAAAATTATGAAGGCGCATTGTCAAATTTGAAATCAGCATAATGATTTTGTCAATACAATTATTTTCGCAAGTGCAAGTACCGGCAGAATTACGGTTCACGAATGTTTTTTAGTATGTACCTTTATATGTCACTTTAAGGAACTAAAGGGACATGGCGAATGACTTACAAATATATTTGTTTAATTTCTTGTGAAATAAACTCACGACGACGACAGCACACAACACGAGGCTTTTGGTGATAAAAAAGCACACTGGAATCGTTTACGGCGCAAATTAGCACTATAAACATGTTTTGGTTACTTTAATAGTTCCTAATTGTGACATAAACATTGCAGACATTTCAATTATAGAGCTGATTTATCACAGTGAGAGCCTTTATGTAATGTTTATAGAATAAATCAGTGATAAAACTAGGGCCTATTTGGGGTTAGGTAAAGGTTTACGACACTATTATAGTGCTAATCATGAACACTAATTAGCACGTTCTAAAATGTTCTCAGGACTTTTATAGTGCCAAATTTTGCTACTTGGGGTAGGTATTCCGTTTTAATAATCATTTCATTACAATTCATTTAATTTCATTCAAATCAGTATATAAGTAATAATCAGGTTAATAAATTACAGAAATAATCGGTTAGTTATATTTAGTTATACGAATAATCAACGAATTATAAAATCATTTTTTTTTATGTTACACTTACATATTTTTACCTAGAAAGTTAACCCACTCTTGCGTGTTAACTCATATTTATTATCTTAACATTAACACATTCAAATCATGATAATAAGCATAACTTGAATGTGTCTTTCTTCGGTTAAAACATGCTGTATTGGCGTTTTACGTTTAATACATAAATATCGGATTGTAAATCAAGTAAAACTTTTCTAATAAAGCTCATTAATATAATAAAACTTACAATGTACACAACGCACATTTGGTTAGTGTTGGGGTGACTCATTATTTAGGAATGCGCTACCTACTCACTATCAGCTTAGGGTAGGGGGAAATGGCTAAGCTGGATTAAAGGGTTATCTTTTCCCAGTGTCTTACAAGCCTCGCTTTAAGTACATGTGCTCTTTATTCTATACGACCCTTTTCATGACGACCTGGCTACGTTTTTTTGGATTTTGTTTGCTACTGTTTGGACTTTGGTGTATTAAGTTTTATTTGACCTCTGGCATTGTTAATCTGGACTTTCGATCTGATTTTTACATTTCGAATGTAAAAATGTTCCGACCATGGGAAGATGCCGTTACGTGCGTAATGTTTCGACCATGGGAAGATGCTGTTACGAATGTAATGTTCCGACCATGAATGAACCCGTGCATGAACGATCAAAATATTGTAAACCTCTACTTGTTTAAAACGTACCTGTAACTAAGTATTTAAAACGTTGAAGATTTATTAGGTTTTAATGTAGCATCTTAATATTATTTTTATTTGATTTCTTTATTCTTGGTAAGTAATTTGCTGTATGTTAAAAGTGTAATATAAAGAAAAAAAATGTTTTTACAATTCGTTGATTATTTGTATAAACGATTATAACTAACCCCTATACATATTTAAAATGTACCTGTAACTATCTAAAACATTGATGTTTTATTACGTTTTGATGTAGCATCCTAATATTATTTTTATTAAAATTTCTTTATTCTTAGTAAGTAATTTGCTGTATGTTAAAAGTATTATAAAAAAAATGTTTTTAAAATTCGTTGATTATTTGTATAACTGATTATAATTAACCGATTATTATTGTAATATATTTACCCAATGTTTATATATATTTTTAAATTAAATATACATAAATCTTACACGTACCCAAATGTTTCATTTAAAATCCGACCCTTAATTTACCTGTCCGTGAGGAATAATTCCAATTGCCTCCTAAGCGTTGCCTAGTCGGGCGTTCGGAATACCAGTTCGAGCGCGGGCTCCGATTACGCATATTTGTTTCGGAACTCGGTGTCAAGATATGCTGGATGGAGAGCGTTTAACTCGCCTACGCTGGACGCAACCGTTAAGAATATACAGCTTTTTTGTATTAGTTCATATTGAATCTTATTGCGTGGTTCATATGGTAGATATTCTATAAACGCTAACATGAGCCCAAATCCTTTTTTTTGTCGTGGCGCGTGCGCTTGCGGTTTTGCTACAATGGAGTTTACTGATAAGAACACTAATCCGTAACGGGCCAAGAACGGGAGGAAAGACTATACTCGCTCCTATAATCACGGATGCGAGGTGCACTTCGTGTTTGTCGTATAATACACACATTCTTTATATACTTTCACTTAATGTCCAGGACCATTTTCAATAGGAATTAAATATTTTTTTTGATATTTGGCCTCTGGCCCATCGGCTGTATTTTGACGTATCTGTCATAGGTGACAGCTTAAGCGCTGTTCGAGCCAGTAGTTTCGCTGCGTCGAAGCGACGTCATTCAATGAGTGATATCTTTTCGTAAATTGTTGAATTTATAGTTTTACCTTTTAAAAGGTTTAACTTAATTTAATTATTCGTATTTTTTAATAAGAGAATTTATGAGCACATAGTTCAAGTGTGTGTTTCATTCAAAGGTTTCATTCAAAATCTTGCATTCGCTGGGATATCTCATTCACCGGGACGCCATTGCGTTCTTCATCGTGATTGAGATAATGTCATCCAGCTAATTATGTGAAAGGAGATAATTTAATATAATGGTGAGGATTTTGGGTTACGAAATGTCGTCGGTCCATATTTGGATCAGTGAATAATCATATTTTGTTTTGTTGTTTTAGCCTCGTTAGGCGTGGTAGCATTTTTGCTCGCCGAACAAATGTCGGACCACGAGCGGACATAACCCATGTTTGGTAAGTTATTTTCGTGATTTATAAGTAAAGGATTGTGTAGGGAGTGGCTTTAGTCATATTTCATAACCTAAAATATCTCTTTTGTCCTAAACAGCAGTCTCGGGCATGTCTTTGTCGGCCTAACCTCTACGGGTCCCGCCACATGGCGCGTCACAGGCGCAATTAAAAGAAAACCCCGTTAATTCTGGTAAGTGGATTACAAGGCATCTTGTTTATCTTGGGCCTTATTGTGGAAGAAATTAGAAATTAATTAATGTTTGAAAGATTTGATTTTTAACTGGAATATTTTAATTCCAGGGTTTTTTATTTCGGTTCCGGAATCGGCCCATAGCGGATCACACCGGAATGGTAAGACGCGCCCCAGCCTTCCGGGGACATCCGTGGTTCCAGGAACACTATCGGTTAAAAGAAATGTAGGGGAAATATCCATAGCTTTATTGCGGAAGACTGTAAGTCAATTTCCAGTTCATTATAACGAACCGTCCTTGTTTGAGCCTTGTGTTTCCTTCGTGAACACACCATGTAAAAGATATACCTTCATAATATGAAGATGGGTTAGCAGGTAGTTGGAGCAACGCCTGCCTCCATACAACATATATTTAAAAGGTAGGGGTATTAAGAAAGGAGAGGAGCGCTACCTTTTGTTAGGTTATATATCAAGTAATTTTGTTAAACATTTAGAATTTTTGACACGGTTATAGCCGATGATCATTTCTGGTTAAACACCAGGTACTTGAACTGTCTTTATGATTCAAGAGAGATGTGAATGTTAAATTTATAGTTCCCTAAGGATAGTACTAATTACTGTCTGAGCATAATAAATAAAAATAAGTTGTGTAATGGTTTGTTTTATTTGAACATGTCATACGATTGTCGAGGGTCTAGGATCTAGGGCGTCCTAATTTAAATACTGGATCTAGACGCCTTGCTCCAAAGGAGGCCTACCCGCGACCTTGTTAGAGTTTCATTTTAGCCGTGAGCATTTGTTAATATTTTTGGCAGTAGGTGATAATTGGGGGTTCTTGCCCATTTTTCTGAGGTTTGTGGTAAATTAATTTACCAACCAATTTTTATTATTTAAACTCACGTTGCACCCTCAGTCATCACATTCCCAAGGATTAGAGTGTGACACCCATTGAAAGCGTCTTAAAGAAGCAACGCTCATGTGACACCCATGGAAAGCGTCTTATGCAAGCAACGCTCATGTGACACTCATTAAAACCGTTTTATAGAAGCAACACCCATGTGACACCCATTGAAAGCGTCTTATAGAAGCAACACTCATATAACACCCATTGAAAGCGTCTTATAGAAGCAACGCACATGTGACACCTATTGAACTTGTCTCATAGCAGTAACGCTCATGTGACACCTATTAAAAGTTTTTTTTTTAATACGACGACGGTGGCAAACAAGCATACGGCCCACCTGATGGTAAGCAGCTACCGTAACCTATGGACGCCTGCAACTCCAAAGGAGTCACATGCGCGTTGCCGACCCTTTACAAAAAGGAGGATTCACTGTGTTGACGACTAAAGGAACAAGAAGGTCCCTCATCGTCAACACACTGGGTCCTCTTTGAGCTCTTTAGCAACCTTACTCACCAGCAGGAACACAACACTATGAGTAGGGTCTAGTGCTATTTGGCTGTGGTTTTCTGTAAGGTGGAGGTACTTCCCCAGTCGGGCTCTGCTCCAGATTTGAGCGATGACATTCGCTGAACGTGCCCTACCACACTTAGCGAGATGCCATTCGCAGTGCCCATACCTCTCTTTTTGGCGTAGTTTAAGGACATACCCAGGTCCGGACGTAGTTTAAGGACATACCCCGGGTCCAAAAAGTTACTTAAAACAACTCTCATGTGACACCCATTGAAAGTATCTTATAGAAGCAACGCTCATGTGGCACCCTTAATACCCATATTTATTATAACTACATATATGAAAAGAAAAACTACCGACAGAATAAATCTTTAAATTCTACCAACTACGAGTACTCCAACTAAAAGAAAAAAGAAAATAAAACAAAGATCTTCTGTTTTCTATTGTACTTCGTATATTTGTTAAGTCGAAAGTACGTGGTGCCGGTATATAAGTCCGGTACACATCATCCGCACATCACTATCCTACACGTGCTTCCGTAAGAAAGGAATAGCACATTGCATTATTAACATGATAAAAAGAGACGGGCATACTAACTACTTCTCAATTGACTAATTCAAAATGAACTCCACTGGTTAGAAACATATTAAAGTAAAAAAAATATTTTGAAGTAAAAGTGGAATGTTTTTAAACGTGAAGAATCAAAAGAGTTGGTAACTCCAACTCTTTTGATTCTTAACGTTTAAAAACATTTGCCACACCACCTTACACTACAATATGCCAGAATTTTGAATAGTTTTCGTACGTATTAAAAAAAACTTGCATACACGCACACTACGTGCAGGTCTAAAACATGGTCGCAACTGAACGGCACGGCGGACGCCCGCGCAATTTATTAGTCGTTTTACTCCAACGAGTGGTGACCCCAAGTCGCCTTGTAAGGCTTATCTAGTGGTTACCTTATCTGTGGTACCGATTATTCGAAGACGGCTGGACCGATTTGGAAAATTATTTTTTTGTTTGAAAGAGTATACTTCACAGTTGGTCCCATTGTAACCAGGTCAGGATCTGATGATCCTGGAGAAATCGACGGAATTCTTCAACTAGTAATAGGCACACCTATAGTGATTTGAGTAATTTTTACAGCAGATCGAGCATTTACTTTTTTAAAGGTGGAGGCTAAGTGAAGTCGGTTCTTTTTTGTTTAAAATTACTTCTTGTACAGAATTTTTAATACTACGAGTATAGATTGACGATGATGCTTGAATTGAGGATTTTTTTTCAGTCTTGCCCGTTAAAGGTTAATCATTATCTACTACATTTTACATTTTACAGCTTTAAAATCTCTGATTCACCATAGAATCTACCTTCTTTGAAAATCATGCACATTAGTAAAATGACGCCTGATTTGTTACTACGACATCGCCAGGGAAATTGCGTACCATTAATACCCGAACTGTGCCATAACGCATAAATCAAGTGTAATTGATAGCCCGATCCTCCTAAATTTGCTAACAGTATTTGTTTTCTCGTATTTCCGGCATGAAACGAGCAATATTGTCGTGATAATTGACTCCGTTGCTAATTACACGACATCTTACACCGACGCAATAAGGCTATTTGAGGAAAGACTACGAAAGGCAATGACATGAAGGGCGCGGCTAGTTACCAATAGTCCCGTCCCGCTGGAAATATTTTGAGGGTTAAGTTTCGAAAATTCTAAAGTCACTTATTATTGAAGTTGGAAATACAGTGTGTTCATGAGAATCTTTCAGTGCGTTTTGTGTCATATTCAATTGGTGCTTTTTTTGTAATTCAATAATTTGAGGTTAACTTTTTTAGCTTGCCATAACTTGAGTAATAGAATATTAGAGTTAAAAAATGTAATTGTTTTGTATTTAGAACAGTTTTATTGTTGTACAAAACCAGTTTGTGTCATTTACGTCGAGTGCAATTTGATATAGTATGACAACGCTAAAAAACTAAGTATAAAAAATTAGAGTTCATAAGTTAAGGATTAACTATATCATCACCTTAAAATATGTCAATAAAATCAATATGTGTCAAATTAAGCAATGAAAATTTTAGTGTCTTGGTAATTTCGTTTTTTTAGGCTGTTATCGTTTTAATAAATTATTAAAGTCATCAGAGTTCACATTGTAATAATCAAAAAGGGACTTTAAAGTAGATATTTCAATTTGTGTCACTTTCATCAATGATATTTTGTCAAAAATTAAACAGAAACAATATTTGCGTTCAGAGGAAATCTTCCTTCCTAACTATACAGCGTGACCTTGATGGCACGCCTGTTCGGCGTGCTTCTGTAGTGACTACTAGAAGTAGACCCCCGGCTCGCTTCTTAACAAGCTAAACCATGGGTCAACCAGGCGCTGGCATCTTAGCAGTTACGATGTAGGTACTTGCTCACGGAGGCGCGCGCGGGGTGATAAAGCTGACATAATCGACAAAGGAACTGAGCGGAGGAGCGGGGCGCGGGAAGCCGGCGACGGGGCAATGAACTCGTGCGTGCCTCGCCTATTTGATGAGTACATTTTCGATGATTTTAAGCATCGTGAATTATGGGTAGAAAACGCAACGTATAATTTTTGTTTTAGTTTCGTTTTATGTTTGTTTTACTTTTGTTTTATTTTTGTTTTTGGAATGAAGTTCCTTATCGGACGATTCGCGGATGAGGGGGCTAGACGAAAAAAAGTCACGTGACCGTCACGAAAAAGCGTCACGTCACGAAAACGCGAAACAAAGCCATACGATTGAGAAACATGTAAAATTGAATAACATAAAAAAATAAAAATAGAATAAAGTGAAGTGAAGTAAAGTGTAGTGAAAACTGAATGTTAGATGTGACAAAGTGAAAAAAGTCAATAAAATAAAAAAAGTCCTAAAAGTAAAAAAGTAAGTCTAAAATGTCAAAACGGTCAAAAATTCCGAAAATGTCAAAAATGTCTAATATTTCAAAAATTTTAAAAATTTCAAAAAGTTCAAAAAGTTCATAAAGTTCAAAAAGTTCAAAAAGTTCAAAAAGTTCAAAAAGTTCAAAAAGTTCAAAAAGTTCAAAAAGTTCAAAAAGTTCAAAAAGTTCAAAAAGTTCAAAAATTTCAAAAAATTTCAAAATTAAAAAAATTAAAAAAAATTCAAAACTCAAAAATCTCAAAAAATTAAAAATTTCAAAATTTCAAAATTTCATACTTTTTTTGACTAATTTTGTGTAGAATGTGGTTAAATAAGCAAGTTTTATTTGAAACATTTTTTTTAAACTCAAAAATTTCGAAGTTACTGGACTTAGAAGATTGACTACCGGACTCAGAAAATAAAATGGCGATGGGGTATCATTATAACGTATACTTTTGATAATTTTTCGTTATAGACTACGCTAAAATAAGCGTGTTTTATTTGAAAAACTTTTCTCTAAAATCAAAAATGGCCGAGATAATAGACCTGGAACTTGTACACAATTTGGACATTGAAAAAAAAACCAGCGATGTGATGTCATTATAACGTATACTTTTTATGATTTTTCCGTACAGAATACGCTAAAATAACATAACATAACATAACATAAATACACTTTATTGCACACCTCAAATAATAGACACAAAGTATATACAAGTCACAAACAAAAAATCAGAGGCAAAACAATTGGCGGTCTTATCGCTAAAGAGCGATCTCTTCCAGACATCCTTTGTAAATTAACAGAAAAGTAGGTGTTGCAAAGCAAATAAACCAAACATTAATAAATTTACACATATAAAAGAAAGAAAATAACATAAATAAAAAATAAATAAACTTACATAGCTCGTACATACATACATACATAGATATAGTCCAATTTGTACTCAACCTTCAGGGCCTCATAACTTCAAAACTATCGAGTTAAAAAAATGTGTTAAAGAAAAGTTTCTTATTTTTATGGGTTCTATACTATAAGTTAATAAAAACATAGCCTTATTATGACATCACACTTATGAAAAATTTATTAAGTCCAGCCCGGCCCTTTGCTAGTCCAACCGAGAGGCAGATAACGTAATTTCGATTTTCACGTTTCATGATTGGCACTCTGTAAACAAACCGCCTTGATGCATAAATTACATATTTATTAGTAACAAATTATCTGTGACAATTTGTCAAAATACTGTTTATATGGTAAACTAGCTTTAGCGTGGCACACAGATCCGCCGTTGCAGTGCCGTACGGACTACGGTGTAGTCATACGTTATATCACCATTAATTATAAGGATAATTAGGAGTTAAGGAACTTACTTAAATTTTATATTACTGCTTTCTTTACTAAGAAAAATAAAGAAGAGCGACTAAAAAGTCGCTGTTTGTCTTTGTCGCACTTACTACTATATGTATGTATAGAGTAATAATGTATAGAAAACAAACGAGCTGCTAGGCAGCCTGGCCGGCACATGCACCCCACCCGCGCCTTACCCTTCCCCGCGCATGCCCTTTACGCAAAACAAGTTTTTGTTTTGAAAAATAAAAATAATCCATTGATTACAACGACACAAATTTCAAACATTGTTTCGATACGCTTTTATAAAAATATTGAGGCAAACTTTAATAACTTTACTATTTTATTGTACTGTTAACAGGGTCATACAAGAAAAAAAATTTAAATAATAAAATATCATTGATTAATAAGGCACAAATTTATTCAAATAATAGGTTCCGATATTTTAGAAAGCACAGTACCTAATTGATCAACTCTAATTTTATATAGGCTTATAAAAGTCCACATATATGTGCTGATTGAATGTCAGTCTTCCCGTTGACGAAAGTGACACAAATCGCGTGCGTGCGTCAGTAACAACTTTGCTGTTACAGTGAAAAAACAATTTTGATCTCAAATTTTCTATTTACCGAATAATGTTTAAAAAAAGAAATGTCTAAGTTTCTACCTAAGCAACAACCTAGGATGACACAAATTATTATTATTAGCTAAGTCGGATGGCCTGAACTCTGTATGTGAAAAATAAGCATCTTTAATATTATCGAAACTTCATAATTTATCGGTACGGGTCTACAAGTAGCTAAAGCGACTAACTACAAAGGGAATCGAACGAGCGGAGCTTAATGTACATGGTGAAGTTCTTACATGTACCTAATGTAACTTCTGTCACTTAGCTACAACCACATCCCTTCGAAATTTTTGATTTTTGAGAGTTTGATCCGTAATAACTTTAGTACAGTTGTTAAATTTTTATTGAAATTTGGCAGGATGTTAATAAAATATATTGGTTAAAATATGAGCAAGATTGATAACGAGGTTGTGGAGCTGGCGGATCAGTGATTATCAAAGTTCAATGGGGTGTTTTGATAAACCATGAGATCTTAATTAGAGGCAGACTAAATACTAGGTTATAGCACTGAACCCAACTCTTATGTCAAGGCAATATTACGGTAAAATATATTTATATTTTTTTGTATATTTCATGTTGTGCTTCTCTTCTATTTGCACTAAATAAATATTTTTCACTTCATTTCATTTCATAATTTTACGGAAGCAAGTTCATCAAAAGCAAAATTAGCACGAAACTCATTTAGTGATGTTCTTTAATTATAAACAGAGATTCTGGTTTCTTCCGGTTTACTTTAATTAATCGTTCTTTAAGGAATTTCTGATTGTACGACCTTATAAATAAGAAAATTCCTCGTGTTTTATTCCTTAGTATCTTTTTGCGGAATGTTAAAAGAGATGTAGTATTTAGTTTAAAATTTAAATTTAAATATCTCTACAGTTTTTAGATACATCAAAGAGGAACCCTTATATGTAGATTTCGTATTTTTAAGATTCTTTACAGCATTAGAATATCGATAAATGTGTTTTTTAGACTATATTTTTAAAAATCATAAAAAAAGAAGTGCTCATTTCTTTCAAAATCCGGCTAAACAAAATGGAGATAAAATATTGAAGAACCGTTAGCCGTTTGCCTTATAATTCTATCAGTAGTGCAAATGTTGTAATATCGACTCAATACTGGTCAAAAATCGATAAAAAACGTGTGGAACCCCTTAAGTATTTATTTTCTAGTAAAATTTGTGAAAGTACCTAGCCAATTACCTAATTAGACTTGGATTTTTTTAAATCAAACAAGTTACTTAAGTTATGTTCGTACCGTCTACTTATTGATTAGCGAAATTGGTTCTAAAATTATTGATAATAATTTAGGCGTCTATCTATACATATAAACATGATTAGCCGTTACCAGCATTAATCCAGCAATACAGCGTCGATTCACGTTCGTTCCATTACTGGCTTAATACCAATTTGAAAGAAAATGTATCGAATATCAGCATACTTTTCACCCGCCAGTAAGCTTAGAAAGACGACTTAATAACCTCATTAGAACGTTTACCATCTTCCATTAACTTCGTCCTTGCAAAGGCTTTTTCACCTCAGCAACTCGAACAGGGGTTCTTTGGTGCTCAATAACAGTGAGCAAAATTCAATTTTGCTGCGAGCGTGAGACAAAATAAATTGTCCTTGAAATGTCCTAAGTAAAAAGACAGAGAAGGTAATATTTTCAAACTTCATATTCTAGCTTTTCTTTTTTATTTGAATACCAGACCCCCGATGCACGCCAAAATAGCTTGGAAACCTAATCACAAGATTTGGCGCAGGCACTAGTTTTTAGTAAATGTGCTATTTCTAATAAGTGGCGAAATTGGATCGGAAGTCAGTAAAAGAGGCGAGAATTGAGTGGGCTTCAGTGAAAGTAGAGCGGAAGACAAGCGGAACTGGGTGGAAGTGGAGCGAAACTGGCGGAATTGGAGCGGAACTGGAGCGAGATTCAGTATAAGTTGCGGGAATTGAGTGGAAGTAAGTGGAAGTGAAGCGGAACTGGTCGGAAGTGGAGGAAAAGTGGCGGAAATGGAGCGGAACTGGCGGATTCAGAGCGGAATTGGCGGAATTGGAGTGGAAGTCACTAAAAGTGGCGGAAATAGACTGGAAGTCAGTGGAAGTGTAGCGGAACTGGGTGGAAGTTGAGCGGAATGGCGGAATAGAAGCGGAACTTGAGCGGAACTCATTAAAAGTGGCGGGAATTGAGTGGAAGTCATTGGAAGTAAAGCGGTGTACTAGGTAGAGGTGGAGCGGAACTGGCGGAACTCGAGCGGAACTCATTCAAAGTGGCGGGGATTGTATGGAAGTCAGTGGAAGGGGAGCGGAGCTGGGTGAAAGTGGAACGGAACTGGCGGAATTGAGGCGGAACTTGAGCGGAACTCATTAAAAGTGCCGAGAATTGAGTGGAAGTCATTGGAAGTAAAGCGGTGAACTAGGTGGAGGTGAAGCGGAACTGGTGGAACTTAAGCGGAACTTGAGCGAAACTCATTAAAAGTGGCGGGGATTGTGTGGAAGTTAGTGGAAGTGGAGCGGAGCTGAGTGGAGGTGAAGCGGAACTGGCGGAACTGAAGTGGAACTTGAGCGGAACTCATTAAAAGTGGCGGGGATTGTGTGGTAGTTAGTGGACGTGGAGCGGAGCTGGCGGAACTCGAGCGGAACTTAAGCGGAACTTGAGCGGAACTCATTAAAAGTGGCGGGGATTATGTGGAAGTTAGTGGAAGTGGAGCGGAGCTGGGTGGAGGTGAAGCGGAACTGGCGGAACTGAAGTGGAACTTGAACGGAACTCATTAAAAGTGGCGGGGATTGTGTGGTAGTTAGTGGACGTGGAGCGGAGCTGGGTGGAGGTGGAGCGGAACTGGCGGAACTCGAGCGGAACTTAAGCGGAACCCATTCAAAGTGGCGGGGATTGTGTGGAAGTCAGTGGAAGGGGAGCGGAGCTGGGTGAAAGTGGAACGGAACTGGCGGAACTGAAGCGGAACTTGAGCGGAACTCATTAAAAGTGGCGGGGATTGTCTGGAAGTTAGTGGAAGTGGAGCGGAGCTGGGTGGAGGTGGAGCAGAACTGGCGGAACTCGAGCGGACCTTAAGCGGAACTCATTCAAAGTGGCGGTGATTGTATGGAAGTCAGTGGAAGGGGAGCAGATCTGGGTGAAAGTGGAACGGAACTGGCAGAATCGAAGCGGTTGAGCGGAACTCATTAAAAGTGGCGGGAATTGAGTGAAGTCATTGGAAGTAAAGCGGTGAACTAGGTGGAGATGAAGCGGAACTGACGGAACTGAAGCGGAACTTGAGCGGAACTCATTAAAAGTGGCGGGGATTGTGTGGAAGTTAGTGGAAGTGGAGCGGAGCTGGGTGGAGGTGAAGCGGAACTGGCGGAACTGAAGCGGAACTTGAGCGGAACTCATTAAAAATGGAGGGGATTGTGTGGTAGTTAGTGGACGTGGAGCGGAGCTGGGTGGAGGTAGAGCGGAACTGGCGGAACTCGAGCGCAACTTAAGCGGAACTCATTCAAAGTGGCGGGGATTGTGTGGAAGTCAGTGGAAGGGGAGCGGAGCTGGGTGAAAGTGGAACAGTACTGGCGGAATTGAAGCGGAACTTGAGCGGAACTCATCTAAAGTGGCGAAAATTGAGTGGAAGTCAGTGAAAGTGTAGCGGAACTGGGTAGAAGTGGAGCGCAACTGGCGGAATAGAAGCGAAACTTGAGCGGAACTCATTAAAACTGGCGGGAATTGAGTGGAAGTCATTGGAAGTAAAGCGGTACTAGGTGGAGGCGGAGCGCAACTGGCGGAATTGGAGCGGAAGTGATTAGAAGTGTGGTAGGAGTGGCGGAAATTGAGCGGAAGTGAAGTGGGATTGATCGGGATGGAGTGGAAGTCAGTGGAAGTGAAAAAAATATTAAAATTTTCTGCTATGTTCTCACTGCTGAGGTGAAAAGTTGTATGAGCAACATGAGACCCAAGTTATTTGCACCTCGTGCCTTTGAGTCACTCACTACGCTCAAGATTCTAACCTAGAATCACGAGCGTAGCGAGATAATTATAGAATCTTCGCTTGCTCGGGACTCAAAATTAACACTCGAAGCAAAAACTAACTTTGCTCTCTTGTTGCACAAATATCTATAACCATTACCAGGGCCAGCGTTAAAGGCCTTTTGAAATGAAAGGGCTTGCTAGTTAAACGATCATAAAACAGAGTTTACTTTTGAATTTTGAATGGTAAAGTTTATAGGGCTACAATATTGAAAACCGGATTTTCACTTTCAGTGTGAGCAGGTTATTTGTAATACATTTTGTAAGCGATGGGTAGTAATCCCTGACCCAAGTCGAGTCGAGCAGAACAAACAACAATGGTACGGCCGTATCCTTTTCCCGAAGCCATTTGGGCCATTTTCGACCCCTCTCTAACTCATTTGTGAATAAAGCTAGATATAAATCTGAACATTCAGTGAACAAAAGGCCATCACACAAGGAAGATATGAGTCCAATATATTTCATTTCAACTTACGAGTATACCTACTTCAAGAATTATTGTAAGTTCCTTTGTTTTGTCAATGATTCACTGATTTACGATCATTATATATCTAAGGTGCTTCTAACAGACCCAAAAGCTCAAAGCGCAAATTTCTTCACTAAATATCAATTTCTAAGCGTTGGGCAAGGAGAGACAGCCTCTGGTCACCGGCCGCCTCAACAAGGCGTTTATTACTAAGGTTTAAAAAACCTGGTGAGCTCAGGGTCCGCAGGCATTTGCACCCCAAACGGCGTAAATATGTAACTACTATAGTGTAGTTTCAAAAATTTTAATTCATATTTGAGCCACTTCAGGTACTCTTCCAGCCTTAGAGGACGTTCCTGGAAAATCGCACGCACTACGCACGTGGCGTTTCACAATAAAGGCCTGTCCAGTGTTCAGGGAAAAAATATTGCCATCACTTGCCGTCATATCTTTGTAGGCATGAGGGCTATAAGATCGCAGATTCCGGCACTAGTAAAGATTCGACGTAAAATGTAATGTAAATAAACGTGTCTGAGAAACATCTCTTTTCCTGGAGACGTTTCCAAGAGACGGCGGTTCGTGTAAACCGGTTCCTCAGCACCGCCGGTCTTAAGTACACGGGTATTCGTCTCCGCGTGTAACACGTGTAGTGGGAGCTCTACTTCTTGCGCGATTTATTCCTATTTTACTTAGTTTTAACAAATCGGACTGCTCGTTCCCCACTCATCCAGGCTTGCCTGTGTTATTGTTTTCGTTTGAAAATATAGAATATCTACAAATACCCCTCTGTATAAGTCCACTCTAGTAATAGAGATGTTAATTAAATCTCTGACGTATCGAGTTAAGTAAGCCACTCTAACTACAAGCAGATAAGATAAAGCACGCGATAATCGGTTACGTAAGCTTATAACACCCCCTATTAACGTAAGCGGAATGAAATCTGGACAAAGTTTTGAAGACGTAATAAGTAACTAAAGAACTAAACTCAAATTTTATATAAATGCCAATTGAAAGCTTATACATCTGTTAATTAATCCCGTACTTTTAATGGGCATTGGATTCTTTATCTTAAAATTATGGTTAATCGAGGAAAACAACGTCGCGAAACAGTATGTAATTTCTACAGTATTAATTCCCTATGGCTGAAAGCGAAGACCGTGGAAAATTTTGTGGAAATGGGATAGAGCTAAAGAGCTATTTATAATATTTTTGCGTCCTTTTTCTTTACAAAAATTGCCACAAGAAAGCCTGGTTCAGGGAAACATTCCAGCATTAGCCAGTTTAGTGAGAGAGATCGATTAAAGAAAATGACAGCCCGCTGAGTCACAAAATCTTATAGAGAACTCAGGAAGGCATTCAAATGTGGCAGTAAAACTGTTTTAAAATATCTTGAAGACATAGGTATCAGTTAAAAATTAAGAAAAGTTACGCCCATCGTCTCCAAAAATTAAAAAAAATAACCGAAAATACGGCCACGTCGTTTGGTCAAAAAATTTAAAAACAGGTGTTTATTTCACAATTGGGATTTATTGAATGACTTATATTATGTTGTTTAAATGGAAATGCGTGGCAAGGTAACTATTTTTTTGAGAACACCAATAATCTTACGGTCAAGAATGTGAAAAATGTCAAGTATACGAAGCTTCCTCAAAAAGTTATCCGATGGAAGATAAATTTAGACCTTAAAAAATCTGTACATTGTTGTTGTCGACAGCGATGGACATAAAGTACCACAACTTTCGTTTGAAACCTTGCATTGGAGTAAACTTACTCTGGCGTTTAATGTGATTAAATACATTATTTAAAACCATGAAAGATTATAAAAATATATATTTATTTTATAAGAAATTGAATGTTGTCCAGATTTCATTCCGCATACGTTATTAAGCTGACTGTTGCCGCTTTTGATAATAACCTTATTACAGCCTCCTTTAAAAAGGATGAACCCCTTTACTTTCCGGGGGTTTCATCAGTAAAAACCTTTGTTTGCAAATGGGCTTTAAAGAAAATGTCGTGTTGGGGATCAATCTTAGCGAACGGGTTATCGAGTATTTGAATGGGGCTAACCTTAATCTCCCCTCAAAAACTTCAGGCAGATTACACAAAACCAAATACCCATAGATTATAATGTTATTATAATAGGATAAAAAAATGTTATGATTTTATTCCTTTTGTGTTACCATTTTCTATATACGTTATATGGCGGTAACAAAAAGGAAAGTCTTAAAAAATGTATAGAACTTTTGGGACATTGGTTTTCCTTTTGGAATTGAAAAGCTCGTGATTACGAGCAGAAATAACATTACATTTTCAGAAAATGACATGTTTTCCAAAAGTATTATTTTTTGAGAAACATATATCTAGTCCACTGCATATGATCTCCTCTAATGTATGTTCTGCCCACCCACTCGACTCGATTGACTTGGTAATGTCTATGCGTGTCCATAGCTTCTGTTAGCTCTATGAATCAATGAATTACATGGCATGTCTTAGTAGGTACCATGTTCTCCGTTTGCTTAGCATGTCAATAATGATTCTCACAACGTCATCATCTTCTTCGACGACGTTCTGATGTTGAAAAGCCAAATATTTGATACAAATGAAAATCACCAGGAATCGACACTCGCTGTGCAACAGCGCGGGTTCTACAGTAATTTTAATATGGATATAATTATATTCACACTATCTTGTTCGAATAAAAATGTGTTATTGGGTGTAATATAATACCTATAGTATTAAATACAATATTATAGTCATGTTCGTATTTTTTTACCCGAAAACCCGCGATGTTGCACGGTGAGTGGCGAACACTCAAAATCACTATTACACGTATGATTAAAATTTAAAAAAAAACAGAACCGACTTCACTTAACCTCCATCCTTTCCAAAAGCAAATGCTCGAGCTGCTGTAAAAAATACTCAAATCACTATAGGTGTGCGTATAATAGTTGAAGAGTTCCCTCGATTTCTCCCGGATCCCATCATCAGATCCTTTCATTTCATTTCATTTTCTTTATTGCCATAAATTGTCAAGAGGTCATAAGAGGTCAAGTATATGTTGATTTGTCTCAATACAATTTTACCAGATCGGTGTAGCATTATTACAGTCGTAATACATATATTTACAATAACTATTAAACTAGAGCATGCAATTACATTTGACTATTTTGGGTCTTACTATAATATTCATCATTGAGGCTATAAGGACATAATTCAATAAGAATTTTTTTTAGGCTGCTAATAAATTTTGTAGACGATAGACTTAATTTCTATGGGTAAGGCATTATAAACTATTGCCGCAATATGCCTATGGCATTTGAAAAACATTGCTGTATGCCAAGCAGGAGGCTCAACGTCATGAGCAAACAAATTAAGCCTTGCACTAGAAATTTTTTTTTTCGGAAATTGATCTGGATATCGCCATACAATCTTGCAAAGCTCCATTATGTACAGTGCTGACAAAGTAGGTAACCTCAACTGCTTGAATGATTCTCTGCACGGGCCCCGTCTAGACTTAATCCCATTTAAAATGCGTACGCAATCTTTTTGTAAAATAAATATTTTTTTTATGTCCACACAACTACCCCATACTGCCAATTCGAAAATAATGTTGGATTGAAAAAAGCGTAATATGATTGTAAAGCAGCCTTTTTTGTAGAAATTCTTTGCAATCCTCGAAGCGCATAAATAAGACTGCTAAGCTTTTTACACAGATTATCCACATGCAGTCTCCAATTTAAATTTTCATCTACCTAAACTCCTAAAAATTTAGTTTCATGAACAACGGAAATAGCTGTTGTTCAAACGAATATCTAGGTTTACCGGATCAGTTCGTCCTGACCTGGTTTCAATGGAATCAACTGTAAAGTATACTCTTTAAAACAAAAAAAGAATTTTACTAATTTGTTCAGCCGTCTTGGATTATCCGGGAACATACAATAAATAAAAATAGCAAAAACAAAGATACCGACGAATTGAGAAATCTTGAAGTCGGTTGATAAAGTGAAACTTTTTCTAAAAATGCCCGTGCATGCATGAGGGTTTGAAATACGGTTCAAAATTGGTAAAATCTGGATTCACATCCGGTTATTTTCGTATACACGGACTCTCAAACCTAAACGATCAGTAATAAGTGAATTTTTAAATTAAGTACTTAAACTTCAGTTGATCAAACATGATCGTTAAAATTAATCCTATATTGCTCAGAAGTTACAAATAGTTTAAACCTGTTCTGATAAGAATGTTTACTTCAAACTCTTTCCAATTTTAACGTTTTAAACCGATCGAATCGATAAATTTATTTAAACAAGTTACTAATTTTAATATCCTTATCGTATTTTTTTTTACTTACCAATTCTTGAAACACTAATAAACCGTTCGAAAATCCACTATTTTCCAACTGAACTTTTTCCCGCCTCTAATGTTCACGATAGCACGTGCTGCGCGCCCGCCCGACTCCACGCAACTGCCCAAACCAGGCGCTTACAACCCATCTCTCGGCGTACTAAACTCAGGACAACCAGTATTATTTGAACTACTATCACCTATGGTTGATACGAATCTTTATGTCAAACTTATATGTACTTATTGTAATGAGGCTAATGCTCGCTAGTGTTCCGTTAGCAATGGAGCGGCTTTTTAGGGACACTAGTGCGCTAGGGAAATAATTACCTTTTTTAAGGTGTTTTCCCAGATTATTATGGAACTGAGAAAGGTAGTGATAGCGGAAAATGATTAAGGTCTGATCCTCAAATATTACTAAATTTAATAAGGAAGGCTGATTAATTAAATAACTTGGGTGTTCATTCAAGTGTATGTGCTAAGAAATGAAATGAAATGAAATGAAATTGTTTTACTTACTCCCGAATAAATTCCATGTATGTACAAATAAATTAAAATAAAATAACACAATAATTACAATAAAATATGCTATGTCTAAAGATGAACATGGATAAGACGAAGATCATGTCAAATACCCATGTAGCACCAACTCCCGTTACAATCGGAGACTTTACACTCGAAGTTGTGGACGATTATAATACTTAGGACATACTGTCCAGTTAGGTAGATCCAACTTCGAGAAAGAGGTCAATCGACGAATCAAGTATTTTTCACCTGTAGTTGAGAGGAATCAATTTATAAAATTTTAGTCTTTCTGGATACGATCTCAACGACCGAAAACCAAAAACCAAAAAGGCAGACAAGTTTATCTAAAATTAAATAATACTTCAAGAAAAACCCTGATAAAACACTCTACAAATTATCAACCAACTGTCTAACGTCTACGAAATACCATCAAGTGTGATTAAAAAATGTATGCAATATTTTCGTTTATTTATTTATAAAATGGATATATTCTAACAAACATCAAAAGTTAACAGCAAAATCCACGAAACAAATTTCAATATCAACGTCGAATATTCTAAAATGGAAGATTGATGTTAATCAATTATATAGAGGCAGCAAGTTGTAACATATTCTTCGAACAATTCTTACTGGCTTGCCTATTTTGAGCACTCGTAGAAAGAGTATTGTATACAATAGTGACATAGTTAAGCTTTTCAATCTCGTACCTTATGGACCGTAAGCCAGGAACAAATTTCATGACCAATCGCGTCCCAGGCGATAACTTGTGAAGTGGTTAAGGGCGATGTATAATGTAGCCTCGTGAAGGTCAGCTGCCGCTCCGTTGGTGGGTTGAGGAACGGCAACTATTTATTCACTTAAAAAAAACTGTCATCGCGTCACGATTGAAATTTTGTCAGATGATAGTTTATATGCTCTTACAAACATAAAAAATCGTCAGCCGACTGTATCTAGATGGAAAGACCATCAGCTGATGCCCTGCAGATCGTATGTTCACGTGACCAGCTGACGGTCTTTTCACTGGGATACAGCTGACTGACGATTTTTTATATTTATAATAGGATATAAACTATCATCTGACAAAGTTTCAATCGGGACGCGATGACCATTTTTTTTTAATCGATTAAATGTCTGCCGTTCCTCAACCCACCAACTGAGAGGCAGCTGACCTTTACGAGGCTTCATTACTCATCGCCCTTAACCACTTCACAAGTTGTCGCCTGGGACGCGATGACCAATGAAATTTGTTCCTGGCTTACGGTCTATTACTTAGACCACTCAGAAAACTTCCTGGTGTAAACACAGTACTCGACTGAAAAGCTCTTCATTGTGTCACGATTGTATAAAATACTATTTAGCGTCTTTCTTTTAGTTCATAAAAAATAAATTTCATAATACTAGATGTATTAGTTTGTATTTGTTTTTCTGCGAACCGTACTTTGCCATGAAATTTGAACGTTGATACCGATGTTTAGTCAAACATAAAGACACTACCCGTACACGTTTCTACTCCCACGTAATAATGCACTTTTCGTGTTGAACAAGTTTAATGTAAAGTGACTAACGATGAAGGTATAACTTTATGCGTGGGGTCTGGCACGCGATTCGAAAAATAAACACTGTCACACATTGGTCACACATTGGTCTCACATTGGTACAACATTGGTACAATGTGTGACCAATGTGAGACCAATGTGAGACCAAAGTTGAATAAAAATCTGTTCGAATAGCAAATGTCAATGCCGTTAAAGCGTTGAATTGAGTTGGGTTGAGTTGGGTTGGAGCTGTGTCTGTCCAGTGTGTGTGTTTATATTTCGAATCGCGGCCCTGGCCTGTGAGCCTTATTCTCTAGAAAGGAAAATGCTGCTAATTTGACGTTAGAAAAATGCCTTTTAATATTATGACCAGTATTTTTTTCTATATTGGCTTTAGATGTAAATCTACCAGCCCAATTGTACAAACTCGGTGGTTCCGTATAAAAAAAAATGACTTCATTACATATGATTTTTCTCGAAAACTAATCAATATTTTTGGTGAATTTAATAACTTTATAAACTACAATAAATTAACATGCCCTTAAGTAGTCTATAGGTCAACATTTAAATTTAATTTAATTTTTCTTGTAATAGCGACCACTGTAAAAAAAAATAAAAAAAATATTAATAAAAAATATGTTCATTAAAAACCAATGATATACAAATAAAAACATAACAATACATTAATACCATATATTGTTAGATATAAATAACAAATTAATAAAACCTGCATTGACAAAGAAATGAACACTAATCCATACTAATATTATAAATGGGAAAGTGTATGTGTGTGTTTGTTTGTTTGTTTGTCCGTCTTTCACGGCAAAACGGGGCGACGAATTGACATGATTTTTTAAGTGGAGATAGTTGAAGGGATGGAGAGTGACATAGGCTACTTTTTGTCTCTTTCTAACCCCCCACTTTCCTAGAATAGGGGGTGGAAGTATATATGGAGCATTCCGAAATTTTCAAGGTAGAAAGCTAAAGATTGGTATGCGGACTATTTGTGTGCGGTTTATTCTGTTCCGAGTTCTTTTCTGTGTTTTAAATCAGGAAAGGGGAACCGTGTTACCCCGAATTAGACGCGAGCGTAGCCGCGGGCAAAAGCTAGTTTAATATAAAATTGTATTATTGCATACAGTAAATTAATGTAAACTTTGATATTAGGTAGCAAAAGTAAGTTTTACTTAGTTTTAATTGCATGTGTTATAATGTAAGTGTAAGTGGAATAATAAAAGGCTTTTTTTATTATTTAATAGCGACCACTGTGATTAATAAATATATACATATAAAATAAAAATACATTCAACCTAATCGAGAACCACCTGCTTTTGAAGTTAAGAAGTCAGTTAAAAATGTAATAGATAAATGGCAGTATCTAGTTGACAGTCATACCTTTTTGTAATAAAGTTACCAGTTGCTATTTTGAGCACTAACTTAACTGTCCCTTATGGTATCCACTATTCTATAGGATGCCAAGTTAGGGCTTAAAGAGGAATATAGGGCTCTTAATTGTTTACAATGGCGAAATGTTTCATTTATGGCATTTATCGACAACGCCTTCATAAGTCGGTTTGAAATATCATCTTCTGTTTGATTGAATTGAGTAAAAAAAAAACCCTATATTTACTAATGTCAAACACTGGATGGTTTTCGTGGAACATTGGAGTTCTAAAGAAAGTTTTGCAAGAGTCCCGCTAATTTTATTGTCAACGGCACCATATCCGCTATTAAATCTGAACACACTTTTACACGGTAGCATGAGCATACAATTCTAATAAAAGAAGTTTTAAGTTTTTAAGTCGAATAGTTTTTGAAAAAAAATTAAAAATAATTTCTGAACCAAGTTTGTAATTTAACCGTATAAGCAGGTGTTTATTGTACCTGTAATTTCTACAAAATCACAATGAAATGACGTGCTTTCAAATAAAGTAAAAACGGTGAAAATCGGTTCACGCAATAAAGAATTATCCCATAAAAATCATCTTCCATACTTTAAGCTCCCGCGCAATAGTTTACTTAATTTTCCGATAGATGTCGCTATACGTGGAACGCTCATATCATATCCTACATGGTGGTGTTATTTTAACTCTTAAGTGGGGACACTTACTGTCGCAGATAGCTTAAAATTACTGTTGTTTTTGTGTAACTAGATCTAATTAAGTTAATCATTTTCTCGATTTATACCAATTTGTTTATTTTTGTAATTTAATAAAGTGTATAAATTTGTGTTTACATGTCTAGTTCTTAAGTACTGATTTATGTCTTAATTTTATTGATATCATGTCATAATACGCAAAATGTCTAGATTATAAGAATTTTGTACTAATTTATGTTGAAATGTCCCATATAAATATCAATTTTAACCCTCCTACCAACATGTAATACTGTAAGCTTATTCGTGAATAAATATATAATTTACACGGCACATACCAGCCACTAGTACGAGCACGCTAAAAAACCCATAAAAGAGGCCAGCACTCGTACTCGTTGCTCACTTCTACAACAACTCCCAGCGGGGAAACACCTGCAACTACACTGCTCAAATGTTTTACAAAGCTAAATAAGTATTTTTATTCATCTCCCTACATGACCTGGTAAATGGTACAGCGGATCAGCGCTGCTTGGTTCGACGTGGTGATCCGGTCTGCACACAACAGCTGGTCCTTCGAGCTCCGGATGGAAGAAATCTGCTGCCAATTCAAGAAAGAAACAAGTACGCGCTGAGCTGGATTAATTTCGCTCAGAATCTTCATACGGTGTCCGGCTTAACCGCTGATACACCTGCCCGCTTTCGCGGAAGAGCCCTGTGCTATTTACCAGCTTGCTGGACGGACCGCTCGTGTAGAGGCCATACTCCACGTTCGTGTCCTGGCAACTTTCGTTGCAACGTCACATGGTTGACGTCTTCACACTGCTTTCGGACGCTCTAGCACTTGCACTTAGCCTTTGCGCGAGATTCAGTGCATCAGGGATTAACGCCCACGAGTAAGTAAAGTGAACGTAGGGCCGCTTTCACTGCACTAGGCAGTGTCAGCCATTAGGTTTTAGGTAGGTAAGGTTAGGGAACCCCAAGTGCGTCAAGAAGCAAGAAGAAAGAAGAAGATGTCCGATCATACGCTCAAGATGTCTCTTCGCTCACACCAGGGACAACCCTCCGGAGCCGTTACCCCGCCGTCTGGTGAAACAACCTCCGGCGATACTAATACATGGGACAAAGGCACCAACAGCACTCTTGGCGATGGTCCTAGTGTCGAACCGCGTCTACAGCCGCCGCCGGCAATAGCGCCGGCGCCCGCTTATTCGGAAATATCGGAAGACGAGGCGGAAAAGACGTTAGTTAAAAGTCCACCGGGGACATCGTGTAAACCTAACACGTCCGCCGGGGAAAAAGCCCGCTTTTCTCAGTGCGGCCACCGCGGTAGTAAAAAAGTGCGCGAAAATCGAAGTGTGTATAGTGAAAAGTGCGACGAAAAGTTAGCTCTGTTGCTAGCGGAACTCGAGGTTCATAAAGCCGCCCTCGCCGTTGCTAATAAAGAGACGGAAACTGCCAAGTTAAGGCTACAGATTGCTCAGCATGAGGCGCAATCTGTTAGCGGTAAGTCCGAACCTCTTGTCGAAAAAGACGAGCAACGCGTGAGGAATTGGGTAGAACGACAGTCCCAGCTAGATCAGAGCAATTACGTAACTAAAAATGAAGCGTCCGCGTTACACACAATACGTAATTTCGCCTCTAGCGCGCCGGCGTCGAGTGCCCCCGCGCCCCGCGAGCCGCATATGAGTACTCATCGCCCGCCGCGAGATGTGTCTAGTCAGTATGCGCCCATTATGCATAGGCCACCCGAATTACCCGCTTTCGACGGTAATATCACAGAATGGATCGCATTCCGTGCCGAATTTAACGATACCGCGCCCATGTTTAGTTACGTAAATAACGTCAGTCGAATTAGGCGCGCGTTGAAAGGTGAAGCGCGTACCGCGGTGAAATCCATAATGTATACCGTCCAGGATCCATACGAGATCATGGAGGCCTTAGAGAGGCAGTTCGGGGACCCTGAAGAGATCGTGTTGACTGAGCTACATAATGTTAAACGCATGCCGCGCCTAGCCGAAGATAACAGTAATATCGCGTCTTTTGCCGCGCACGTCGCAAATGCAGTAGCGACAATAAAATCATTAAAGCAAGACAAATACTTGTACGCGCCAGAGCTAGTCAACAAGATCGTCGATAAGTTGAACCTTATTGTTAGGTACGAATGGGGCAAGTTCAAACAAGCTAATTTAAACTCGGCCGATTTAGTCGCGATATCAGAATTTCTGCTAGAAATTAGTTCTGCGGCTAAAAGAACGAGTCGTCATCGAGGTCCGAAGCCGAAAAATGCCGTGAACACGGTTTCCTTTGAGCTGGACAATAGGTCAGGGCGTCACACCGCCCCCGCCCGTACTCCCGCCCCCGTGTTCTCCCGCGACTATTCGAGCGACTCCAACGACAGCTACCAGAGCACTCGCCCGCGAAATAGAGTAGATAGAGCTCACACGGGGGAGTATAGGTCGCCGACGGTAACTCAAACGAAGCCCCGCGAGGCTAAAAGGCCCGCGTATACGGGGACCAAGCCCAAACAACATTCGGTACCAGCACGATTTACGTCACGTGATAAGTGTTTAATATGTCATAATCATGAACACAAAGTGGAAGCGTGTACTAAATTTTTGAATGCATCGGTAACCGAACGTTGGGATTGGGCGAAAAACGAAAAGCTGTGCTATAAATGTCTAGGCGCGGCGCACCGTGGTCGCTTTAAGTGCAGGTATGTGGCTTGCGGAATGCAACAGTGCGAAGCCGGGCATCACAGGTTACTACAAGGTTTGAACGCATCTAAAGCGCCCGTGGAAGACAAAAAAGTCAGTAACGTTCACGCGATTAGAATAGCGCCCACGTTTTTGAAAATGATGTCCGTAGAGGTTACGGGCCCACTGGGTACTACGCAAGCCTTAGCCCTGTTAGATGAAGGGGCGGCCCTTAGTTTGATTTCACACGAAACAGCCGATCTTATAATGCCCCGAGAGAGGGGAGAAACGCTCGACATAGAAGGTATAGGTGGGAGCGTGAGCGATCCGGACTCTTGTAACGTGCGATTCGCGATCCGCGGCTTTTGCAGTAGGCATCTAGAAATGTTGGAAGCGCTTACCATCAATCGATTGAACGTAGGAGCGCAAGGCGTCTCCAAAAACATAGTCGCGCAGTGCGACCATTTAGCCGACATAGCCGAGGAGCTGTGTTACGATTCTGCCGCGCCTTCAATAATTATAGGTCAAGATAATTGGCATTTGATAGTGACACACCAAATTATCAGCGGTAAATCGCACCTCCCGGTAGCTAGTTTGACGCGGCTAGGATGGTGACTGCACGGACCACATAGGTCATCGGAGGCAACCGTAGCGTTTGTAGGCCACATGGGGCCACAAACGGCCGACGATGAAGCTTTAGCTCTCATGAAGGAACATTTCGATATCGAGTCACTAGGGGTAGTTAAAAAGTTACCTCGGGCCGATCCCGATCAAAGAGCAATAGATTTACTAGAAGCGACATGTGAAAAAATCCCCGGGGAAGATAGGTTCCGAGCGGGTTTGTTATGGCGTACCGATAACGAAGAATTGCCAAATAATAAAGCGCACGCGTTACGGCGGCTGTACAGCCTGGAAAACAAGTTAGATCGCGACCCTATTCTGAAAATCGAGTATACTAAGCACATAAATAACCTGTTAGACAAAGGTTACGCGGAAAAAGTAGACTCGCCGCCCCCGCAGGACGCGCCTAGGGCATGGTACTTGGCGCATTTCGCAACGTTTCATCCGCAGCGCGGAAAAATGCGCGTAGTTTGGGACGCAGCCGCTACCGCGTATGGTAGGTCGCTAAATAGTGCTCTTCTAGCGGGTCCTGATCTGTTAGAATCCTTATTCGGCGTGTTAGTCCGTTTTAGGGAAGGCAGGACCGCGGTAATAGCCGACATTAAAGAAATGTTCCTGCAGATAGAGATTGTAGAACGCGATCGAGATTCGTTACGTTTTGTTTGGCGGGGGGAGGACCGCTCAGCCTCACCGCAAGAATATAGGATGAAAAGACTGATATTCGGGTCCGCGGCTTCGCCGACGACGGCATTGTACGTCAAAAACAAAAACGCATACGAACATGCGAAAGAATTTCCGATCGCCGCTGAGAAAACTATAAAAAGCACGTATATGGACGACTTAATCGTAGCTTTTGACCAGTGTGAGAGCGACGTTAGGCGCATAGTAAACGAAATTTACGCGCTTAATTTACACGCGTCGTTCGAGCTCCGCGGGTTCGCCTCTAACAACCCAAACGTAATTTCTGACGTAGTTTCTAGCAAAGAGGATACGTCCCTCATCGGGGGAGGCGAAAGCGAGCGCACATTCGGTTTAAAATGGAACCATAAACGCGACACGTTAGGGTTTAACGTAAATTTACGCAACACGCCCGAAGACGTGCTCAACGGTACGAAATTACCCACTAAACGACAGGTGACGAGTAGCGCGATGTCGATATTCGATCCCATAGGCTACGTAAGCCCGATCTCTGTCTTAGGGAAGGCATTGATGCAGGAAGTCTGGCGTACAGGGATAGGCTGGGATACCGTTATACCCACCTCGCTCGCACCCGCGTGGAATTCATTCGTGAGTAATATTCAGCAAATTAGGGAGTTAGAAATACCGCGATACGTACCCGCGAGAAATAGAGAGGCCGACATGCACGTTTTTTGCGACGCTAGCGAAAAGATATACGCCGCCGCGATATACTTAGTTAGCGAAGGCCCGGACGGACAGAAGTCCGCAGCCCTAGTAGCCGCCAAGGCGCGAGTCGCACCGTTGCGTATTATCAGCATTCCTAGGTTAGAATTGCAAGGTTGTGTGCTAGCGACACGGCTAGCCGACACAGTAGTAAAGGAGTCCGATTATGTCATTAAACATAGGTATTTTTGGAGCGACGCTCGCACAGCGTTATCCTGGATAAGGTCGGATCCACGTCGGTACAAAAGCTTTGTCGCACATAGAGTAGCCGAAATAGAAAACACAACTAAACCTACCGATTGGCGTTGGGTACCTAGCGCGTTAAACGTCGCCGACGACGCTACTAAGGGCGTCCCGGCCCAGTTCGGAGCTAACCACCGGTGGTTTATAGGGCCTGATTTTATACGGCAAGCCGAGGAGCATTGGCCGCGCGAGAAAACAGTAGAGCCCGTCGTAGAAACGTGCGAAGAGCGCGTCATAAAACCGGTTTGCTCCGTAAATACCGTTCAAAACAAGTTCGCATGGCTCGCACTAGGCTGGTTCGCACTACGGCCAGAGTTTTGGTTGCTGCCGAGGTATTCAAAGCCAGATTGTCTGTCAATAGAAATCCAGAAACAGAAATTTCAGTTCCGTTTAATCAGAAGAGATACTACTGATTAAACGGAGCCAAAATGAGTCGTATGCCGAAGAGATACGACTACTGGAAGCCGGGCGCGCGCTGCCGAGGAAGTCTGCATTACATCGAGTTGCTATGAAGCTTGATAAGAACGGAATAATTGTGCTAGATGCCCGAATAGACAGAGACGAAGCCCATATACCTGTCTTGCACGCTAAGGAGGCATTTACCAAGCTGTTGATCCATAATTTCCACGCATTTTTCAACCACGGAAATCATGCGACGGTGATCAACGAATTGAAGCAAAGATATTACATAGTCGGACTGCGCGGTACAATTCGTTATCTGACGAATAAGTGCCAATGGTGTCGGACCTATAAAGGAGCTACCCTCAAGGTTCCTGTAGGCGACCTACCGCCAGAGAGGCTCAAGGCGAATCAACCGCCATTTACCGCAGCAGCCGTAGATTTGTTCGGTCCTATGCAAATTGTCATAGGCCACCGCCGAGAAAAGCGATGGGGCGTCCTTTACACGTGCCTCCCCAACTAGCAAAATCAATACTTATAGTATTCTTCAAGCCTACTTGTTTTATACTTATAATATACCTGTGCTTTGCTACATACCTGGATTTGGGCGCAGTTATAGGAGCATTGTTTACTTGTAACGATCTTATAATCAACTCGCAGAATGTCAATAAGTCCTATAATACACTTTCAGAAGCACAATTACTTCTATAATGCTCTGAGAAACCACATTTTTAAACACAAATTCTCCTATAAGTATCTGACATAAGTATCTTACTAGAGTAATACTGTTTAAAATGAGCTATTAACGTTCTTAGTTAGAAATACGTTTCATAAACATTTTGCGTTGTACCGGCCGGTGGATCTCGTAGTTTTGTGACGTGATAATAATAAAGAAATACTTAAAAACTTTATACAATACAAATACAAATACAAATACAAATAATTTATTGAGAAAAGTATAGTACAATGTTTGTTCTTACGGACTAAGAATTTTTTTTTTTTAACGACAAGTGGTTAACAAATGCCTGAACTAGGATTCCCTGTGTTTCAGGCAGCGAAGGACAAAATTAGTTAATTTTTAATTATTCACTCAATTATAAACTATATATTACACAATAAAACTCTTATCACCTTAACAAAATAAGTAGGTTCTTAAGTATTAAATATATAGGACAGTATATAGGTAGTTATTTTATGACTAATAGTAATTTCTCTGTATCATCGTACGTCATTTTCTGAAGGGCGCGTCGTAGAGTATTCTTACAACAGGCATAGCTAAGTGGGTATATATCTAGTGTTGCATTTAACCTGTTGTACAAAAATGGGCCCGCAAAGACAAAGAATCTAGATAAAAATACGTGTTTCTTTTGTACTGTTTTAATACCTACAATATCTTTGCGTCTCTTATTTCTATATTCAGGGTTAAAGGAAGTTCTGGCGTGCTGCTTTAGCGTTGTGCTTAATATATATAATTGACGAACAGTTAATACTTCACATGATTTATAAAGGAGGTCAGTAGGGTATAAGAATGGGCGGGAAGTAGCTACCTTTAGTACCGCTCTCTGAGCTCTTTCTAGGGTTAGAAGTGTAGTTTTTGCTGTGCCACCCCAAGAAGAAATGCAGTACGTTAGTATCGATTGACATAGTGCAAGGTATACTTGCTTGATTAAATTTGGGTCAGCGATTGAACGAAGTTTTTTGAATACAAACATTAACTTTCGAACTCTATTGCACAATGCTTCAATGTGGTTTTTAAAGGAGAGGGTTTCGTCTATCATGACTCCTAAATACTTAATTTTGTCAGTAATAGCTATGGATTGACATGAACAAAGATTATTTGATTGTTCTTTACAGTTATGTACGTAGAGTTTGAGGTTATGTGCGTCCGGATCTGTTTTCCGCATGGCAAAACTTATAAAATTCGTTTTGTCAGAGTTAAGTGTTAATAGATGAAGTTTTAGCCAGTTAGTTACAACATTAAATCCGCGTTGTGCGTACTCGTAGACCTCGTTTGTTGACTTTGCGGAAAAAAGGAGGACAGTGTCATCTGCGTAGGAAATGATTTTGCCACTATCTATTTTTAGATTGCATAGGTCATTAATATAAATTAAAAATAGGGTTGAGGCCAAAACGCTTCCTTGTGGCAAGCCAAAAGATGTGTTTTCTAAATCAGAACTGATAATGTTATCTATTTTTACGCATTGCGTACGTCCGTCTAGGTAGCTCGCGATTAATTTGTGCTGTGTGCCTCTAATGCCTAGTGATTCAAGCTTGTGCAGTAAAATGGAAGTAGAAACAGTGTCAAAAGCTTTGGCAAGGTCCAGGAAGATTCCTATTGTCTTGTTACCCTTGTCTAATTCCTGAGCTAAATAGTCAGTCAGTTCATGTACAGCATCTCCGGTTGATAATTTGGACCTAAAGCCAAACTGCGTTTTTGCCAAAAGCGAATGCTTCTCCAGATATTGAACAAGTCTATTTTTAATAATTTTTTCCAGAATTTTTGATGTCGCTGGTAACAGAGAAATCGGCCTATAATTTGTTACTTGAACTTTGCTACCAGATTTATAGACAGGGATTACAACGGATTTTTTCAGACATTTCGGAAAAATTCCTTCAGAAATGCACATTTTGAATATGTGTGTTAGCGGTGGAACCAGGATGTGTCTGAAGGTCTTTATACTTTTTTGTGGGTTTGGTTGGGTTGAAGGTGTTTATGAACTTGTAATAATGTTTTTTATTGTAGAACATAATATAAGTATTCTAAAATATAGTGTGTATAGTGGGTGAAATCGCCGGGGAATTAATTTTTATTGTAAACGTCTACCAAAATATGTTGAATTTCACAATGCCCTTTGAAAAAAGCATACAGAGAATTGTATGTTAAAATAATATTTCGACAATTATTGAAAACATTCGCCATGTTTTAAAAATTGTTTGCATTAAGTATCTTATGGGAACTTTAAAGGTAAATTTGCACTTATAGCAGTCTCAACCCAGATAACTTGCCTCCATATTAAAATATATTAAGGTTCCTCGCGAAACCTACTCATACCTACTAAAATCTATAAATCGCAACAATTTTTTTAATCTTTTTAGTTTTTTACGTGATGGTGATATTTTTAGACGTTGACTGTTTTTAAGTCAAGATGACTTTATAAATCTCAACGAATGTGAATGGTCAATTGGTCAAAATCAAAATGGTCAATAATACACTTCATCCTATCAGAGAAGTGTTATACCTAGTTGTGAACGATCCACTGATTCAACAATTGTGGTGTCAAGTCTGTTCTTATATGCTAGTGTACAATCACTACTTGGAAGATGAGTTTTACTCCTGCCATTAAAATAAAATTCGTGCATTGTTAGGTAAAACGTTATTTAATATTTTGTTTAAAATAGTAGAAAATTCATTCAGGGCTATGTGAAGAACATTAAATTTTACGGGCCAGTGTTTTATTTTCACGTAATTCACTATTTTTTAATACTTCTTGCATTTTTCAATATCACAGTTGAACGCTTCTGCAATTTTTTCACTATCGGAGTCAATAAATAATTCCGTCACGGAACCCTCGTTGACGTCATCTGTATTTGCACTTGACGTAGAAGGTTTTCTTTCTAATGTCAATGAATAGACTAATAATGATGCAAGCTTATAGTAACCTAAGCTTAGTGTATTACTATATCTTGTTCTCTTCCAAAATACTACTACAGGATCAAATATCATTCAGGACTATTTAATCTTTCTGCAGACTATTATAGGATACTTATACTTATTAGAGTCTTATTAAGATAATCCTTTAACGTACTATAAGACTGTGAAACAAAAACCAATGATCTTGAGAGAATTTGCGCTTGTGAAATGTTACTATAAGTAAAATTATCCTGTAATCGTTTTGTGTGCTTGTCTTGTAGCAAACTATAGGACTGTGAAATAAAAACAAATGATCTTAAGAGTATTTGCGCTTGCGAAATGTTACTATTAGTAATAGTATCTTATAACCGTTTTGTGCGCTTGTCTTGTAGCAAACTATAGGACTGTGAAATAAAAACAAATGATCTTGAGAGTATTTACGCTTGTGAAATGTTACTATAAGTAAAATTATCCTGTAACCGTTTTGTGCGCTTGACTTGTAGCAAACTATAGGACTTTGAAATAAAAACAAATGATCTTAAGAGTATTTGCGCTTGTGAAATGTTACTATTAGTAAAAGTATCTTATAACCATTTTGTGCGCTTGTCTTGTAGCAAACTATAGGACTGTGAAATAAGAACAAATGGTCTTGAGAGCATTTACGCTTGTGAAATGTTACTAATAGTAACATTATCCTGTAACCGTTTTGTGTGCTTGTCTTTTAGCAAACTATAGGACTAAAATATAAAAATGTATGCTCTTGAGTATGTTACAGCTTGTCGCATGCTATTATAAGTAAAATACTCTACGACAAGCCCTTTATAAGATCGTTATTAGTAGATAATTACTAATAATATTGAATTATAAGATCACTTTGCTAGTTGGGTCACCACTAGAGCCGTGCACCTAGAGCTAGCCGCCTCCCTATCGGCAGCCTCTATGATCCTATCGCTACGAAGAATGATGTCTCGACGCGGCGCACCCACCGTTCTGTACTCAGATAACGCCACAAACTTTTACGGCGCAGAACGCGAGCTATCAGAGGCCAAAAACTCTCTGCCCGATAGTCTCAAACCACTTATGACCGAACGACGCATGATCTGGAAGAAGATCCCGCCTGGCAACCCCTCCGCCGGCGGGGCTTGGGAGCGTCTAGTCGGAAGCGTGAAAACAGCTCTGAAAGTCACGCTAAAAGACAGAGCACCCCATGAAGAAGTTCTCCATACGCTACTGCTGGAAGCTGAACACCTGGTAAACTCCAGACCGCTGACCCCAGTGAATCCTGACTTAGAGGCTGAAGCGCTCATGCCGAACAACTTTCTCATCGGCCGATCGAACGCTATGTCCCCGCTGGGAGTCTTCTCCGACGAAAATATGAGCCTTTCGTCCTGGAAAACAGCTCAAGCACTAGCTGACAACTTCTGTGAACGCTGGCTGAAAGAATATCGTCCAAACCTGATGCCACGATCCAGTGCACACCAGAACGCGACGAAACTACACGTAGGAGATGTAGTAATTATAGCCGACGGTACGATGCCACGAGGTACTTGGCCTAGAGGCGTGATCGCACAGCTCTTTCCAGGTCCTGATGGCCACATAAGAGTAGCCATTGTACGTACTCGCGCAGGAGAAGTCCGCCGCCCGGTTTCCAGACTCATTCTCATCTGCTCCACACCAATCGACGGTGCTGACGCACGTGGGGGAGAATTGTCGCAGATAGCTTAAAATTACTGTTGTTTTTGTGTAACTAGATCTAAGTTAATCATTTTCTCGATTTATACCAATGTTTATTTTTGTAATTTAATAAAGTGTATAAATTTGTGTTTACATGTCTAGTTCTTAAGTACTGATTTATGTCTTAATTTTATTGATATCATGTCATAATACGCAAAATGTCTAGATTATAAGAATTTTGTACTAATTTATGTTGAAATGTCCCATATAAATATCAATTTTAACCCTCCTACCAACATGTAATACTGTAAGCTTATTCGTGAATAAATATCTAATTTACACGGCACATACCAGCCACTAGTACGAGCACGCTAAAAAACCCATAAAAGAGGCCAGCACTCGTACTCGTTGGAACAGCTAGTCGTCGCCGCGACACCGCAGGGAACGCACGCGCTCTGAGCTCGCTCTCAAGTGACCACGCCCCCTAGCCGTATCCGCGGTGTTGTGCTATCATTACATAGCCGACCACCGACGACTGCAGACATGGCCACCATGACGCAACGCACGCCGCCAAAGAAGAGGACACCGACGCCGCCGGAGGAGGACCTAGCAGCCAACGTGAACGCCGACGCCCTGGTGATGCCAACGCATCCGAGGGCGAGGCGGAGCGCGGCTCTCCGCGCAGGCGTCTGCCGGCCAGGGGCAGCTACACGGGGTCGGAGGTCTCGGACTCAGATCTCGAATCTGAAAGCGGGACCGATGACGGCCCCGTGAAGAAGCCCCCGTCCGGATCAGACGACGAGGACAGCAGCGACTCCGAATCGCCCGCGGACGTGGGCATGGACCAGGGAGACGGCGAAAAATCACCACGTGATGTTTTCTCAACACCACGTGGTGATTTACCACCACGTGGCGCGAGGTCACCCCCACCACCACCGCAGCACCGAGCCGGCGCAAACACCACGCCGGCCAGACCACTTCGACGCCGATGCCCCGAGTCGACACACGACTCGGCCGACCTCGCGTTGGACCTGGCTTCCTGGGTGGCAATCTTTGAGAAACTCAAGCGACTTACTCGAGGATTGCTACCCGAGGACTCACTCGATTCACTCGAGGCGGCACTACTCTCAACCCTGCAGGCGCATACCAACTCGCGCCTTCAGAAGAGGCAACGAGATGAGGACAGCCCGCCGGGACAGGAGGGAAAACGGGAATGCAACCGCTTTTCCCCCGTGTCCCACGGGCCCCCTCACCCCGTTGCCTGCCCACAGGAACCCCAGCAGCCAGCGACATCAGGACGAGCCGTGGAAAAGGACAGCGCTGCAACACCAACCGCAGCCACGGGATTCAAGAAGAAGGCCACCAACCCCGCACCGAGAAACACCTACGCGCAAGCCATCAAGTCCCCCCCGCCAAAACCGTCCACATCTCGTAAACGCAGCGCTAACGCCGATCCATCTCTTCCCACAGAAGCCGACACCGCCATCACGGGCCAGCCGCCCACGATCTCGGTCGAGGTATTCCCGGACTACGAGCAGCACCTCAAGACCATCGAGGCTCAGCTCGGGTACAAGGCCCGGACTCAGACGCTGACTCCCGACGGCGTCATGTTCCTCCCCAGGACCGGGGAGGAATACAGGGACGTCATCGGCTACCTGAAGGAGGCACACGAGAAAGACAAACGCATCAAGTTTGTCCAGCACCGGAAGAAGTCACAACTACCACTGAAGGCCGCTATCCGGGGTCTTCCCGCAAGTACCACCACCCAGTCTATCACTGAGGGCTGCGCCGCCCTCGGATACAAGGTAGACCAAAGACCACGTAAAGCTCATCTCCATAGGTCGAGGACGAGGAGGCAGCGTGTTCTTCGTGAAGCTGTTCGGGACGGAGAAGGAGAACCCAGGCTTCATGGACATCACCGAGCTCGGCCACATCACGGAGAAGATCCGGGTGGAGCCCTGGCGAGGCAAACGCGGGCCCCCGCAATGCCATCGCTGCCAGGGCTTCCGCCACTCATCACTCGGCTGCCACCGACCAACCGTCTGCGTAAGTTGCGCAGGCAGCCACTGGTCGCACGCCTGCACGCACCCCAAGGACGAGCCAGCACTCTGTGGTAACTGTTGGGGGGACCACCCAGCCAACCACAAACAGTGCCCGGTCTACCTACAGGAGCTGCGCAACTGGCAAGCGGGAACTAGGTCTCTCTCCCGCCGCCAACGCCAGCGCCGCGGCCCTGCTACCAGAGCATCGGACACGCCGAACCAGGTAGAGGACTCAGCTCAGTGCTCTCTCATGGCGCCTGGGAACCCTCCCAGGCCCCGGACAAGAGGACAGAGGTGACAACAGCAGCAGCAGCAGCAACAGCCACGCACCCAGATGCCGCAGCGGCCCCGCAGCGAGCCTACGCTCGCAACGGACCCGGTAAACAACCAACAGCACGCGTTAGCTCAGCAGCTAACAAACATCACCACCGCGCTCGCCGCGGCCGTGGAGCAGTTTACAGAGGCCGTCTCCAAACTCTCCAAGTCTGGCTAGTTCCAAGCCGGACCACCTCCACAGCAGCAACTGTAAGTAGTTTGCTCGCAAGCCACTCTCGATCTTTTACGGCCTAAAAGAGAAAGAGTTACGAATTGTATATTGGAACGCGAATTCCCTAACGGGAAAAACGAACGAGCTCCGTCATTTTCTCCACAACCAGAACATCGACATCATGCTCATCTGCGAGACGATTCTGAAGCCCTCGCAGCATCTCAACATCAACGGATACCAGGTCTACCGCCTAGACCAGGCGAACCCTCTCAACGCACACACATGGAGAGGACTAGCCGTCCTAGTGAAGAGGACGATCATCCACCAACTGGTGGACCCGCCGCCGCAGCCGACTACCCTCTCCGCCTATGGGGTAGATATCAAACTAGTCGGACATGATCTGCGTTTGTTTGCTATTTACAGACCCTGCGGATACTGCGACGCCACCGACATCCGCAACGACCTCCAGGCGCTCATAGTGGACTCCCCCGTGCCGACCATCCTGGCCGGAGATTTCAACGCCGAGCATCCCGCCTGGAATTCCTCCGCCTACTCACAGCCGGGCAGGCGCATCTACGAAGCCGTGGAAGAGCTCGAACTAACAGCGGAGGGGCCCTACGAGCCCACACACTACCACTTCAACGACATGTGGCGCAGGGGTACCACCATTGACTTTGCGATCTCTCGCGGAGTCAATGCTGTCATGCGCCACGAGGTATTGTATGATCTCACGTCAGACCACCGCCCGGTGCTGCTGACTATCGCCGACGTGCCCACCACGAGGCTCACCAGAGGTCCCAGCCGCCGCTACGACTGGGAAGCGTTCGCAGAAACACTGGTAAACACTCCCCGCACAGGTCCCATCTCTACCGCAGCAGAAGTCGACGCAGCAACCGACACAATCACCAAGGACATCAAGACAGCCCTCAACGGAGCAGCGCACACGGTCCCATACACCGATCGGCGCAAACCTCTCCCCAGGCCACTACAGGCCCTCTTGGAGAAAAAGCGTTGGTACAGGAAGCAGTGGCAAAGGCTAAGGGCTCAGTCGGTCAAGACAGAGCTCAACCGCCTAGAACGACTGCTAAGGGAAAAACTCAGCGACTACCGCGCCCAAAGCTGGGAAGAACACATTGAAAGTATAACTGATAATGTACCCTCTATTCACAGGTTATGCAAGCAACTCAGCACTACACCGGAGCCGATACGACCGCTAGAGGGAACGGACGGAAAGCTGAAATACGGAGCTCGGAACCGGGCAGAGATTCTCGCCCTCAGTCTCGAACACCAATTCAGACCGAACCCCGACTCAAGCCCGCTACACTCGGCCGACATCGTGGAGCGTGTGCAGGAATACCTCAGCACGCCAATCCAACCACACGATGACCCGATCTACTTTTCTCCTTCACAGGTCCAGACAACCATCAGGCGACACTGCAACCCAAGGAAGGCGCCGGGCCCGGACGACATTCCGAACATGGCGCTTCGTCACCTGCCGCTAAACAGTTAGCGGCGGTGGCACGCCTGTTCAACGGAATAATGCGTTCGGGTCACTTCCCGACCGCCTGGAAGACTGGACGAGTCATCGTCCTACCCAAACCTGGGAAGGACAGAAGAAAAGCCGAGAACTATCGGCCCATCACACTGCTCAGCAACCTCTCGAAAGTATTCGAGAGGTTGCTGCTCCGGCATCTCACACCGCACATTGCTCCTAGGCCGGAGCAACACGGGTTCAGAGCCCAGCACTCGACCACCACGCAGCTAACGCGAGTGCTACATCACATGGGACAAGCCACCAACAAAAAGGAACACACCGTGGCAGTGTTTCTAGACATGGAGAAAGCTTTCGACAGAGTCTGGCACGACGGTCTAATCTACAAACTTTCTCTGTCCACAGCTCCCCGACGCATCGTGAGAACATTGGCATCCTTCCTGGCAGACCGACGCTTCCACGTCCAAGTGGAGGGCGCCCACTCCCTTGAACGCCCCATCAGAGCGGGCGTTCCACAAGGGAGCTGCCTGTCACCGGCCTGCTACGCTCGCTACACCGACGACATACCAGTCGTTGGCGACGCCAAGCTCGCCCTCTTCGCGGACGATGCCGCCTACTACACGTCGTCATTCAAGATTGCACACGCAGTCCAGAAGATCCAGCCGACGCTCGACGCCCTTCCTGACTGGCTCTCCAAATGGAGACTATCAGTCAACGTGGGCAAGACGCAAGCCATTATTATTACTAATGCCATTAAACTGCCTCCTCCTCCTTCTCTCTTAGGTCAGCCTCTTGTGTGGTCGTCCACAGTGAAATATCTGGGGGTCACCATCGACAAAAGGCTCACGATGACGCAGCACGCCGCGGAAACACGCCGCCGAGCCCTGACCGCCCGCACGAAATTATACCCCGTGTTCAACAGTAAGCTCCCTGTACGTACCAAACTCGGACTGTACAAAGCTTACGTTCGAACACGACTTACCTACGCCGCACCTGCCTGGTATTCTTTCTGTTGCAGGACAAACAAGGAGAAGCTAAGACGGCAAGAGACGATGGCGCTACGCATCCTCACCAAGGCACCGAGACGCAAGAGGAACGCCACCATCGCCGAAGAACTACAGTGGGAGGGCCTGGAGCAGTTCGTAGTCAGACTCGCGCGGGTCATGTTTGACCGCGCGGATAACTCTGGCTACCAACACCTCCAGAACATCGCGCCCCACTACATCAGGCCTCCCGAGCGCAGGGCCCGGGCTCTACCACGGGCCCTGCTACACCTCGGATAGCAGCAGACGCCAGCACCGCGGCTGGGCCATCGGGCCCGCCGCGGACACCGCCGCCGCGGCCCGGCCATTGGGCCCACCGCGGCTCGCCGGGACTAGAAGCAGATGACATCACCGCGGCTGGGCCACTAGGCTCGCCGCGGACACCGCCGCCGCGGCTGGGCCATCGGGCCTGCCGCGGCACGCCGGGACTCGCGTCGAAGCAGATGACATCATCGGCTGGGCCACCGGGCCCGCCGCGGCACGCCAGGGCTAAGACACGAAGCAGATGACATCACCGCGGCTGGGCCATCGAGCCCGCCGCGGACCGCACCTGACACCACCGCTGCGGCAGGGCCATCGGGCCGCCGCGGCCACACCAGACGTCAAGTCGTCCTCAAAACGACGACGAGCGACCATCCCACCGCAGTGAGATGCGACATGACACAGGAGTCATAGCAGAAATGCGGGCACTCCAACCCCTGCCCCCATCATAAGAGGAGCAGCGGACGACACCACACACACACGTACTCGTTGCTCACTTCTACAACAACTCCCAGCGGGGAAACACCTGCAACTACACTGCTCAAATGTTTTACAAAGCTAAATAAGTGTTTTTATTCATCTCCCTACATGACCTGGTAAATGGTACAGCGGGTCAGCGCTGCTTGGTTCGACGTGGTAATCCGGTCTGCACACAACACTTACTGTGATGGACTTAAAACTACGGAACCCTACACTGAGCGTGGCCCGACACGCTCTTGGCCGGTTTTTTTTAAACTTTGAGACCTATCATTTACGACACTATTAGTATTATCCAAAAATGGTTTTAAACACCTCTATTCTTTTTAAAAGACCTAACCAACGATACCCAACACGGTTAGAGCGAAAAAAAATTCACCCCCCACTTGATGTGTACGGAAGGTATAAGTTTGTCCGGCGGGTTAAGGACATTTTAGTGGGAAACTGGCGGATCTCAAATTACTTACGACGGATGCAATTGCATACCTAGATTCAAATATTTTAAAATTTTAAGTAGAGAACATATTTATGCCATACGATAAATAAATAAGGACAAATGCTCCATACTTAAAGTATGGCACATTTATCCTTAAGCCGCCGGACAAACTATACCCTAATAAAAGTATAATTTTTCAGTTTTTATTTTACCACTTTGTCGGCGTGATTGATGCACATACTCTTACCAAATTTCAGCTTTCTAGTCCTAACGGTCACTGAGCTAGATCGCGGACAGACGGACGGACGGACATGGCGAAACTATAAGGGTGCCTAGTTGACTGCGGAACCCTAAAACGAGAGTATTTAGTAGAGTAGAGAATAATATGGCTTACAGCGAACGAACAAATGCCGCCCAAGCCCCGCGCGGCATTACATTCCTGGTAAATTTTAATTCCATCGTGGAAATATTTATGTTTTTCCGCGGTCATGTCTATTGCTTGTCAGCCGAAAATAAAGTATTGATGGTATTCCTGCGTCGACAGGCCGCAAGCTCCTGTTAGCACAGATTTACTAAATTTATATTGAAAGGTTCGAATGGTTTCCGACAATTCATTGGTTATAATAATTCAATCATACGCTATAATAATTTTGGATAAGATTTACAAACATATCGACAGTTGAAAGATAGTAGATATTTAGGTTAAGTAAACGGAAATGAGAGTTCTATGCTATATGCCTTTCATGCTTTTGTGTAAGCAGAGACTATAAATAATAGAGAGCCATAGTCTAAGAACTTTTTGAGGTTCGAAGTCTGAAACGCCGTCTGAACGAGAGCAATCGAACGATACAGAAATAGTAGGAGGAAATTACATTTTGTTGCAGCGCCATCTAGGAACGAGTAGCGTACCTTACGGTTTAGAATCTTTCTAGCATATAGGGACCGTGCGCGTTGGAGAGTCTGCAATCTTGTGGTCTAAATGGAAAACTGAAACTACTCTACGCCAATAGAAGGTGCTGCCTCTAACATTTAACTCACGTACCCTTGTAACATAGGCATAGGATAAAAGGTAAAAGGATAAAAGACGGGGCATGGTATTAACTATACCAAGATTGGACGGGGTGGTCTTATTACACTTTCAATAGGTATGACAGAGAAGGTGCTATTATCGATGGTCCTTTTCATAGTCTCACATTCTTTTATTAGCCTCCCTCCACGCCATTACTTATAGCAGTGGAGGGTCACAAACAGATATAATTCGCGATTTCTTCAAGAATGTTTGTATGTAAACACAGTAATTCTGATATTTTTGTTAGAAAGCTGTGTACGAGGAAACCTGATATTTTTCTTAGCAAGTTTTGTCGGAGAAGGAAAGCAGTGGTAAATTGTTTTGTTTTGTGCTGTAGAAGAGATTTTATCATCATCTATGTCTATCCCTTATATACGGGTGTACGCGTGTGCGGTCTCTAGTTAAATTCTAGCTTTGAGCCTTGAAAGTACAAAAGCCTGCCATCTAGTATACTAATTTGGCAACTTCAATCTGTAATTTTTGCTGTCCGCGCTAATAAACATGGGCGACCTGTGATCTTCAGTTCACGTACGTTCCCAATACAATAATACGTATCAAATTACATTAGCGATGTGCGTGAATTTTTTTTTATTTGACAAAGACGGAAGGTCTCCAAAAATGTACCTATGAACGTGAAGTGACATTCTATTTCTGACAACGGGCAGGGTTAGTGGCAACGAAATTAAGACATTGATATAACAACGAGAGCCAATATATTTAATGTGTATTATTTACGTAAGATTTGCAAAGATTATATATTATTGTTATCCTCTTATTTATCTTAATTAAGATTAGGACGTAGTCATGGCTATGATCAAATACTTGACTTCGATATAAGATAATTACGTTCCACAATATTTAAGAAAATCCTCTGGGAAAATCCGCCAAAAGATGTCTATCCTCGAACAATATATAAGGAAAGTGCTATAAGGAAAATATTAATGTTCTTGCTAAAAATGTGATGACGGACGTGACTTTGACAAGGCAAGATTTGATTATACTAGCTGTGTCCGAGGTTCTGCCTGTAATGGATACGGTTTGTGTATGCCTTGGGAGTGAGATCTTAAATAAACATCGTCCTCCTGGCGTTTGTCCCGGGCCACGATCCGAAAAATAAACACACACACTGGACAGACACAGCTCCAACTCAACTCAACTCAACGCTATAACGACATTGACATTTGCTATTCGAACAGATTTTCATTCAACATTGGTCTCACATTGGTCACACATTGGTAGCACATTGTACCAATGTTGTACCAATGTGAGACCAATGTGTGATCAATGTGAGACCAATGTTGAATGAAAATCTGTTCAAATAGCAAATGTCAATGTCGTTATAGCGTTGAGTTGAGTTGAGTTGAGTTAGGTTGGAGCTGTGTCTGTCCAGTGTGTGTGTTTATTTTTCGAATCGCGGCCCAGGCCTTTGCCATGGCTAAATTGAGCCTAGAGTCCCTTGGCAACCTAATCCTATGAACTGGCGTAGACACTACTTTTTACGACAGCGACTGCCATCTGTCCTTCCAAACTACAGGGAAACTGGATTTTATTGTAATTAGATCCGGTGTCCTCACTATGTTTTTCGTCACCGAAAAAGGCCTTTCAACCCCGAGGGGAAACTAGGCCTTAGTATTTTTTCGCAATAACTACTAAATTCAAAATGTTTTTCTAGTGTACAGGTAAATTCACAAGAGATGGAAGAATCTTGAATCAACATATACTTATGAACCTTACGGCCTTTAATCCTCGGATGACTCGGGTGCCTGAAGGCACGCTACTTTATCAATGCCTTGCATTTTAGAGCAACATTACAACTTGAGATTCAACGCGTAATACTACGATTAACCTACATACATTGTCATTAAAAAACCACAGAAGGCAGCCAAACTTATCTAAACTTGCAACTTTTAAGGCGACCCAAGCGTGGGATCTAGAACTTTGCCAAACTAACCCAGATCCTCCTAAACACAGTTTAAACTTTGGCGAATATGTGCGAAGATTCCTTCGGCGACGGCGGGACAGATTGCACTACTGATGCCATTATTTGCTGAAGCAGAAGTATGTAAGTCAACACTTTTCGAGACTAAGGTTTCGTACGGGGTAAAGTACGGGAAACTTCGATGTAACCTTTCGCCATCTAACGTAACATTATAAACACAACATACTGTAATAACACTAATAACCTTAGAACTTTGATTGGACGTATTGAACTTATGAAACAAAGCACCGTTAAATCCATTAGCAGCAATTTGAGTTTAAAACTTTGTCGTACTAACATAACAAACTCATAATAACCTCAACTTGCTACATACTATGACAGAGTATTCATATTTTCAGCAGCGTTGTTCAGTCACCGGCAATAGTAAGTGTACAGGACATGGTCATTTGATTATGAAGTTTCGAGCTCCCTGTTTAACTAACACTTAATGAAATCCAATTTTTATATGAGCTAAAAAGCTCTTTAAAATCTTAAGGGGAAAACAGTTTGTCAAGATTTGTTACTATTAATCATCATAATAACAGAATAAAAAATGAATTAAGTATTTTGAGAGAGATATTCGTAATATAGGTATAGGTTTTTCATTAGAACTTACGACGAATAAGATAAAAGGTTCCCAATTATCTTTAAAATAAAACATCCTAACATATTAGCTACTAAATTTTTGTTATTTAATTTTGTCACTCAGTAACTCACTGATGACGATCATCATATATCTAAGGTACCTCTAGCAGTCTCACAAGCTCCAAATTTTGAATACTTCTAGTGCTATAAAGCCACTGAAAATTTAAACATCGTACGGCTAAATTTAAACATACGTATAGCACAAGACGGCCTGTCAATGTGTACATATCTAGACACGCAGCAGCGTGTCAAGCCAAGTTCAAGCAAAGGAACTGGCTAGCCAGCGCCGAGTGTATATTACATGAACCACTTGGTGCCACTTTTGACCCTTCTATAACTCAAAACCTCTTTAACGTAAACACATAAAACTACGTGTGTTTAATTATATCCATAAGGACATCTAGAAGCCCAAATTTCATGAAGCTAGCTCAAACGGTTATAAAGATATGAAGGTCAAAAAGTCGTAAATTTTAGCACTGACTGACATATAGTACCTAAATCTAACCTACTAAACCTAGAAGGATGAAATTTGGAATCCAGCGCGGTAATTATATGTAAGCGTCGGAAAAAATCTAAAAATAAAAAAAAAGTTAAAAAATAGGGGGGGTTCGACTTGGCCAGTTTTATATATATATATATATGTTGAATGACTTTATAAAATTACTGATGTAATGAAAACTGGCCAAGTCAAATCTAACCTACTTTAAGATCTCACATTTCTAAATAACAGCAATTGTTATAGGTATCCAATAAAGCAAAGAAATAGAGTTTAATACTTGTTCATAATGTTATTTTGTTCCTATAAATACATATTTGGATTTTGCATAGAACTTGGCACTCATTTAGATCTCCATTATTTTTGCGGCGAAGCCCACAGCCAAGCATAATTTTTGTATTGAACTTGGCTCTCCTTTTTTACATTTATGTTTTTGGTGGGATCATATTATACTGTAAGATTGAAACAACGTTGTCGGCCATAATACTTTTATTTCTTTCTCACTTTAACTCTAACATAATCCTATGTCTATCCCATTCTCGCAATCATTCATTCATCTCTCTCTTTCTTTGGTGTATCCACGCATGCTAGCTCTTTCAGTCCTTAGTACGTTACGGTTTACACAGATATTTAAGCATGCACCTTACATGCCCTCTGAAATATATATATGCAACTAGACACTTTTTGCATATGTACTCGTATATTTCACACCTTACATGTTCTTAGTATCTATAATATGGTACTAAATGTATAAGGAACCATTTATTATGAAGTTAAGTTGTTTACATTATTACTTTCAAAAACCAGCGTAATGGTGTTACTTTAACAATGACACAATGACACAGTCTTTGACTGAAATTGCATTTTAAGTAATAAATCTACGATCTGAAACTGTTGTTTTGTTTATGATTAGTTTCATGTAGTTATACGGTTAAGTATATATCTCCTATTTTAGCAACTGCAACTTTATATGACTCATTTAAAAAAAAATGTATTTAATGTTTATATGTAGAAAAAAAAATATTAAAAATGTTTGTTTAATATCTACTATCTCTATTACACATATAATGATGCATTTGCTAATTGACAATGAAAGTATGTTTCTATAATTTATGTCTTAAACTAAATATCGTTTATGCTAGAAACTAATGGTATGTGTTAATATTATTTTCGTATGTATGGTATGTGGTAAGTTTTATACAGTAACTAGCCTTTTCCCGCGGCTTCGCCCGCGTACTATAAGTCTCAAAAAGGATACGATACCCCTGCTGATTTTCAGACTTTGTGACCACATTTGCCCCTTTTGGGGTTGAATTTTCAAAAAACCTGAAACACGTGTTTACTGATTTATCGTTAGGAATACTCCTGTGAAGTTTCGAATAAAATAGTCTAACAAATTTTGATTCGCCATACAAACTTTGGACCCCCATTTTACCCCCTCAGGGAGTGAATTTTGAAAAATCCTTTCTTAGTCCATCCCTAGACCTTATAAGAAACCTACGTGCCAAATTTGGAATCTCTAGAACCAGCGGTTTGGGCTGTGCGTTGATATGTCAGTCAGTCAATCAGTCAGTGAGTCAGTCAGTTTCTTCTTTTATATATTTAGATAGGTAGTGAATTTGCCCTCAAGTAACATATCTGTGACGAATCAACTTAATTTTACATTGAGGCAATCTTTATAGTTTTTAGTGGACTTTTTGTATACCTTTTTTTATTATTATTATTAATATAGATATATATATATATATATATATATATATATATATATATTTTCTCAAACATGCTCGGAAATGTTCCTGTTACGTTAGTAATTAGAGACCAGTAGGGACTCTATTCCAAGGCAGGTTCAGCGCGACGTACGTAAAGGATTTTCATACAACATTAAATCACTCAGCCAGTAACTGAAGCACTAAACAAGTAATTTTATTTCCTTACATGTTTGAGAAAAGCACTATACATGCTTCGACCGTAATCAGCTTACCTGGCTTCGTATTGTAGCCGTCCTCGTCTTCGACTCGGACGGCTACTAAATACTCAGCCAGGAAAGCTTACTTACTGGTCTCTGCAGTAATGTACTAATATATATATATTTGTTTTTTTATTTTTTTATTATTCTTTTGTTTTTAACTTAATTTTATACAAAATTGAGTACAGTTATTGAGCGTGTACAGTAAGTGATTTTAATTATTATTCATGAAATAATGCAATTTAATGTAATCACTCTTTGCTGTTGTTTATCAACAAGTACATTTTACCAAAAATCTAGCACTGCAAAACTGTATTGTACATAATATGCTAAGGAATGAGAAATCATGTTATATAACTAAAGAACACAGTTTACTACGTTTAACTTATATATACCTTATATTTACGTGGCACTGTTGTTTGCCGGCCTCTAGATGTTACAAATGGACGTGTGCTGCCGACTTCACTTGAATGGTCATCTCTGCTAGTGTCATCCTTGTTGGTGTGGTCCTCATCATGGTTGTCATCATACAGGGTGTCATCATCAGGGTTGTCATCATCAGGGTTGTCATCATCAAGGGTATCGTCATGGTTGTCATCATCTGGGCTGTTATTGTCAGGGGTGTGATTAATTGCTGAAATATCTGTAATTACATCAAGGTTATGTGGATAATTTAATTCGTTTCAGAAATTGAGTGTGAACTATTTTCTTGACGCTTGGTTTATTTATGTCTTGAATTTCGTAGCATACAGAGCCAACTTTTCTTATTATCTCGAACGGGCCTTTATATCTCGGCGTGAGCTTGGTGTCTGTTGGTTTATACCATTCATAATCAACATAACTGCCTTCTTGGAAATTATGGTCCAGCCTTCGTAAATCATATTTCTTTTTGTTATATAGGTGTAGGCTTTCAATTTTCTGTAATGCCAATATTCTTGCTTTTGTCAATAGGTCTAATTGAAGGCATCTGTCGCTGTCTTCTGTTAGTGTTCCAATGTGTATTTCATTTGGTGTTATCCGTGGATGGTATCCATGCAGCAAATAAAAAGGAGAATATCCAGTGGTCTTTTGTTTTGAAATGTTGATTGATAAAATTGCCTTTGGGAGTAATTTATCCCAATCTTCTTTATTATGCAAAGCAAATTTAGTCAGGGTCGATACTATCACAGCATTTGCTCGTTCAACCAGTCCGTTATTTGAGCTGTGTATGGAGTTGTTGGTATATGTTCAATCCCATATTTTGTAAAGAACTGTTGCGTTAACTGGCTGGTAAAACAGGGTGCGCTGTCAGATATGTATGTCAATGGTGGTCCGTACACATAAATAATGTCTTCTTCTATTGCGTGCATTACACTTTGTGCGGATAATGTGCATGTTGGTTTTGCAAATAAGTATCTGGTTGCATGATCTATATGGACAAAAATGTAAGTGTTGCCCGATTTTGTTGGTGGTAAAGCTACCATGTGATCTGATGAAATCACTTACATTGGAGTGTTAGGTATTGGGCGTTCTCCTAATTTTCCATAGGCCAATTTGGTACGTCTGTTGGTCCTTGCACATATCATACATGCTGCAGTATATGCTTTAACGTCTTGCCGTAGTGTTTTCCACCAGTATTTGGTCTTTATCTTGTCAATTGTAGTGCTGGAATCCAAGTGACCGTTATCATCATGTGCCATTTTCAGTATCAAAGACCTTATGGACTGCGGTACAACAATTTTTTCTTTATTTGTTAATTCCTCACTGTTTACATGTAATAATATGCCCTCAGATATTTTAAATGAGTTATTTATTTGTTTTAAGTGCTGTGTTGTAACGTCTTTAGCCAATTTTATCTATATTTGCTGTACAAAAGCATCTTTATTTTGTGCCAACCTCAGTCTTTCGATGTTACTGCTTACAACTGTAAGACATACTTCACTTAGTGGGTATCTAGATAGATGGTCTGCAATTACGTTTTGTTTTCCAGGTCGATGGACAGGCGTGAAGTCGAATGGGGCTAAATCTATAACATATCTTGCAAATTTTCTGTTCAGTTTTGCTTTATTAATAATATATGCTGTTGAGTAGCTATCAGTTATTAGGCTAAATGGTGTACCTAGTAGATAAATTCGAAACTTACTTACAATTGCCCAGTGTACTGCTGTCACCTCTAACTCGTTTATGTGATATCGTGTTTCAGCATCTGTTAAACTTCTACTGGCATATTCCACCACTTTTCGCTCACCGTTTTGTATCTGAATCAAGCAAGCACCAATTCCTTGATAAGTACTGTCAGTTTCTAGAATAGTTTCTGCATTTTGCTGAAAATTTGTCAAAATCGGTGCTGTCACAACTTGTTTTTTTAACGTCAAAAATGCGTTTTGTTGTTCCTCTGTTAGTTTTATAGTTTTATTTATACATTTTTGTTTTTCTTCAATGGTTTGTGTTTTGTCTTTCTTTAATAGTCTGTGTAATGGTTGTGCTATAGCGGCATAGTTTTTTATAAAACGACGGAAAGTTCCTGAAAACCTAAAAATGATTGTACTTCCTTTATAGATGATAATGTTTGATAATGTTCAACAGCTGCTGTTCTTTGCGGGTCAGTTTTTTCTTGCAGATGACCAACAATCTTCCCGAATAATGGAATTTCGGTGTCTATGAAAATACATTTCTCTTTATTAAGCTTCAATTTCTTTTCTCTGGTTACTTGAAATACCTTCTATACATATAATAAAGCTGAAGAGGGTCGAAAGTCTGTACATGGAAGATAATCGAAAAAAAGTTGGCTGGGGATACTTAGAATCGATAACAGAACACGTTCCAACAATTTTTAGAATTTTTGTCTGTTTATCTGTTTGTCTGTTTATCTGTTTATCTGTTTGTCTGTTTATTTGACCGCGCATCACGTGAAAACGGCTGAACGGATTTCTATGAAATTTTGTATAGAGATAGTTTGAGTCCCGGGAAATGATAATATATAGTTTTAATCTCGAAAATCAACCCTGGTGGGGGTGAAAATGGGGTTGAAAATTTGTATGGAGAATTTTTAACAGCTGAAACGATTTAGATAGAAATGAGTATGGAGATAAATTGAGTCTCGAGAAACGTCATAGGATAGTTTTCAAACCCTTCTGGGGGTGAAAAGGGGGTTGGAAGTTGGTATGAGGATTTTTTTACCGCTGAACAGATTTAGATGAAAATTGGTATAGAGATAGTATGGGTCTCGAGAACGGACACAGGATAGTTTCAACTTGAACCCCCCCCCCCACCTTACTTTAGAACCGTAGGTCCAAAAAATTAAAAAAATAATAATGGAAGTGAAGCCTGAAAGGTACTTTCAATAAAAACTATCTATCTATCACGTGAAAACGGCAGAACGGATTTTGATGAAATTTTGTGTAGAGATAGTTTGAGTCCCGGGAAAGGATAAAGAATAGTTTTCATCCCGAAAATCAACCCTGGAGGGGGTGAAAAGGGGGTTGAAAATTTGTATGGAGATTTTTTTAATAGAAATTAGTATGCAGATAATTTGAGTCCCGAGAAACGACAGAATAGTTTTCATCCCGAAAATAAACCCTTTCACACAAAAGGGGGTTGGAAGTTGGTATGACGATTTTTTAACCGCTGAACTGATAAAGATGAAATTTGGTATAGTATGGGTCTCAAGAAAGGACAAATGATAGTTTTCACTCCGAAAATCAACCCTAAAGGGGTGAAAAGAGAGTTGGAAATTTGTATAGGGAATCATTAACCGCAGAATCGATTTAGATAAAATTTGGTATGGAGATAATTAATTAAAAAAGGATATAAAATAGTTTTATCTCGGAAATTATCCTTTAAACGGATACAAAAGGGGTGAAAGTTTACATGGGGAAGAAACAACCAATAACCGCTGTCCGTATTTAGATGAAATTTGGTATTTAAATAATTTGTAATTTTTTGGTCAAGGTGTTCATATTTATAACATGTTACCCGTCGATGCTTTAAATTTACCTTTACCCGCTCTTAAGAAATATTTGAAAATGTCATGAATGTCAAAGGGTTATTGCAGGTTCGAATATTATATATGACGGACAAAGACGCATGGCCCAAACCAAAAAACTACTACAACATTTATAGGACACCGTTTAGGTAGGAAATAGTAGTTTATGTAACTGTTACGTAATAAGGGTCCTTAAAACACGAGTGTTTTAAGGCCTAATTACGTACAGTTGCATACACTGCTTTATCTACACTCATATTATTTATTCTAAATGCCGTATTCGAAAACCATAGAATGGCGGCCATTGCACCGCCATGGCCAACTCGATAGTGCCGGCGGTCGGGGAGGCGCGTGTCGGCGGCCGCGCGGGAGCGTGCAGGTGTACATTATGTTATCAAAACTCATAACACATCAATAGTTGAGCATGTAAAGTTAAAATTACGTTACTGCCACAGATAAAAAGCTTATCATAGTAAAATCGGTCGTGGTAATGCTAGCTATTGCCTACCGTTTTCGAACACGTTTTGGAGAACTTACAATATGAGTGTAGATAAACATATCAAACGTTTTGTGAAGCTGTCAGATTAGGATTTATTTTTCTTTATAATTTGTAAAACTTGGGACTGTGATGACTGAGGGTGCGACGAGAGTTTAAATAATAGGAAATGGTTGGTAAATTAATTTACTACAAACCTCAGAAATTGGTCTAGAACCCCCAATTATCCCCTACTACAAAAAAAATATTACAAAGTGCTAACGGCTAAAAATGAAACTTTAACAAGGTCGCGGGTAGGCCTCCCTTGGAGCATGGCGTCTAGGTCCAGTATTTAAATTAGGACGCCCTAGATCCTAGACCCTCGACAAACGTATGACATGTTCAAATAAAACAAACCATTACACAACTTATTTTTATTTATTATGCTCAGACAGTGATTAATACTATCCTTAGGGAACTATAAATTTAACATTCACATCTCTCCTGAATCATAAAGACAGTTCAAATACCTGGGGCTTAACCAGAAATGATCATCGCCATCATCGGCTATAACCGTGTCAAAAATTCTAAATGTTTAACAAAATTACTTAATATACAACCTAACAAAAGGTAGCGCTCCTCTCCTTTCTTCATACCCCTTATTACATATTAAATATATGTTGTATGGAGGCAGGCGCTGCATCAACTACCTGCTAACCCATCTTCATATTATATAGGTATATCTTTTACATGGTGCGTTCACGAAGGAAACACAACGCTCAAACAAGGACGGTTCGTTATAAGTTATAAGGAACTGAAAATTGACTTACAGTCTTCCGCAATAAAGCTATGGATATTTCCCCTATATATATTTTAAATGGTAGTGTTCCTGGAACCAAGGATGTCCCCAGAAGGCTGGGGCGCGTCCTACCATTCCGGTGTGATCCGCTCTGGGCCCGCGTGAAGTTGACCACCCCAAACCGTTTGCCCGCAAATGGCATATCGGTATCGTTAGTTCATCGTTAGTTCATGTTTGTTCAGCAGGTTAAATCGTTAGGACCCGATCGTAACGTCGATTTTTTTAAAAAACAAAATGGGGTGGCTAACTTCACGTTAACCACCCCAACCAACTTTTTTTGCTATTTCTATTTTTATATCGAAAGATATTCGTTAGTTCATTATAGTTCACCAAATCAAATCGTTAGGACCCGACGCAATCATTTATTTTTATTTTTTGAAAGTGGGGTGGCTAACTTCACGCCAACCACCCCACCCTGGAATCGACAGATCTAACTATGTGGGGGCATCGGGCGACGTTAGTTCACGTTTGTTCAGGCATTAAAAACGTTAGGATCCCATCAGTATTGCCAGAAAAAAATAAAATCGAAAATTTGCTATTGGCGGCTGAAGGCAGGTATGTTAGGTGTCGTAAAAAGTTATACAATCGGGTCCTTACGATTCTTCAGCCTAAACAAGCGTCTGCAGGCCTTACTTAATCGATACAGTACGGTATCTTGCGGGCAATCAAAAGAGAAAAAGAGATTTCCGAGGTTTTAGATTTTTTTTCATACTATGGGGTGGCTAACTTCACGCCAACCACCCCACCCTGGAATTGACAAATCTAACTATGTGGGTGCATCGGGCGACGTTAGTTCACGTTTGTTCAGGCATTAAAAACGTTAGGATCCCATCAGTATTGCCACAAAAAAATAAAATCGAAAATTTGCTATTGGCGGCTGAAGGCAGGTATGTTAGGTGTCGTAAAAAGTTATACAATCGGGTCCTTACGATTCTTCAGCCTAAACAAGCGTCTGCAGGCCTTACTTAATCGATACAGTACGGTATCTTGCGGGCAATCAAAAGAGAAAAAGAGATTTCCGAGGTTTTAGATTTTTTTTCATACTATGGGGTGGCTAACTTCACGCCAACCACCCCACCCTGGAATTGACAAATCTAACTATGTGGGTGCATCGGGCGACGTTAGTTCACGTTTGTTCAGGCATTAAAAACGTTAGGATCCCATCAGTATTGCCAGAAAAAAATAAAATCGAAAATTTGCTATTGGCGGCTGAAGGCAGGTATGTTAGGTGTCGTAAAAAGTTATAAAATCGGGTCCTTACGATTCTTCAGCCTAAACAAGCGTCTGCAGGCCTTACTTAATCGATACAGTACGGTATCTTGCGGGCAATCAAAAGAGAAAAAGAGATTTCCGAGGTTTTAGATTTTTTTTCATACTATGGGGTGGCTAACTTCACGCCAACCACCCCACCCTGGAATCGACAAATCTAACTATGTGGGGGCATCGGGCGACGTTAGTTCACGTTTGTTCAGGCATTAAAAACGTTAGGATCCCATCAGTATTGTCAGAAAAAAATAAAATCGAAAATTTGCTATTGGCGGCTGAAGGCAGGTATGTTAGGTGTCGTAAAAAGTTATACAATCGGGTCCTTACGATTCTTTAGCCTAAACAAGCGTCTGCAGGCCTTACTTAATCGATGCAGTACGGTATCTTGCGGGCAATCAAAAGAGAAAAAGAGATTCTGAGGTTTTAGATTTTTTTTCATACTATGGGGTGGCTAACTTCACGCCAACCACCCCACCCTGGAATCGACAAATCTAACTATGTGGGGGCATCGGGCGACGTTAGTTCACGTTTGTTCAGGCATTAAAAACGTTAGGATCCCATCAGTATTGCCAGAAAAAAATAAAATCGAAAATTTGCTATTGGCGGCTGAAGGCAGGTATGTTAGGTGTCGTAAAAAGTTATACAATCGGGTCCTAACGATTATTCAGCCTAAACAAGCGTCTGTAGGCCTTACTTAATCGATACAGTACGGTATCTTGCGGGCAATCAAAAGAGAAAGGCATTTCCGAGGTTTTAGATTTTTTTTCATACTATGGGGTGGCTAACTTCACGCCAACCACCCCACCCTGGAATCGACAAATCTAACTACGTGGGGGCATCGGGCGACGTTAGTTCACGTTTGTTCAGGCATTAAAAACGTTAGGATCCCATCAGTATTGCCAGAAAAAAATAAAATCGAAAATTTGCTATTGGCGGCTGAAGGCAGGTATGTTAGGTGTCGTAAAAAGTTATACAATCGGGTCCTTACGATTCTTCAGCCTTAACAAGCGTCTGCAGGCTTTACTTAATCGATACAGTAGGTTATCTTGCGGGCAATCAAAAGAGAAAAAGAGATTTCCGAGGTTTTAGATTTTTTTTCATACTATGGGGTGGCTAACTTCACGCCAACCACCCCACCCTGGAAAAACAAATCTAACTACGTGGGGGCATCGGGCGACGTTAGTTCACGTTTGTTCAGGCATTAAAAACGTTAGGATCCCATCAGTATTGCCAGAAAAAAATAAAATCGAAAATTTGCTATTGGCGGCTGAAGGCAGGTATGTTAGGTGTCGTAAAAAGTTATAAAATCGGGTCCTTACGATTCTTCAGCCTAAACAAGCGTCTGCAGGCCTTACTTAATCGATACAGTACGGTATCTTGCGGGCAATCAAAAGAGAAAAAGAGATTTCCGAGGTTTTAGATTTTTTTTCATACTATGGGGTGGCTAACTTCACGCCAACCACCCCACCCTGGAATTGACAAATCTAACTATGTGGGTGCATCGGGCGACGTTAGTTCACGTTTGTTCAGGCATTAAAAACGTTAGGATCCCATCAGTATTGCCACAAAAAAATAAAATCGAAAATTTGCTATTGGCGGCTGAAGGCAGGTATGTTAGGTGTCGTAAAAAGTTATACAATCGGGTCCTTACGATTCTTCAGCCTAAACAAGCGTCTGCAGGCCTTACTTAATCGATACAGTACGGTATCTTGCGGGCAATCAAAAGAGAAAAAGTGATTTCCGAGGTTTTAGATTTTTTTTCATACTATGGGGTGGCTAACTTCACGCCAACCACCCCACCCTGGAATTGACAAATCTAACTATGTGGGTGCATCGGGCGACGTTAGTTCACGTTTGTTCAGGCATTAAAAACGTTAGGATCCCATCAGTATTGCCACAAAAAAATAAAATCGAAAATTTGCTATTGGCGGCTGAAGGCAGGTATGTTAGGTGTCGTAAAAAGTTATACAATCGGGTCCTAACGATTCTTCAGCCTAAACAAGCGTCTGTAGGCCTTACTTAATCGAAAACAGTACGGTATCTTGCGGGCAATCAAAAGAGAAAAAGGCATTTCCGAGGTTTTAGATTTTTTTTCATACTATGGGGTGGCTAACTTCACGCCAACCACCCCACCCTGGAATTGACAAATCTAACTATGTGGGTGCATCGGGCGACGTTAGTTCACGTTTCTTCAGGCATTAAAAACGTTAGGATCCCATCAGTATTGCCACAAAAAAATAAAATCGAAAATTTGCTATTGGCGGCTGAAGGCAGGTATGTTAGGTGTCGTAAAAAGTTATACAATCGGGTCCTAACGATTCTTCAGCCTAAACAAGCGTCTGTAGGCCTTACTTAATCGATACAGTACGGTATCTTGCGGGCAATCAAAAGAGAAAAAGGCATTTCCGAGGTTTTAGATTTTTTTTCATACTATGGGGTGGCTAACTTCACGCCAACCACCCCACCCTGGAATCGACAAATCTAACTATGTGGGGGCATCGGGCGAGGTTAGTTCACGTTTGTTCAGGCATTAAAAACGTTAGGATCCCATCAGTATTGCCAGAAAAAAATAAAATCGAAAATTTGCTATTGGCGGCTGAAGGCAGGTATGTTAGGTGTCGTAAAAAGTTATAAAATCGGGTCCTTACGATTCTTCAGCCTAAACAAGCGTCTGCAGGCCTTACTTAATCGATACAGTACGGTATCTTGCGGGCAATCAAAAGAGAAAAAGAGATTTCCGAGGTTTTAGATTTTTTTTCATACTATGGGGTGGCTAACTTCACGCCAACCACCCCACCCTGGAATCGACAAATCGAACTATGTGGGGGCATCGGGCGACGTTAGTTCACGTTTGTTCAGGCATTAAAAACGTAAGGATCCCATCAGTATTGCCAGAAAAAAATAAAATCGAAAATTTGCTATTGGCGGCTGAAGGCAGGTATGTTAGGTGTCGTAAAAAGTTATAAAATCGGGTCCTTACGATTCTTCAGCCTAAACAAGCGTCTGCAGGCTTTACTTAATCGATACAGTACGGTATCTTGCGGGCAATCAAAAGAGAAAAAGAGATTTCCGAGGTTTTAGATTTTTTTTCATACTATGGGGTGGCTAACTTCACGCCAACCACCCCACCCTGGAATCGACAAATCTAACTATGTGGGGGCATCGGGCGACGTAAGTTCACGTTTGTTCAGGCATTAAAAACGTTAGGATCCCATCAGTATTGCCAGAAAAAAATAAAATCGAAAATTTGCTATTGGCGGCTGAAGGCAGGTATGTTAGGTGTCGTAAAAAGTTATAAAATCGGGTCCTTACGATTCTTCAGCCTAAACAAGCGTCTGCAGGCCTTACTCAATCGATACAGTACGGTATCTTGCGGGCAATCAAAAGAGAAAAAGAGATTTCCGAGGTTTTAGATTTTTTTTCATACTATGGGGTGGCTAACTTCACGCCAACCACCCCACCCTGGAATCGACAAATCTAACTATGTGGGGGCATCGGGCGACGTTAGTTCACGTTTGTTCAGGCATTAAAAATGTTAGGATCCCATCAGTATTGTCAGAAAAAAATAAAATCGAAAATTTGCTATTGGCGGCTGAAGGCAGGTATGTTAGGTGTCGTAAAAAGTTATACAATCGGGTCCTTACGATTCTTCAGCCTAAACAAGCGTCTGCAGGCCTTACTTAATCGATACAGTACGGTATCTTGCGGGCAATCAAAAGAGAAAAAGAGATTTCCGAGGTTTTAGATTTTTTTTCATACTATGGGGTGGCTAACTTCACGCCAACCACCCCACCCTGGAATTGACAAATCTAACTATGTGGGGGCATCGGGCGACGTTAGTTCACGTTTGTTCAGGCATTAAAAACGTTAGGATCCCATCTGTATTGCCAGAAAAAAATAAAATCGAAAATTTGCTATTGGCGGCTGAAGGCAGGTATGTTAGGTGTCGTAAAAAGTTATACAATCGGGTCCTTACGATTCTTCAGCCTAAACAAGCGTCTGCAGGCCTTACTTAATCGATACAGTACGGTATCTTGCGCGCAATCAAAAGAGAAAAAGCGATTTCCGAGGTTTTAGATTTTTTTCATACTATGGGGTGGCTAACTTCACGCCAACCACCCCACACTGGAATTGACAAATCTAACTATGTGGGTGCATCGGGCGACGTTAGTTCACGTTTGTTCAGGCATTAAAACCGTTAGGATCCCATCAGTATTGCCACAAAAAAACTTAAATCGAAAATTTGCTATTGGCGGCTGAAGGCAGGTATGTTAGGTGTCGTAAAAAGTTATACAATCGGGTCCTTACGATTCTTCAGCCTAAACAAGCGTCTGCAGGCCTTACTTAATCGATACAGTACGGTATCTTGCGGGCAATCAAAAGAGAAAAAGAGATTTCCGAGGTTTTAGATTTTTTTTCATACTATGGGGTGGCTAACTTCACGCCAACCACCCCACCCTGGAATTGACAAATCTAACTATGTGGGTGCATCGGGCGACGTTAGTTCACGTTTGTTCAGGCATTAAAAACGTTAGGATCCCATCAGTATTGCCAGAAAAAAAAAATCGAAAATTTGCTATTGGCGGCTGAAGGCAGGTATGTTAGGTGTCGTAAAAAGTTATACAATCGGGTCCTTACGATTCTTCAGCCTAAACAAGCGTCTGCAGGCCTTACTTAATCGATACAGTACGGTATCTTGCGCGCAATCAAAAGAGAAAAAGCGATTTCCGAGGTTTTAGATTTTTTTCATACTATGGGGTGGCTAACTTCACGCCAACCACCCCACACTGGAATTGACAAATCTAACTATGTGGGTGCATCGGGCGACGTTAGTTCACGTTTGTTCAGGCATTAAAACCGTTAGGATCCCATCAGTATTGCCACAAAAAAACTTAAATCGAAAATTTGCTATTGGCGGCTGAAGGCAGGTATGTTACGTCGAATTTCTGTCAAATGAGTTGTTCCCAAGGAACAATTGTTCTACGGCGCGTAAATACGCATTAGGTGAACTACCGAAACAACTGTCTCTTGGGGACGAGACATATACTTTAACAGGTGTCGTAGCTTACATACACCATCACTACGTCGCGTATTGTTTATCGGTATGCGCTTGGCGTAAATACGACGACCTCTCTAAGAGAGATATAACATCTGAGGAGACGACGATAGTATGGCCTTCGATATTGATGTATGTAAAATAATTTTGTAGTGTAAAATTACCCAATTACCTATCTCGATGCCAAATTTGAACTTTCTAGGTCATCTGGAACAGGGTTAGAGTTTTGGTCTATAGGTCAATGACGATTTTTGAACGTTAATATCTAAATAATAGTTTAGTGTGTTTATGAAACTTGGAGAACATATATTTCGCAAGTTTCAATACCAAAGTTATCGACATAGCTCAAAGAATTAGCAAGCTGAAGTGGCAGTGGGCCGGCCATATCTCGCGAAGAACCGACAACCGCTGGGGTAAACGTGTTCTTGAGTGGAGACCGCGTCTCGGCAAACGTAGTGTAGGACGCCCTCTAACCAGGTGGGATGACGATCTGCGAAAGACTGCAGGCAGATTCTGGATGCGGCAAGCTGAAGACAGGGCGCTATGGCGCTCATTAGGGGAGGTCTATGTCCAGCAGTGGACTAATATAGGCTGATGATGATGATGATGATGATGAAGTTTCAATATATGAACCAAATTTGACATGTTTATGTGAAATAGTTTTTGAGTTATGAAGGGGTCAAAGGTGGCTCCAAATGGTTCATGTAATATTAACACAAAATACTTCTCCAAGTAGTATATTCAGAGATGGGCATTAATCGATAAATTTTTTAGTTAACTAATCAATCGATTAAAAATATCAATCTTATTTTTTTAATTGTAACTAATTTAGTTGCAATTAAATTAGTTGTGAGAATGTTCGACTAACAATTAAATTAGTTTTACTTTCAATCGACTAAATTTCACGGTTAAATCTATATCAAAACTCGTTAGTCACTCGTTTTTGCATTTTTTATGCATTTAAGATGCAATATACTCGTACATAACTTGCAATATGTGACTAGGAGTAGGTATGTACATTGTATAGGTACTTGTATGTTGTAAGGTTGTAACTATGTTAGTTTGAAGCAGATATCTTCAACCGATTGAGCTAAAATTATATTTACACGTTTAATTTGAAATGGTTGAATGACAGTTTAATGTTATGGCACCATCGAGCTGATCTGGTGCTAGCCCCAGCAGGTGACTATAATAATACCATACACTAGAGTTCGGACTCGTTGATGTCCTCTGAATGCGTAAATGACGATTGTCAAAGGAATTCGGTTGGTTATAAAAAATTGTTATAAAAATATTTAATAAGTTACTGATTAGGGTTTATGTCTAAAATATTGAACATGTTGTCATGAATAATTATAGATTTTAGGTGCTTAAGTTATTGCTTACGATGCTCAGACGATTAGTACTGCAAAGTGCAAATGTAGGTAAAGGTTTAAGGACACGGACGCCAGGTATAAAGTAAGAAAGAGAACGATGTATGAAGAAAGGAAATCGTTACATGCACTGCATCGCTGTGACAACAGAGACGTTGTTCCGATATTTCCCCACAACTCCGATATACACGGTGAATCTGAGTAACCCGACAGATTTTAACCATAAATTCCTGATCATAATTGGAGACAAAAATGTCGTATAAACTTTTCTGGAATTGGCCTTGTTTCAGAGTTACTACCAATTAAATAATAAAACATTTTTTATTGTGACTCAGTACAAAACGCTTTTTTGATGGCGATTTCACCCTTTATGGGGTCTTGTCTAGACATTCTTATTGAACGATATCAAAGTGCCAAGGAATACTTTACATAAACTATTTTTTTTTACGAAAAAAAATGTATTTATTTATTTTAATCGACAGTTTTACCAATAACATTTATGTTTTTATGTTCAAAAGCATTAAAAAAATCGAAAAAAAGCAAAAAGCAATTTTTTTTTGGCGAAATTGACCTAAATTCATAGAACATTTATTAATCCTTATGCCCTCAGGAATTTATGGTTAAAATCTGTCGGGTTACTTAGATTCACCGTGTATAACATAACATAAATACTCTTTATTGCACACCTCAAATAATAGACACAAAGACATCTGATGGTGACTGTACACAGTTCTTATTTACCCTTTAAGATTAGGGAAATTCAATCCAATTTCAGAGAGATGCACTACTTAATTACTTACTTACATGATGGATAACAAAAAGTTTTTGACTTAAGTTTCATTTTTGTTATAAGCTTTATGACTATCGAAATTTGCGGGTTAAGGAGCTCTGACGAGCTCTAACATGACGGTTTGTAGCATTGCCATCCAAACTAAACGTTTGATATACAATTTTAGCTCATTTGGTTGGTATTATAGTTAGCAAAGAGATCTCATTCCATAAATAATCAAAATATCGTAGGGAATAAGTACATGACCATTTTATTTGTATACATCCGTTAATATGTCCTGAAGGCTGAAGAATCGTAAGGACCCGATTGTATAACTTTTTACGACACCTAACATACCTGCCTTCAGCCGCCAATAGCAAATTTTCGATTTTATTTTTTTGTGGCAATACTGATGGGATCCTAACGTTTTTAATGCCTGAACAAACGTGAACTAACGTCGCCCGATGCACCCACATAGTTAGATTTGTCAATTCCAGGGTGGGGTGGTTGGCGTGAAGTTGGCCACCCCATAGTATGGAAAAAAATCGAAAACCTCGGAAATTTCTTTTTCTCTTTTGATTGCCCGCAAGATACCGTACTGTATCGATTAAGTAAGGCCTACAGACGCTTGTTTAGGCTGTAGAATCGTTAGGACCCGATTGTATAACTTTTTACGACACCTAACATACCTGCCTTCAGCCACCAATAGCATATTCTCGATTTTATTTTTTTCTGACAATACTGATGGGATCCTAACGTTTTTAATGCCTGAACAAACGTGAACTAACGTCGCCCGATGCCCCCACATAGTTGGATTTATCGATTCCAGGGTGGGGTGGTTGGCGTGAAGTTAGCCACCCCATAGTATGAAAAAAAAATCTAAAACCTCGGAAATCTCTTTTTCTCTTTTGATTGCCCGCAAGATACCGTACTGTATCGATTAAGTAAGGCCTGCAGACGCTTGTTTAGGCTGAAGAATCGTAAGGACCCGATTTTATAACTTTTTACGACACCTGACATACCTGCCTTCAGCCGCCAATAGCAAATTTTCGATTTTATTTTTTTCTGGCAATACTGATGGGATCCTAACGTTTCTAATGCCTGAACAAACGTGAACTAACGTCTCCCGATGCCCCCACATAGTTAGATTTGTCGATTCCAGGGTGGGGTGGTTGGCGTGAGGTTAGCCACCCCATAGTATGAAAAAAAATCTGAAACCTCGGAAATCCCTTTTTCTCTTTTGATTGCCCGCAAGATACCGTACTGTATCGATTAAGTAAGGCCTACAGACGCTTGTTTAGGCTGTAGAATCGTTAGGACCCGATTGTATAACTTTTTACGACACCTAACATACCTGCCTTCAGCCGCCAATAGCAAATTTTCGATTTTATTTTTTTGTGGCAATACTGATGGGATCCTAACGTTTTTAATGCCTGAACAAACGTGAACTAACGTCGCCCGATGCACCCACATAGTTAGATTTGTCAATTCCAGGGTGGGGTGGTTGGCGTGAAGTTAGCCACCCCATAGTATGAAAAAAAATCTAAAACCTCGGAAATCTCTTTTTCTCTTTTGATTGCCCGCAAGATACCGTACTGTATCGATTAAGTAAGGCCTGCAGACGCTTGTTTAGGCTGAAGAATCGTAAGGACCCGATTTTATAACTTTTTACGACACCTGACATACCTGCCTTCAGCCGCCAATAGCAAATTTTCGATTTTATTTTTTTCTGGCAATACTGATGGGATCCTAACGTTTTTAATGCCTGAACAAACGTGAACTAACGTCGCCCGATGCCCCCACATAGTTAGATTTGTCGATTCCAGGGTGGGGTGGTTGGCGTGAAGTTAGCCACCCCATAGTATGAAAAAAAATCTGAAACCTCGGAAATCTCTTTTTCTCTTTTGATTGCCCGCAAGATACCGTACTGTATCGATTGAGTAAGGCCTGCAAACGCTTGTTTAGGCTGAAGAATCGTAAGGACCCGATTGTATAACTTTTTACGACACCTAACATACCTGCCTTCAGCCGCCAATAGCAAATTTTCGATTTTATTTTTTTGTGGCAATACTGATGGGATCCTAACGTTTTTAATGCCTGAACAAACGTGAACTAACGTCGCCCGATGCACCCACATAGTTAGATTTGTCAATTCCAGGGTGGGGTGGTTGGCGTGAAGTTGGCCACCCCATAGTATGGAAAAAAATCGAAAACCTCGGAAATTTCTTTTTCTCTTTTGATTGCCCGCAAGATACCGTACTGTATCGATTAAGTAAGGCCTACAGACGCTTGTTTAGGCTGTAGAATCGTTAGGACCCGATTGTATAACTTTTTACGACACCTAACATACCTGCCTTCAGCCGCCAATAGCAAATTTTCGATTTTATTTTTTTGTGGCAATACTGATGGGATCCTAACGTTTTTAATGCCTGAACAAACGTGAACTAACGTCGCCCGATGCCCCCACATAGTTAGATTTGTCGATTCCAGGGTGGGGTGGTTGGCGTGAAGTTAGCCACCCCATAGTATGAAAAAAAATCTGAAACCTCGGAAATCTCTTTTTCTCTTTTTATTGCCCGCAAGATACCGTACTGTATCGATTTAGTAAGGCCTGCAGACGCTTGTTTAGGCTGAAGAATCGTAAGGACCCGATTGTATAACTTTTTACGACACCTAACATACCTGCCTTCAGCCGCCAATAGCAAATTTTCGATTTTATTTTTTTGTGGCAATACTAATGGGATCCTAACGTTTTTAATGCCTGAACAAACGTGAACTAACGTCGCCCGATGCACCCACATAGTTAGATTTGTCCATTACAGGGTGGGGTGGTTGGCGTGAAGTTAGCCACCCCATAGTATGAAAAAAAATCTAAAACCTCGGAAATCTATTTTTCTCTTTTGATTGCCCGCAAGATACCGTACTGTATCGATTAAGTAAGGCCTGCAGACGCTTGTTTAGGCTGAAGAATCGTAAGGACCCGATTGTATAACTTTTTACGACACCTAACATACCTGCCTTCAGCCGCCAATAGCAAATTTTCGATTTTATTTTTTTGTGGCAATACTGATGGGATCCTAACGTTTTTAATGCCTGAACAAACGTGAACTAACGTCGCCCGATGCCCCCACATAGTCAGATTTGTCGATTCCAGGGTGGGGTGGTTGGCGTGAAGTTAGCCACCCCATAGTATGAAAAAAAATCTGAAACCTCGGAAATCTCTTTTTCTCTTTTGATTGCCCGCAAGATACCGTACTGTATCGATTGAGTAAGGCCTGCAAACGCTTGTTTAGGCTGAAGAATCGTAAGGACCCGATTGTATAACTTTTTACGACACCTAACATACCTGCCTTCAGCCGCCAATAGCAAATTTTCGATTTTATTTTTTTGTGGCAATACTGATGGGATCCTAACGTTTTTAATGCCTGAACAAACGTGAACTAACGTCGCCCGATGCACCCACATAGTTAGATTTGTCAATTCCAGGGTGGGGTGGTTGGCGTGAAGTTGGCCACCCCATAGTATGGAAAAAAATCGAAAACCTCGGAAATCTCTTTTTCTCTTTTTATTGCCCGCAAGATACCGTACTGTATCGATTTAGTAAGGCCTGCAGACGCTTGTTTAGGCTGAAGAATCGTAAGGACCCGATTGTATAACTTTTTACGACACCTAACATACCTGCCTTCAGCCGCCAATAGCAAATTTTCGATTTTATTTTTTTGTGGCAATACTAATGGGATCCTAACGTTTTTAATGCCTGAACAAACGTGAACTAACGTCGCCCGATGCACCCACATAGTTAGATTTGTCCATTACAGGGTGGGGTGGTTGGCGTGAAGTTAGCCACCCCATAGTATGAAAAAAAATCTAAAACCTCGGAAATCTATTTTTCTCTTTTGATTGCCCGCAAGATACCGTACTGTATCGATTAAGTAAGGCCTGCAGACGCTTGTTTAGGCTGAAGAATCGTAAGGACCCGATTGTATAACTTTTTACGACACCTAACATACCTGCCTTCAGCCGCCAATAGCAAATTTTCGATTTTATTTTTTTGTGGCAATACTGATGGGATCCTAACGTTTTTAATGCCTGAACAAACGTGAACTAACGTCGCCCGATGCCCCCACATAGTTAGATTTGTCGATTCCAGGGTGGGGTGGTTGGCGTGAAGTTAGCCACCCCATAGTATGAAAAAAAATCTAAAACCTCGGAAATCTCTTTTTCTCTTTTGATTGCCCGCAAGATACCGTACTGTATCGATTAAGTAAGGCCTACAGACGCTTGTTTAGGCTGTAGAATCGTTAGGACCCGATTGTATAACTTTTTACGACACCTAACATACCTGCCTTCAGCCGCCAATAGCAAATTTTCGATTTTATTTTTTTGTGGCAATACTGATGGGATCCTAACGTTTTTAATGCCTGAACAAACGTGAACTAACGTCGCCCGATGCACCCACATAGTTAGATTTGTCAATTCCAGGGTGGGGTGGTTGGCGTGAAGTTAGCCACCCCATAGTATGAAAAAAAATCTAAAACCTCGGAAATCTCTTTTTTCTTTTGATTGCCCGCAAGATACCGTACTGTATCGATTAAGTAAGGCCTGCAGACGCTTGTTTAGGCTGAAGAATCGTAAGGACCCGATTGTATAACTTTTTACGACACCTAACATACCTGCCTTCAGCCGCCAATAGCAAATTTTCGATTTTATTTTTTTCTGGCAATACTGATGGGATCCTAACGTTTTTAATGCCTGAACAAACGTGAACTAACGTCGCCCGATGCCCTCACATAGTTAGATTTGTCGATTCCAGGGTGGGGTGGTTGGCGTGAAGTTAGCCACCCCACTTTAAAAAAATAAAAAAAAATGATTGCGTCGGGTCCTAACGATTTGATTTGGTGAACTATCATGAACTAACGAATATCTTTCGATATAAAAATAGAAATAGCAAAAAAAGTGGTTTGGGGTGGTTAACGTGAAGTTAGCCACCCCATTTTGTTTTTTTAAAAAATCGACGTTACGATCGGGTCCTAACGATTTAACCTGCTGAACAAACATGAACTAACGATGAACTAACGATACCGATATGCCATTTGCGGGCAAACGGTTTGGGGTGGTCAACTTCACAGCACCCCGCTCTGGGCCGATTCCGGAACCGAAATAAAAAACCCTGGAATTAAAATATTCCCGTTAAAAATAAAATCCTTTAAATATTAATTAATTTCTAATTTCTTCCACAATAAAGCCCAAGATAAACAAGATGCCTTGTAATCCACTTACCAGAATTAACTGGGTTTTCTTTTATTTGCGCCTGTGACGCGCCATATGGCGGGACCCGTAGAGGTTAGGCCGACAAAGACATGCCCAGGTTTCTGTTTAGGACAAAATAGATATTTTAGGTTACGAAACATGAATAAAGCCACTCCCTACACAATCCTTTACTTATAAACCACGAAAATAACTTACCGAACATGGGTTATGTCCACTCGTGGTCCGACATTTGTTCGGCGAGCAAAAAAAATGCTACCACGCCTAACGAGGCTAAAAACAACGAAACAAAATAGGATTATTCATTGATCCGACTATGGAAATACAACGTTTCATAACCCAAAATCCTCACCATTATATTAAATTATCACCTTGCACACAATTAGCTGGATGACATTATCTCAACGACGAAGGAGCAATCAATGGCGTCCCGGCGAATGAGATATCCAAGCGAATGTAAGATTTTGAATGAAACCTTTGAATGAAACACACACTTGAACTATGTGCTCATATATTCTCTTATTAAAAAATACGAATAATTAAATTAAGTTCAACCTTTTAAAAGGAAAAAATATAAATTCAACAATTTACGAAAAGATATCACTCATTGAATGACGTCGCTTCGACGCAGCGAAACTACTGGCTCGAACAGTGCTTAAGCTGTCACCTATGACAGATACGTCAAAACACAGCCGATGGGCCAGAGCCAAATATTAACAAATTGTTTTGATTCCCATTGAAAATGGTCTTGAACATCAAGTGAAAGTATATCAAGAGTGTGTGTATCATACGACAAACACGATGTGCACCTCGCCTCCGTGATTATAGGAGCGAGTACATGCCAAACAATGGAATTTCAAATACAGCAAACAACCAGACTACAATGTAAGTATTTTCGATCTTTCACGTCTTTAGGCCTTCGATACACAACATTTCAATGTAGATGGTCAATACCTATCTATAAACAAACAACTTACCACTACAAATACCAACTGTCCGCTGGAAATCTCTTAGTTCCTAACATATACAAACACCATCTAACTTACATTTATAAACCTACAAATTGACACCCTCAAAGTGTTACAGTTCATCTTTAGTTGGGTTAAAAAATTAAAATTTTAAATAAATTTTGATCTTTTTGTGGAGTCAGAACTCCGTATCTTAGGAATACAACTACTAACTAACGACCATAAAGAACCGTGACAAAACGTGCGACACGCCAATCGATTCTAACAAAATTCCTATCAACTAGTTATGATAAAATATACAACTCAACTCCTAAAAGACAAAACCTAACTACTAACCTGGTGGATCGGCTGCGTCCATCCAAGAATCTTAAATCCTAGACTTGGATAAACCAAAACAACCTTATTATTACGCTTATGTGACTATAGGGATCCCGTTACAACTAAGAAAAATTTACGATCTAAAGAAGGCAAAACGGCTTTGACTTTATTAAAGATATGCCTGGCTATTTACAACCGAGGTAGTATTGGAAAAGCTATTCTCTTAGCGAAATCACAACTACTAGATCTCGAGGAATGGCTTGTCAAAGACAAGACTGGGCTGGAAAGAAGCTTCTACGATATACTTCTTTCAGCAAGAACATCCATTCGTAGAGAAGACTTAACCGACAGGGAAAAGTTTGCTCCTGGAAGAAACAACGACAAAAATATATTGTGTTGCAAGAATTTGAATATTTAGTGTTATATCTTTATTAGGATACAATCAAAGTTCAAATTGGGTTAAGTTTATACCCGTATTAAAAAGTAAGTATCCCTCTATATATATCTTTATTAGGACATAATAGGGATTAAAGGTTGGTCCGTATGCATCCGGTACCAAAAGTAAGGTAAATATAATCTTTAAGATTTATATTCCTTAAAGGAAAATGAAAGATATCACGAGGGCGTAAGGCGGTTCCATTACGATGATGGTTCGACTTCGCCAGGTCGGACAATATCTTTTATATGAAAGTTACCTAGAAGTTTTCCTTCTAAGGATTTTAAAGCATAGACCAGAGGTCCTAACTTTTTGTGAATGACACATTTGTCATAACGGGGAGCTAGCTTTACTGAAAAGTGCTTAGCCGCATTGGACTATGGAAAACATCTTTTATAGACGATTTGCCCCTCTTCTAGTTCTACGTGACGCTTCCTCATGTTATAATAACGAGCATTACGTTCATGGGAGGCAATCAACGAGTTACGTACTTTCTGGAATACAGATTTGAGCTCTTTAAGCTTTTCAGAAAAAGTACCACTGGTATCCAGTTGTAGAGCGCTTTGATCGATGAGACCTTCGTCATTATAAAGAGAACCTTCTAGAATCATTTGACGACCATGTGTTAAGAAGTACGGTGTGTTTTTAGTGACCTCGTGTTTGGCGGTATTGAGAGCGCATTGGATCTCCGCTATGTTCTTATCCCAGTTACGGTGATCAGAACGTACGTATGATGCAATGGTTCTTACCAGTTCGCGGTTCACGCGTTCCGTTTGGTTAGTCTGAGGATGATATCTAGGGTTATAGAAGACATGTGGGACACTATATTTAACCATTAGGTCTCGAAAGTCTTTTGAAGTAAATTGCGCACCATTGTCACAGAAAATATATTTGGGTACCCCGTGTACCAGAAATATTCCTTTTTCCATACACTTAATTATTGCCTTCGCAGTTATAGTACGCAGAGGAAATAAAGTAACATATTTACTAAAATAATCAGTACACACAAAGAGGTACTGATTTCTCAAATAAGAAGGAGGGAATGGACCGAGAATGTCACAAGAAATTGCTTCGCCTGGTGACGATACACGCCTGGGAGAACCCATAAGACCAGGTCGAGCTAAATTTACAGGCTTATAAGTCCTGCATATTTCACAAGAATCTACATATTCTTTTACATCTTGGAAAAGAGTGGGCCAATAATAAATATCAGCTATTTTAGAATGAGTCTCAGCCACCCCGAAGTGTCCAGCGGTAGGATCATCATGGTACTTATTCAGAACCTCTTTCCGCTCCTCATAAGGTAATACCAACTTCCAGTCAAATTGAGCTGTCAGGCGATACTTATTTTTAGAGTAACGGTAGAGTTTGTCGTTCTCTATTTTAAAGTTGGGAAACAGAGAGGGCTTCTCTGAGACCTTCTTATATAGATCAACATACCACGGATCTTGGGAGGTTGAAACATCAACAGCTCCGAGATGAATACGGGAAAGACAGTCAGGTATGACATGTTCTTTACCCTTTCTATGAATAATTTCAAAATTGAATTGACTTAGTCTGCAAGCCCACCGGTTTAAACGACCAGTTGGATTTTTCAAATTAGAGAACCATTTCAAAGAAGCATGGTCTGTTACAATATAGCACTTCCTACCCTCTACGTAAGCTCGATATTGTTCTAACCCGTATATAACAGCCAAAAGTTCACGTTCAGTCGCCGAGTAATTAGTTTCAGGCTTGTTCAGTGTACGACTGCAATAAGCGATGGGATGATCTACACCGTCACATTTTTGAGTTAAAACTGCTCCGATCGCATACGAAGATGCGTCAGTATGAATGTAAAAAGCTTCGTTAAAGTTAGGGCATTTAAAAATGGGTGCTGATACTAGAGCAGACTTAAGCAAATTAAAAGAATCATTAGCTTCGTTAGTCCAGACGAATTTAACGTTTTTGCTAGTTAACGATTTATCGCTTTGGCATCTTCCGGAATAGGAAAATCCAAAATTACTTCAATTTTAGACGGATCGGTTCTAAGACCATGTCTGTCTACTAGATATCCGAGATATCTAAGTTCGCTTCTGCAAAATAATGATTTTTTCATGTTTATAGTTAAGTTTGCAGACTTAAGTTTATCAAAGCCAGCTTTTAATAAGCGAACATGCTCGTCAAAGTCTGAAGTACAAATAATTATATCTTCGATGTAACAGAACACTTTGCTATCAAATTCCGCGGTAAAGAGAGTATCCATCAAACGTTGCATAGTAGCAGAAGCTCCTACCAAACCAAAACACATTATATTATAGTGGTATAAACCTTTACCGGGTACAGTGAAACTTGTTTTCTCTTTAGACTCTTCACTTAGTGGAATCTGATGATATGCAGCGCTTAGGTCGAGAGACGTAAGGAATTTTGCATCACGCAGATTATCTAGAATGTAGTGTACGTATGGGACTGGGTATGCGTCAGATTTCGAAACCGAATTCACTTTCCTACTATCTAAACATAGTCTCATGTCACCGTTGGATTTCTCCACCATGACTACCGGAGAATTCCAAGGAGAGTGAGATGGTTCTACTATTCCCGCTTTTAACATACGGTCTACCTCTTTTTCCAAAGCAGCCTGCTTAATAGGACTAAGACGATAATATTTTTGTTTGATAGGAGGAGAACCTCCAGTATCTATTATATGTTCTATCAAATGTGTTTTCCCTAAACCAACTTTATCTGTGTCGATTTGGTCGTAAAGACGGTTATTATTAGCTACACGAATTAGAATAGGTTTTTGGTGCTTTTGAATAGCTATGCCACCCGTAGCAAATACAAGATGGCTACCTTTCCCTAGAAAACTCGTGCTGGCACCTGAATCCAACAAAGCCCTAAAATTTAGACTTAGTATATTCAAAAGAGCATAAACTCTGTCATCTCCCACTGGAGGATTAAAGAAAATTGTCTTTTCTGCGTGAAAGGGAGCAGAAGGTTTATAGTTGTTTTTGTTAGAAAAGACAAACTTATTTAGTTTTTTGAATCGGGGTTACATTTTGTACACTCAGGGGTACGAACTCCTTTTTCCCCACATCTATAACAAACGATCTCATGAGAGACCCTACAAGTTTTAGTGGAATGGTTGACCCTACCACAACGAAAACATTTCAAATTGGAAGGGCTTTGAGCTGCAGCAGCCACAAAAGCCTTAGAAGAGTTAGGTAAGCGCGAGGGGAACGACCCCCGTCGATATTCTACCTTAGTTTGAGGAATACTCGAAGAAGAACCTCCTGACTTGTTATGTAAAACCGGTTCACGAAATTGCTGAGCCTTAATTTGGGCCAGCTCCATGCGCTTGCAGAGTGTTTTCAAATGCTGAATAGACTGAACATCATGCAGCGCCAAATCCTTTGAATACTCGGGACGGATGTTCCTCATCATTGTGTCCAGTTTCTCCTGCTCAGGAACCTCCTTGGTAAGTCGCTCGTGCATACCGAGAACCGTAGATACAAAATACACTATGGTCTCCGACTTAGCTTGTGTCCTAGCCCTGATCTCCTGCAACAACTGATGATCCAAATCCGGAATTTCGAACTCCTCCCTCAAAGCTTCGGTAACTTCCTGGTACGACAAAAGCTTAGAACGTTGTGATCTAAACCATGACAACGCCGGACCTTCAAGAATCTCAGGAAAACCACGATATATCCTTGTCTCTGAAATCCTTCTGGCATCTCTCAACTTCTCAAGCCGCGACAAAAATGTACGCACGCAGGTGTCACCTTTAAATTTTAAATTTAACGAATTTATATTGAATGTCTTCTCCGGTTTATAAACTATCTCCCTAATTACTCTCATATCATTAGGAACGCGGTCCTCATCATCCGAACCTGACGATGCTGAAGGACTCTGCACGTGAAAGCGTTCCATTATATTATTAAGCTTCGCTTTCAACAGTTGGACCACCTCGGATTCCTGTTGAAAACGCGCAAGACGACACATAAGATATTTGCACCTAGACGACAATCTATCTATAGCAGACGCAGATAAATCTTCAGTCATTTCCGACTCCACCTCAAGAACACCAACCTTACGTTGACAAATCTCTAATTCAGTATCAGGATCATTTAAAACGAGGTCCTGTAACTTCAGACTACCCTGTTTAGCGAGATCAGCTGTTTGCTTCAACGCTTGACACAAACTGGGCCTGCGTGCTGCTGGGTTCACCGGAAGTTGGCGAATCGCCAATTCATGTGTAATTTCGTCCTTGTGTAAGTGTGCAAGTTTGCACCCAGCCTTAAGAAAATCCATGTTAACTATTTATGTGTAGTGTCAGAATCAGATAAAAGTGAAATTAAGATTTTATAAGATCTTAAATTTTAACTCGTTTATCCGGAAAATATTTCCTTTGAAAAGATATAAGTAAAAGTTTTAAGGTTAGGCTAAATTTATAAGTTTAACCGTCATTGTTTAAGTTTTACTCACACGAAGTTTAAACATCAATATGCATCTTTTTAAAAGTAAACTTAAATTTATTTCGACACAACATAGCACGTCTGCTTTTCGTGGCAGCTTCCGATATGCCGCTACAAAGTGCTGGAATAATCTACCACCCCCCATTAGAAATAGTAAATCGGTAGCCACCTTCAAAGTAAACCTTAAAAAATATCTTTTCGAACAACAAATTATGTAATGTCTATACTGTCTATAATGTGGTTCTAATTTTAATAATGACTTGACTTGTACGTCTTTTATAAACAATGTTTTATTTGTAAGTATTGTCCATGCACTACTGTCTGGGAAAAGCCTCCTCCATAGTTTTGGTTTTGGTTATAAATAAATTTGTAGTTTTACATTGCTTGATGCATAGAGCTAAGTTCCGACTAAGATCTCAGTCTTGGCATTGTCGACCAAAAATCAGCGCAAGATTTGGCGTTTTAAACCTAATTTAAACTGTTTTGTTTTGTTTTGTTTTTTACATGGTTACCCTGAAAACCAGCGCCGTGATAAAAAAGGAGAAGGGGCAATTTGGTACCCGGATCAATGGACATGAGTGTGGTATCGTTGGATAGGTATTTTAAAGACAAAAAAGGTTTTGTATGGCGACCAGTCTCGGATTGCTGTGGGGTCCGAGATATTCGCATCTGAAAATGACACTTTTTAGTATAATTCCATATTATCGAACCGCCCTAAGCTTTACTCGGTTTTCTATGTTTAATAGATAATAATGACCATTATTTATACATAAAACTAATCCTGAAAAATTCAGCTATACAAAAATGTTAACTAAATTGAAATCGGTTAAGAATTTTCCGAGATCTTGCGAAATTAACGAATGGACGAAATGCAGTGGCGCGCGGTACTATTTAGTTATACAGCAAAGCCGTGAAAAAAAGGCTGTCACATCGAGATTATTTAACCAATATAGATAAAAGTGGTGTTGTTGGATAGGTATTCAAAAGACAAAAAGCTTTTAACTACGCGGTTAGCTTATATTCCTGTCTGTTCCGAGATATTTTCCTTCGAAAATGACACTTTCATAGTCACAAACTAGCGGTCGCCCCCAGTCACAGCGTTGCTCGTATTTATTGTGTAAGCTTAAACCATAAACATATATTATATACGGAAGTGATTTTTAGAGCCATGAAACAGAACATGAAAACTAAATTAAAATCTGTTAAGTATGTATTATGTTGCGAATACATAAATGGACCAAACGGCCGCGGCACAGCAATAAACAAAATAATGTTAGCGTTACTCGCAACGAGATACTCGCGATGTAACGGTATATTAATATCTCAATTTATCATAATTTGTTTCCAATATAATAATAATATAATTGTTAATAATTATTAAAGCCAAATCAAAAAATTAGAATTTTGAGAATCAATGTCACTAATTATTAAATCGTGTGACGTTAGTAGGTATTGTATTTATGTAAAGCAATCTTATTTATAGGTATTCGTCAATTAATCCTCATGTTCAATAAATAGGTATTTTAAACTGAATTGTTATGGATTTGTAGCTCGGCGGTAAGACGTCCAACTTTTAATCCGGGGGTATCGGGTCCCACCCCAGCGTGTACCATTGAGTTTTTCGAAACTTATGTACGAGCTATAATTTGATTTTAAAATGATTTTTCGCGAATCGCTTAAGGAAAATATCGTGAGTAAACCGAACTTAATCCCAATAAGATCTAGTTTCCCCTCTGGCTGGTAGTTCAGATGGTAGTCGCTTTCGTAAACATGGCATGCGGACCTCAAGCTAAAATTAAGCTGCGTCATAAACGCTAGAAGAATTAATAAAAATGTGTATTTAATATAATTTATTTTTATCGACTACAAGTTTTTGAAGTCAGATTTTCAGACAATTCGTCAGGGTTACTGCTGTTTTTATTGTTTTTTATATATGTTCAATATTTCAAGGTATGTAAATCCATAATATATATGTACAATTTCTCCTATCCTATATACATACATATCAAATATTATAGACACACCTTGTAGCCTTTTGGGATTTTTATGGGTTCTCGTACCCGAAGGGTGGCTGCGCTCCGCTGTCTGTCTGCCTGTTTGGCTGAAAGTCTGTCTGTCAGCAGGCTGTATTTACGGTAGTAGTTAAGTAGAGAATACAATTGATACTAACATAGAATGAGATGTGTATTTGTACTACCGCTATAACAGTAATAAGAGAGTCGGGCATGGTCCGTTTCCGGTGTGTCCTGACGGAGTTGAACCTTGAGCTTTGGCTTGCTTTCATTGGCCGTCATAGTAGTACCATATTTTCGTAGGTTTGGAGTAAAATAAATGCATAAGAAGCGAGTCGGGACAATGGCTGTTCTGTATCCCCGCGTAAGTGAATATCAAAGGACCGTAAATCGAAAAAATTACATACGTACATATGTATACGGGGGCACCTACACGAAACCATTTTTTTTGTTTATGTCGTAATAATGGATAAACATACTACTTATATAGTACAGAGACCTCATTCTCGATGTGATAATATAGAAAAATATACTGCGTCTATGAACCCGAGTTCATTGCTGCACTCGCAATTGGTCAGTGTTATTTTTTTATAGTAATTCGAATATTTCTTTGAAAAATAACATTTTTTAAAGTCACTACTATAAAAATTATTTTAAACAAAAAATAACCGACTTAGCATCCACCTTTCCAACAGCAAATGCTCGAGCTGCTGTAAAAAATACTCAAATCACTATAGGTGTGCCTATATTAGTTGAAGAGTTCCCTCGATTTCTCTAGGATCCCATCATCAGATCCTGACCTGGTTACAATGGGACCAACTGTGAAGTATACTCTTTCAAACCAAAAAAGAATTTTCCAAATCGGTCCAGCCGTCTTCCAATAATCGGTGAACATACATAAAAAAATAATTTAATTAGACCATAATAATTTAATTAACCGATTCAGTGCGGATGGCACGACAGGCGTGTCATCAATGTTTTTAACGTGTGGCGTATGACACGAGAGGAGTGTCATTATAAAATCGATTAAAACTTCTTCAAATTAAGTTTCAGAAGGGTTCACCCTGAACAAAATTATTATTGTTTGTCACGTAGAACAAGCTTGTACCCTTCGTTTCTGGAATATTCTAGATATTGTTTAAAATTTCCAAAATCAGTTGTTAACAACCTTTTAAAGTTGCATTATTTTTACGAGTTAAACATTACTTACCGATTCGGTGCGGATGGCACGACAGGCGTGTCATCAATGTTTTTAACGTGTGGCGTATGACTCGAGAGGAGTGTAATTTTAAAATCGATTAAAACTTCTTCAAATTACATTATCAGAAGGATTTTCCCCGAACAAAATTATTATTGTTTGTCACGTAGAACAAGCTTGTAGCCTTCGTTTCTGGAATATTCTAGATATTGTTTGAATTTTTCAAAATCAGTTGTTAACAACCTTTTCAAGTTGCATTATTTTTACGGCCTAAACATTACTTATTAAATATTATTATTCATGTAATAACTAATCATAATAACATCTTACAACAAGATTTCAATTTAACTTCAAATTATATGATTTTCAAAAACTCTTTATTTATAGGTATATCAAATTAGTTAAATTAGTAAAAACGTAGCAATCATTTTGCGTGCTTTATCCGTTAACAATTACTTCGAGACGTAAATTATAAACAAATAGACGGAAATGACAGAATAAACTCCTTATTTTATCTCGTTTCGGTAGTATTCTTAGACCAAGGCAAGGATACAAACAGCCAAAATACATAATATACTCGTACGTTAATGAAATAAAATTTTTTTTTTTTCGGGTATGCTCGGAAATGTTTGCCATACTGTAGCAAACTCGATAAGTGAAGTTCCACATTAATCACATTATCGACAAACTTCAGAACACAAATTTTAAGTGCGAGTCTGACTCGCGCACCGAGGGTTCCGTACGAACGTTCCATAAACGCTTGCAAGTATTCGCGGGTATACTCCATATACATCGTTTTTTCCCCCATTAATCCAGGAAAAATCTTAACACCGCTAAGTAGAAAACGAACGTAGGGGAGAGTGGGGTTGGAAGTGCCGGAGGTTTATTGTGCCGACCTCAATAACTTTTTAAATAAATATAGAGATACGGTCAAAATGCGCAATTATAACCTCAGATAACACGCCATATTGGCAACAGTTTTATTTCCACTAATCCTGACGGTTGAGTGGATGGGTGTGCAAGCAAACATTCAGAAGCTATCAAAATGATACACTTCTACATTTTTTCGTGCTTGACCTATTTGGCCTGTATCTGCGCACTTTGAATCGATTCAAGGGTTGTTTTCCTAAATTATAATGATATTATTTAGGTATCTTCTTGTTTAGTTATTTTTTAAATTGATCGACACGGTTCCCAGTACGCCAGCGTTAGTCGGTATCCCCAACTTGGGGCTCAATGTTCCCTTTTGAAAGGGCAAGTTTTTCCCAAAAACAGCTCACCTCGATCGACCTCAATTGTACAAAAAATTTTTTTGGTTGATCATTAGATACGATGCGAAACTACTAAAATAGGACTTAAAGATGTAAAATATTTAAAACATTAGCTAAAGGAGTAGAATCAAATGAAAACGGGTGACTAGAAAAGATATTATTTTTTACATGACGCCCGAAAAAGCATAGGTAGCACTTTGTGGTGTAGAGCATAGACATTTATGACAATCTTTTAGCATAATCTATCCGGAACAATTTGCCCCACTGGTGGCACAACTTGCCCCAAAGAGGGGCTAAAATTTCCGCGATATTGGTCGCATAAATGCTTGTATAAAAAAAACTATTAAGATTTTCGTTGCAATTACTGCGTTGTTTCAAAGAAAAATAAACATTCTTATAAAACTCATTTTTTTATGACAATCTTATGATATTTGAAAATCGGCAAGTCGAACCCCACCCTCCCGTACAGGGTGCATCGTCATCTTTTGGAAAGTTGTGTCACTAGTTTTTGCTACCTAACGTACGAAAGTTGGTATTTGACGGATAATTATTTATCACATCAACCGATTTTTAATACATTATGTGATCAAAGATGGTTTTAGCATGATTTCATGAGAATCTTATAGGGTGGCCGAGTGCGAGTCGGACTCGCGCCTTGATTTTTTTTCTTAAATCCGACTCACGGTGTAGAATCCTATTATTTTTCCTGTAATCTATACGTAAATAACGAATGTCAGTATTTTTTTCAAAATTTTCGGTCCAGCAGTTTAAGAGATAAGGGGGGACGGGGACGGTCAATTTTACAGTTTCGTCATCTCCGTCTGTCCGTCCGTCCGTATGTCACAGCCTTTATACACTGAAACTATAAGACGTATCTTAATGAAATTTAGACTTAAGGTGTCTTTTGTATGCCGCTATTTAGTTATGTAGATAAATTGCAGAAAAAAAAATTTGGGAGGGCGCCCAACGCTCAATATCAACATGTTGCACATCAATCGATAGGTCTTAAAAATTACATCGAAGTTTAACATTTTGTGATTAAGTGAATATTTTCAGAAATAATCGCTTCGAAAGTCAGAAAAATTGTGTCCTCCCCCCTGTAACTTTTTGGACTTACGGTTTTCACATACATTCTACAAAAAATATTTTGAACATTATAGGTTCAGGTATTTTTGAGTTATATTCAAAAAACTTCTGATGTTTCTTGATACGACCTTTTGGTATTCGTTTGGTTCTTATTCCATTGAAGGTACGGAACTCCCCATTATGCGTAGTCCGACACGCACTTGGCCGTTTTTTTTTAAATTACTTCAAAACTACATACGTTAAAAGTATACAAAAAATATATTTGAAATATTAAGCCGTTTTATTTGATATGTCATACATTATAGTTTTGCAAATTTTTAATTATTTCTCATTTACCCCCCACAAATGCCCCCATATTTAAAATTTATAGACTGGCGTTACATACCTGCCTTTGGGTTGCTGACTTACATATGTGTACAAAATTTTTGCTCAATCAGTCTAGTAGTTTCTGAGAAAATTGGCTTTGTGGCAGACAGACAGACAGAGTTCGTTTATTACCGATTTGGTATGGAACCCTTAAAATTATTTTCATTATTGTACCGTTTTAACGGACGAAAAGTTAAAATCTATGCGGAAAGTGAAGTGACATAGTTCGTATGAATTCTCATATAAACCATAACACTTCTTTTTACGCACAAACTCTACTACAATCCATTAATGTATTGTTTTTTACCTTTTAAATATTCCTTTTGACTACGAAATATCAATGCAAATAGCCAATGACAATTATTAAAGCCGCGTGTATATTGTCCGATATGGAATGGTCATTCTAAACTGTAGGGCAAACGGAGATATAAACATTGGTTGTATGCATCATTCTATCTCTTAGCTTGCGAATACGGCCTAATGTCATAGACACCAGAACTATTTACCTATTTACCCTCTTTAAATATTTTATCTAAATATATAAAAGAAGAAACTGACTGACTGACTGACTGATTGACTGACTAACTAACTGACATATCAACGCACAGCCCAAGCAGCTGGTTCTAGAGATTCCAAATTTGGCACATAGATTCCTTATAAGGTCTAGGGATGCACTAAGAAAGGATTTTTCAAAATTCACCCCCTAACGGGGTAAAATGGGGGTCCAAAGTTTGTATGGCGAATCAAGATTTGTTAGACTATTTTATTCGAAACTTCACACGAGTATTCCTAATGATAAATGAGTAAACACGTGTTTCCGGTTTTTTGAAAATTCAACCCCTAAAAGGGGCAAAGGTCACAAAGTCTGAAAATCAACATGGGTATCGTATCCTTTTTGAGTACTTATAGTACGCGGGCGAAGCCGCGGGAAAAGGCTAATTATAAAATAAAAATGTATGCCTAGTACATCAAAAATATTACAATAAAGATTTTACGTTTTGTGATTCAAGACGAATTATTTGTTATCTATATCGCTCGAATAAATAATTCAAGGAGAAATCATGAAAATATTGAATGCATAGTTTTAAATCGCGTCGCACTGTAAAAAAATTATATTTACCCATTCTGTTAGCCGGGCTAACTTAGCCCACTATACAATACATGTATGTATAAAAATTGTACTTAGTAGAAAATGTTTGTGATACCTGAATTTTTAAAGTCACTTACCATCCATTTCAAGTAAAACAGGTAGTTTAAATGCTACTAAAAATTTTAAACAACGTTTTAATCAGTTTACTTCCTTGGTTTGATTTCAAATGAACTCAATCAAGTCTAAATCAGTGAAAAAACACAAAAAAATACCAAATTTTTTACACATGGCTGATGACACGATAGGCGTGTCATCAAATTCTATGGCGTATGGCACGCCTGTCGTGTCATGAAATAATTGTTCGCCGCCACAGCCAAAAGTTTTCGAAAATGGAAGACGCAACGAATCGGTTTAGGCTTCCGCTTCCGTCCCACAAGAACATACAGAGTGTATTCCTGAAAAGTTATCACGTGACGTGAGACAGATACGTACCAAATAAGAAACAACAACATGATAACAAAACTTTTAAACTTAGGTATTCATTACCTATTCAGAACGTTTTCATTTATATTACAAACTTATTAAATAAAATCAATAAGTAGTTAATATATACGTGCAGATATTTAAAGATAATGGATTCATGAAATATGATCTCTATAAACAGTCACTACATATTTTAACTAGATTTTCGGTAAATGTTGCATAATTTGGTTTTACGAAACAAATAATTACATTATTTGTTTGCTGCCCCAAGGTTGTCTGGAAGAGATCGCTCTCTAGCGATAAAACCGCCTGTTGACTACCTCTACTTTTAATCTGTGTACACAGATTGTGAACTGTTCTAGTTTATTGAGGTGTGCAATAAAGAATATTTGTATTGTATTGTATTATTTGTATTTTATTCAACTCAAACTCAAACTCAAACATTTATTCAGTAAGTAGGCCACAAGGGCACTTTTACACGTCAGATAGTTTATCAAAGTAAAATATAATAAAAAAACTACACCGGTTCTAACCCTACATCTCTGACCCGAGAAGAATTATGATCGGCAAGAAACTCGGCGGGACTTATTTTTTCAAAATTATTCTTTATATTATTAGTAGTAGTAGTAAAACACTTTATTGCACAAAACAAATACATGACCAACAAAAGTATAGTGAGTATGTACAAAGGCGAACTCATCCCTTTAAGGGATCTCTTCCAGCTAACCTTTAAGCAACTGAGAGAAATCGGTCAGACATGGTAGACAAAGATTTGTACATTACTTGTACATGACGGCAAAACTACGGAGAAGTTACTATTATTCTTAAAGGACATGTACCGAATCCCTTTCATTCGTTTGTTAATACTTAGTCTTCTCGCTGGATGAGTCAGGTCTTATATTAGCTCTACATACACATAGGAGGAAGTTGTTTCATTATTTCATTAACCACGTTCTATCACTAATAAGTTAGTTAAGCTTTAGATCAACTTGACGTACTTTATTTATCCCATATAGAAGTTATTACTTAGCTTGGTTGATGACATGCAATAAATAATATTTAAACCAGGGGGGGGCGATTTCTCTTGAATCTGACATTTAAAACTCTGTTTTAAACGATAAAATGGTGTTTTAAAAATTGCAGCGCTAGGAATATAAGATCATGATTATTTCAACTATTAATTTCATGCGAAAATAATGGCGACAAACTTTTGTGTACGATTATTTTCGAGCTTAATATTTGAACGCTCTAAGGTCAAAAATCGCCCCTGTAATTTTATATTTTGACCGTAGTTGAAATGGGTAACTCTGACAATCGATGGTTGTTCTCAGCCTAATAGTGTACGAGCCCCGATGCACATGGTTTCGTCTACTCAGAGCATTTTCTTAGGCTCTTCCATTTGTTAAAAGAATAGGTTTAGGTCAAAATTCAACACCGTTTTAAAATAATATTTTAATATTTAGATTTTTCATGAAAATATCCTACACTATAAATGCAAAAAATACGAGTCATTCTGAAAATGATTTCAAAAATATGATTTTTGCCAAATATTTTTATTACAAAACAAAGGGTGAGTGATATATGAGGGTTATTCTTAGGGAAAGCGACTCGGCATAGCTATATGTATGTAATGGCGGTAACCGTTTAATTTTGAGTCTACGAGGTGAGATGTGCAATAGGAGAGCACAATTTTACTTGGACAATAGTTTTGGAAATCCTTTGTCTCAGCAACAAAAGTCCTTTTGTGTTTCCATTATACAAAATTAACTACATTAAAAATTACTACTATTGGCCCTATTTAGTAATCTATAGAAGTAAACGTGTGATATTATTAAAATAAATGTAAATATTGCTTGGTACTAGACGAATTCTGTTCCATTGGGGCTCGTAGATATATAGATAACCTAAGTTGTCAGTCATTGTAAGCCTTCACACCATCTATACGCTCACCGTCAGGCCTTTAGTCATTACGTAACTCTTTTTTAAGAGTAGGTACGAGTATTTTCTTTAGTTGAAATTATAACTTCGGTTAAGGTAAGAAGTACTTCTGCAACATGAAGATTTGAGGATCGAAAGTTTAAAAATATTATTCATCATTGTCATGGATACCAAATACGCACGTTAAGTATTTTCAAAATCGTCAAGTAAAAGTAATTGAAAAGTCAATTACAAGATTTTAATCAATAATACAATGGAGTAAGGGCATATTTATGCCCTTACAAAACATACGAAGAAAACATATAAAGCGAAAATGTATTTAAAAAAGCATCACACATGAAACATTTCGCTTTCGCTTTATATATATTTCCGCAATTTTACGTAGCTTTTGATTATTTTAAACACAGGGATATTTATATTGGTACATGCACTAGCTCGCGGTGAGCATTGGTGGCAGAACGATAAGGCGTCCTTTTTCCCACACACCACATGTATTGTACACTGCACGGTAAAGAAAAACATTATGAGGAAATATGACCTAATCCCAATTAAAATGGCCTTATTTTGTTAAACCTGCCATTCAAACTTATGCCGTTCTTGAGATTTAAAGCACCCCAATATTCCCCAGGCTCTCTTATTAGCAAGACGTAGTAAAAAAGCCGATACAAACGCTGAAAAAATATAATTATAAATGAGGTACACTTACATACATAATTTTACCTTTCATAATACATTGTATACTATACAATTGTGTAAGTAATACTTTAAAACCCTAAAAAATATCATTAAGTATGTAGTAAAAGCATATACATACTTAGTATGTAAAAATACTCTAGTTTTAATATTGCGCATGTGTAGGTATGGAATTAATAACTTCCTTTTATGAAGTATGTTATTATTTAATTTCTTATTTATTTATTAGCCAACAATGTTCCGCTGCTGGGCAAGGGGTCTTTTTATTCCACTCGTCAATCGTTCCGAAGGACCCGTTTCCCGAAAGATATCCTATGTTTGCCGCGACGTCGTTTCCCAGTTAGTGAATTTCTTTGCCCGCAGTCGTTTTGAATATGGCATATGTGTCCTGCCCAGTCCCTCTTAAACCGTAAAGGCTGTCAAAGTCAACTTAAAATAAAACTGTCTCCGTTTGCTAATGCTCTACAAGTACCCTACAAGACATACCATCCCTACATACATAATCGGATATATTTTTACATCGTTAAGAACAAACATATCCTTAATTTTATTTTATGACATTATTTGATTTCTTGCAAAGTAAAGTCCCGTTCAAAAAATCAGGATAAAAACAAAAGTAAGTTGCTTGTTATAACTTGGATCATTCGGAGAAAATTAAAAATTAAAACACATTGATATCAGCGGGCAATGGAATGAGTCATTCTACTTGAGTATTCAACTTTCTGATAAATGACGTCTATCAGTTTAGTTTTTGGTAAATATATTTCCTACTACTACAGTAGTAGAAAAAATATTTACCATTTAAAATAGCAATCACTACAGTTGAAATGGATATGGATGGATCACATATAGCTTAGAAGTATAGTCTGAAGATAAACAAAACAAGTAACTGAATGGATTGTCCTACCGAAAATAGAGGCAAAGGGAATACCAAAGACCGCTGTAGACGGAATCTAAAGGAAAACAGTTAGAGACTGGATGCTAAGCACCAGACATGAAACAATGGAAATGGACTGGGGAGACCTTCACCCTAAGCAGGGCAATGTGACAACTATAAAAATCACAAAAAAGCAATATATTTACAGATTTTATTTTATTTGTTTATTTTATGTTGACTTACATAATAACAAAATGTACACAATAAACTTTTGACACGTATTCTTGCGCTTCCAATATAGCCCACCCAATAAAGGAAAACTAAGAGGAAATAATTCGTGTATAGCCAAATTTTGGTGTAGTTGTAGGCAAAGGTATCTTACACAACATACTAAAAGTACCGGTGGATGGGGGTGCCGCTAGCGGAAAGGGGGGGTTGTAAAGGTCCCTAATTTTGGTTTTTCGTAAATAACTCGGTAACGGTAGCTCATACGAAAAAATGTTATATTGCTCAATTCATCCACATCTAATTTTCTATAAAAAAGATTCTCTGCAATTTTTTGCTAGGATCAATGTTTAATGAGATATCGAGGAAATACGATAAACACTTTTTTAAACTTTCGGAGCTAATATTTACGAAAGTATTAGTTTTATCCAAAAGTGGTTTCAGAATACCCTTATTTTTTTAAAAAGACCTATCTAATGATACCCCACACATTAGGGTTGGAGTAAAAAAAATATTTACCCCCCACTTCATGTGTACGTGAGGTACCCGAAAGAATAATATTTTTTCACATTTTGTTTTAAAACTTTGTCTGCGTAATTAAAACACATACTTATACGAAATTTAATTTCTCTAGTACTAGCCATCACTGAGCAGGGTGAGGAGGGGTCCTACCCTTGGAGTTTCGGCATGTCCGTCTGTCCCCGTCTGTCCGTCCACGGCTTTGCTCAGTGATGTTTAGTACTAGACGTCTAGACGGACAGATGGGGTCAGACGGACTTGGCGAAACTATAAGGGTAGGAAGTGAGGTAGCAGGGTGAGCAGCCTGCTCAGTGATGGTTAGTACTAGAAAATATAAAAATCGTGTGAGTATGTACTTTATTCACGCCGGCAAAGTTTTAAAACAAAATGTGAAAAATTTTTTTTTTCGGGTACCTCCCGTACACATGGAGTGGGGGGGTAAATATTATTTTTACTCCAACCCTAATGTGTGGGGTATCGTTAGATAGGTCTTTTTAAAACAATAAGGGTATTCTGAAACAATTTTTGGATAAAACTAATACTTTCGTAAATATTAGCTCCGAAAGTTTAAAAAAGTGTTTATCGTATTTCCTCGATATCTCATTAAACATTGATCCTAGCAAAAAATTGTAAAGAATCTTTTTTATAGAAAATTAGATGTGGATGAATTAAGCAATAGAACATTTTTTCGTATGAGCTACCGTTACCGAGTTATTTACGAAAAACCAAAATAAGGGACCTTTACACCCCCCTCTCCCCGCTAGCGGCGCCCCCATCCACCGGTACTTTTAGTATGTTGTGTAAGATACCTTTGCCTACAACTACACCAAAATTCAGCTATACACGAATTACTTCCCCTATCAGGCAGTTAAGCGTCTTCGTTTGGTGAGCTAATATTACTTGTATTGATTCAAATTGTGATCTAATATTTTTTTCGAAGTTAGAACGAAAGTTGCCGAACGAAATAATATTACAAAAGTTAAGTAAAAACACACATAAATATTACATAAGTACTGAATAGCGTTTCAAACAAATGCTTGAGGCACTGTTCAGTAACATATTTATGTGTCACTTTTGTGTGGATTATAGATAATTTTGTAATCTAAAATAATTTCGTTCGGTAACTTTCGTTGCTGAGTGTACATCTAATTGCTGTACGGCCTCCTATTAGCCCAGTCGGTAGTGATACTGCCTACGAAGCAGGAGGTCCCGGGTTCGAATCCTGGTAAGGGCATTTATTTGTGTGTTTATCACAAATATTTGTACCTGAGTCATGGATGTTTTCTATGTATTTAAGTATTTATCAATATCTATCTATCATATATATCGTCGTCTAGTACCCACAACACAAGCCTTATTGAGCTTACTGTGGGACTAGGTCGGTTTGTGTAAGATTGTCCTATAATATTATTTATTTATTTATTTATTAAAAAAAAAACAAAATTTGCTGATTTAGATAATGTTCTTTGCATGAAAGTTTTTGCGTGACAATGGCATTCTGGAATTCTTAATGCTGTAGAACTACTACTTACCTCAATAGAAAATCTCAGGAATCTGTTATTTCGATACCTCCTAAATAACGGGTGTAAGTGACATTTATGACAAAATTGTTTTTTATCTATTCAAGTATTTTTGGTATCAAAAATCAATTAATGTTGACTTCCAACTCCTCACTCCTGATCACTGAAGAGGTATTAGGTAGAGGTAGTTTTATATACCAAGACGGTGGTAAACAATTATACCTGAAGCCTGCCTTATGATGCTTGCCGGTTACCAAAGCGGTCACCTTAGCCTATGAATGCCTATAGCTCCAATGTTACATGCGCGTGCCCTTTAAAAACATTTACATTACTTTTAAAACTGCCGTAAATATGCCGTATTTACGGGCGAGTATAAGTTGTCCTGTGTATAGATAAATCTTCATAAATACTCGTAAACGTCAATTCTGGACGTTATGAAATCCGTTTTTACATTTTTAATTTCACATTCCGAAAGGTTCTCTGCGCTTTAGTTTTGGCTCCTTCATGAACAGTTCCTAGTGATAGGCACGTTTTCGAAAGTTTCCGCTTTGTATGGGGAATGTTTCCATTTGGTAATATTCCCCATACAAAACGAGGAAACCTTCGGAACTATGCCCATTACTAATTGTTCCTTTTTAATAGAAATTGTTTGACAACTTTACCGCACGCATGATTAAAAGACGTCGTGCCATCTACTGTAGAGTTTTTACTAATGCTAAATAACACGTGGTGTAGAGAGTGTGAAAACTTAATATGCTATGCGTTCGGAAGAAACAATATTTTTATGAAAAGGTTAATTATTTTCGTTGGTAATTGAGACGCCACTGACGTTACTGCTATAATGATATTAATGATGGATATTTAATCATTCTAGGTAGGTAGGTTAGAGAGGCTAGGTAGGATGTGATCGTATATCGACCACATGACCAGCACGGCAGTAGCAGCTGAGGGTTGCGCCGGGTTACGCAGCAGTCTAAATACTATCACCTTAACCTAATATCCCGTTTATTTTTTTTGCAATACTCTTACACTGTTTGTAGCTGTATTTTTCCGGATGTGTATGGAATTTTTGTAACTCATTGTAAATTGAGTTCCAAATGATAAATATTAAACATAAAATAAATAAGTCAACTTGTGGAGAGTGGCGAGATGTGTGAGAGTAGCAACGTACATGAGCGCCCCTGAGGCAGCCTTGTTGGATAAGCCCACTGCCTCTGGCTTGCCTTAGCCGGCCGTCCGGAGTGAAAACGCTGGAGCTGCGTTCTTGAGGGTGTAAGTGAACACTTTAATGAGAGTTGGCTATATGTTTAAAGTATAGATAGTGTGACAGTCTACCGACAGTTGTCTGCACTTTAATTGCTAGTCTATAAAATGTTGATGTTCATAAAACCTGGATTATATACATAAGTGACAGTGCAAGAAAAAAGGTCGCACTTTGTCGATACGGAGTTATTATTACTTCCTAAAACTCTAAATAAATAAATAAATACTGTTGGACAATATTACATAAACCAACCTAGTTCCCAGTAAGCTTATATATTAAGGCTTTTGTTGTGAGTTCTAGATGACGATATATATTTTTATTTAATTAAATAATCTTACAACTATCATTTACTGTTGCCCAATGCGAACAATAAAATAACTCAGTTCGATCGTCAACTAGGTTACCTAAGTGTACGCAGGGCCCACTTTCAAACGTTCGCGTCCTCGTATAGAGAAATATAGATAAAGAGAAATACTTAAATACATAGAAAACATCTCTATTTCGGAAAAATATCCGAGGTAAACGCACAAATATATTAGTGAAAAAATAAAGCGTCCTTGTAAATCGACAAAGTCGCCCCTTCACTAAACTCTTCGACATTAAAAGCTTAAGAACTTAATTTTGATTTATTACTGTTTAGAGCACTAATTTAATGGTTTTTGTACATACCTATACATACCTTGCTACAGGTGACCAGAGGGCTGGCTCTTTCCTTGCCCAGCGCATATGAATCGCTATTCAGCGTGGCAACTCCGCCAGCCTTCTGGGCACCCTTCCGTCGGGCTCAGAACTTGAGCTTTTTTTTTACTTGTAGATATGTTATTTACATATTTTATGATTAATTTATTGAGTCATATATATGTGTTGTTTTTACCTATGAATAATAGACCCTTTTAATTACTGATATAAAAATAAAACTGTTGGCCGAGTTTATTGTTTATACGTTTAGTGATAAGTTTTTGATTGTTTGTGTCTACTTTAATATACTATAGGATTGTTAATTATTTATATCAGTCAATAATTTTAAAAACTTTTCGAATTAATGTAAGAAGAGACAACGTTCCCTAATAAGATGTATGAGAACCTGATACAGACCCAGCCTGAATTATAATGGACCGGAATGAGGTGTTTATGATGTTCATCATCTATAGTCGAATGATATACTTGTAGATAGTACAGACCTGTAGGCCTAGCACATGAGTGTAGCGACAGTATCTCGCGGTCGAGATAGACATCTGTCACTTTCTGTTAAATACAGTTAGACAGTGACAGATGTCTATCTCGACCGCGAGATACTGTCGCTATACTCATGTGCTAGGCCTACTGGGGTCGTTATACCAAAACGAAGTTAATTTTAGTAGAGTTTGAAATGAATACAAAAGATTACGTCTTTCTCTTACCATTTATAATAAAACAGTATTAACATTTAGTTAAATGAAAATGACACGTTGCATCTAATACCACCATGTATTATTGTCGTATTTTCTACCTGTGAAAACGTTTAATTGGCTCACTGTTTTTACATTACTGCCTTTCTTGTTACTCTAGCTGTAAGTTTTCCTATGAAATAAAAATAAAAATAAAATAATTAGTTATTGAAGAACTAAGAGACTGCTGTTGCTGAAAAAAAAGGGTATTTCCCAAACCACTGTCCAAATTAAATTGCACTCTCCTGTTGCACTTCTGACCTCGGAGGCTCAAGAATTTACTGTCGGTATGGATAAGTCGTGTCGCTTACACTAGGTGGAACCATTTCCACAGCCTTTGAATAGGTAACAATAATATTTTGAAAACAATAATAATATTTTTTCTATAGTTATCAGGCTGGTATTACTTGTATTTATATTGTATAAGTGTTAGGATAGTTTCATTTATAATGCAAAATATACAATAGTATTACTAAACGATGCAGAATGAGATCTAAAACTATTTTCCCTTAAAAACGGGAAAGCCTAAGAAAATGCTCTGACTAGACGAAATATTTACGAGTATGCATCGGGGCTTGTACATAGGTTAAGGATTTTCTTCGTGTTTAAAAAACAAAAATTAATAAGATAATATAAATGAAGAGTTCTAAAAAAAATAATAAAAATTACAAATCTCGCTTGAATACCCTTGTTCTTGAGGCGTGTTGAGGATTTTTTAAATACATACTTATGAAAAAAATTGCATTTGTCTTGGCAAGTTTAGATATGTGGGCAGCTAGACTAAACAGAGTCAACCTTTTTTGTTAATGTTCAGTTGGTCGGTGCAATTGCGTTACTTGATTATTATTTCAATTAATATTAATCTGACAACCAAACATGCTATGACTAAACGTTGTATTTTGATTACAAAAAATATTTATTTTGAAGTGAAACAAGTAATTATATTTATGTGCAATCTTTTCTCTGCATTCTGGTTCGACATTCTGGTTTTAGTAATTATGTTTTTGGTAAATTGTCCCACGAAATTCACAACTTACTGTATAACACACACAGACCGAAATAATAATAAAAATCATCATTTAGGTTACTACGTCTCCGGATACATAATTTTAGGTTATCTTTTAAAAACTTGCCTAATATTTCAAGATTTGAGGCGCTTAAATATTTTTTTATCTGTATCCTTTAATCCTACAACTGAGGCGATTGAATATTTCATAGCCGTCCTTCATTGTACATAACCATTGTTCAGCAGTTGGCTAAAAAAGGAATAGTTTTATATATACCTACCTACATTACATTACATTACCTAATATCGTATAAAGATTAAGTAAGCAATTCCTGGTAAGAATCTTTATTGCAAAAAATACGTTAGATATCAATTGCATTATTAAGTAATTTATTATTTCAAATGTAACAACAATACATGACCTGGTTTAATTATTTCCGTACCGAACGATCCAGTTTTAAGAGTCTGCGTATGTCGAAGATGGTGGGTGCATTCAGTTGAAAAACTCATCGATGTAGTAAGTGTAGTAACGCATCAATAAAAAATTCAAATCTACAAAACTTCTCACTTGACACGTAGCATTTTATGGTCTAACTAGCTTTTTCCCGCGGCTTCGCCCGCGTACTAAAAGTACTAAAAAAGGAGGTTCTCAGTTAGACTCGTATGTTTGTATGTAGGAATCTATGTTTGTCCGCGATCATCTTGCGTTTCGCTGAACTGATTTAGAAGCGGTTTTCGGAAAAGTATTCGTTACATTCTGGAGGTTTCGGTATACCACGTTTTGAAGACGGCGGTTCCCTCATTTTTTATTTTAAAGAAATTATTGCAATAATTGTTTAATTGTTACGCCATCAACGACTTACTACCGAGAGATTATGATTAATACAGATTTCTACTCTTGAATAGAAGCTTTTCCCCGCGACTTCATTTGCGTGGAATTAGTAATCCACCCTCCTTTTTACCCGCTTAAGGAATGACTTCTGGGATAACAACTATTATATATCCTTTTCCAGAACGCAACATATCTCCATACCAAATCATCTAAATAGGTTCAACGGTTATTAATTTCCCATACAAACTTTCAACCCCCGTTTCACCCCCTAGAGGGTTGATTTTCGAGATATAAACTATCCTATATTGTTTACCGAGACTCAATCTATATAATATGTACCAAGTTTCATTTCAATCGTTTGTTAATAATTCGCCATACAAACTACCAACATGTTTTCTACCCCTCTAAGATTGATTTTCGGCTTAAAAAATATTCTATATTGTTTCCTGGGACTCAAACTATATCCACAACAAAATTATCTAAAACGGTTCGCGGTAAAAAAATCTTCATACAAAGCTCCAACCCCCATTTCACCCCCTTAAAGATTGATTTTCGAGATAAAAACTGTCCCATGTCGTTTCCCGGTACAAAAACTATCTCTATACCAAGTTTCATCTAAATTGGTTCAACGTTTAAAAATTCCCCATACAAACTATCAACCCCCATTTCACCCCCTTAAGTGTTGATTTCGTAATCAGCGACCCGATGAACGATAGAAACAATACCCATGTTGATATTTAAATTTTGTCACCACATTTCCCCCTTATGGGTTGAATTCTCAAAAAAGCTGAAATACTTGTTTTCTCATTTATCGTTAGGAATACTCCTGTAAAGTTTCGAATAAAATAGTTGAACTAATCTCGTTTCCCATACAAACTTTGAACCCCATTTCTAAGTGCATCCTTATGCCTTATAAGGAGCCTAGGTACCACATTTGGAATCTCTAGAACCAGCGGTTTGGGCTGTGCGTTCGTCAGTCAGTTTCTTCTTTTATATATTAAGAAGATTGCAATTTGGCACAAATACTTTCAAGAATTTTCATGTCCACAATATTAAATTTCAAAATCGATGCCATTTTCTTAATTAACGTCCCAAAAAATCACAAAAACGACACCCATATGGATATTTAGATATTTCAACCCCATTGTACCCTAACAGGGGAGATGGTATTTCACGTCCGCCACGTCGGATTTTAAAATCGTTGTTGTTTTCGTAATCAACGACCCGATAAACCATAGAAACAATACCCATGTTGATTTTCAGACTTTTTGACCACATTTCCCCCTTTTAGGGGTTGAATTCTCAAAAAACCTGCAACACGTATTTACTCATTTATTGTTAGGAATACTTCTGTGAAGTTTCGAATAAAATAGACTAACTAATCTTGTTTCCCCATACAATCTTTGGACCCCCATTTCACCCCCTTAGGGGATGAATTTTGAAAAATCCTTTCTTAGCGCACCTCTAGACCTTATAAGGAACCTACGTGCCAAATTTGGAATCGCTAGAACCAGCGGTTTGGACTGTGCGTTGATAGATCACTATGTCAGTCAGTCAGTCAGTCAGTCAGTCAGTCAGTCAGTCACCTTTGAGTTATATATATATAGATGTTATCTTATCGTATTATATTTATAATTATCTTGGGACATATTGGACGGTAACAATTCGCTCTAACGGTTCAAACCAAAAAGTTCACCCGGCCCCTGTTTCACGACGCTATCAAATGTTACCATTCCGGAAGTACATAATTAAATTACCTAGGTACTGACATTAAAGCCGTCCATAGGTTGCTTTAACCACTAACCACCGATCAATCTGTTCTTGTTAGTTATACGTTTAATAACAACAATAAACATATGGTCAAAAAATAACTGGTGCAGTTCTTACGACAATATTTTGACGATAATTCGATATTTTTAGATATGGAATTAGTCATTTTGTTAGAATTGTGCGACAATGGTCGTGTGTCTCGTGACAAGTGTCAAAAGCTCTTCACAAAAGCTTTTTAAATTAGTATCACATTCGTGGTAAACAAGCATACAGCCCGACCAACGGTAAGCTGTTCCCGTGTCCTGTGGACGCCTTCAATATCTGTAGATACCTACCTAACAATGACGCAGACATATGTTAAACGCGTGGTGAAACGGGGGCCATAATACTAGTGTTAGTTCTATAGGTACTATAGAGTCAAATGCGTTCTTATTTTTATTTTAAGTATATAAAAATAAGAAGTGCTCGAGCGGGTTCGGTAGACGATCAAGTTTCTCTCTTTAATTCGCTCCTCATACAACTTTATGACGCTCATGCTCCTGTTCGTGCAATAAAAGTCAAGCATCTCCCTGCTCCTTGGCTCACTGAGGATATTAAAGCCCTTATAGAGAGGAAGAATCAATCTAAATCTAAGTATAAGGCTAACAACTCTGAGAAAAATAAACTTAAATATCATACCCTGCGCAATCGCTGTAGCACTATATGTCGAGATGCTCAGAGGCGTCATATTCACAGTTCTGTTGAAGATGGAAATCCAGCCAAAGTGTGGAAATTTTTGAAAGGTCTTGGAGTTGGCAAATCTCAACAGGCAACCAATTTAAACAATATTAGCGTTGACCAGCTTAACCAGCATTTTTCATCGTCCACCTGTTTCAGTGGTCCTAAGAAATCTAACTCACTTCATCATCTTTCATCACTTGCTGCCTTAGATTTCTCTTATTTCTATTTTAGCCATTTCTGTGAGAGTGATGTTAGGAAGGGTATATTGAATATCACTTCTAACGCCGTTGGTGTTGACTGTGTTAGCCGAAATATGATACTCCCTCTCCTTGATTTGTTTGTTCCTATTATCACCGGTATTCTGAATTTTTCCATGTCATGAAGTACTTTTCCCAGTCTGTGGAAGGATGCCAATATTATTCCTTTACCCAAAAAATCCAACCCCAGTTCCTTCTCTGACTATCGCCCCATCTCCATTCTTCCTTTCCTATCCAAAGTCCTCGAACGGCTAGTGCATCAGCAACTAACTTCCTTCCTGAATAGAAATGACCTCCTAAACCCATTTCAATCTGGTCCGGTTTTCGTCCGGGCCATAGTACTACCTCGGCTCTTGTAAAGGTTACCGATGACATCCGTTTGGGTATGAATGACCAGAAGCTTACAGTTCTTGCACTTCTAGATTTCAGTAATGCCTTTAACACGGTCGATTTTGACATTTTGCTCGCGTTCTTACAGTCTCTTAACATATCGGCTGCAGCGATTGACTGGTTCCGCAGCTATTTGGTTGGTCGTCGGCAAAGAATAAAACTAGATTCTTCGTGTTCTTCCTGGTGCAGCAAATCAGCTGGTGTTCCACAGGGTGGTGTGCTGTCTCCTCTTTTATTTTCTATCTTCATTAATTCCATAACTCTTGATCTCTCCTCTTCGTATCACCTCTATGCCGACGACCTTCAAATATATTCGCAGGTATGCATAGCGATCTCAATTCAGTTATAGAAGCCACGAATCTTGATCTGCTCCGCATATCAAATTGGAGTCAAAATTACGGTTTAAAAGTAAACCCCCTAAAGTCACAGGTAATTGTGATGGGTAGCGCTAAACAAATCTCCAAAATTGACTTTCTCAGGCTCCCTCCGATAGTCTTCGATGGTATCCAAATTCCTTTTTCCAACCAAGTGAAAAATCTTGGCGTAATCATGGATCGTTGTCTATCATGGGTGCCTCAGGTGAGTGAAGTGAGCAGGAAGATGTTTGCTGCCATAGGGTCTCTCAGACGGCTCCGGAATTTCCTGCCAATTGCTATTAAAATTGCGCTTGCTCAGTCGTTACTTCTCCCCATTCTTGATTATGCAGATATCTCCTATTTAGACCTAACCAAGGAGCAACTTAATAAGCTTGAGCGTATTCAAAATGCCTGCATTCGGTTCATTTTCGGATTACGCAAATTCGAGCATATTTCTAGTTTTCGTTCTCAACTCAAATGGCTCCCTATCCGTCACCGCCGTAACTCTCACATACTTCTTTACTCTTTTCTATACTTTTTAACCCTGCAACTCCCCGCTACCTCAAAGAGCGTTTCTCTTATCTTAATTCTATTAGATCCTCTCAAAAATTGCTCCTAAAAGTGCCATCTTCATCTTCCAAATTTTATAATTGCTCATTTACGTTCCAGGCCGTTCGTTTGTGGAATTCTCTCCCTCTCAACATAAAACGCGCGCAATCTATTGGTAGCTTTAAATCGCAACTTAAGGAATACTATTTATCTCTTCCTTAGGTTTTTAAGTTGAGACTGTTGTTTCTTATTGTGTGTATTATATATGTATATATGTACGTATATGTATGTTTATTTTGTATTTATTTAAGTATGTATATTCATATGAATGTGCTGTGTTATCTATTTCGTCTCTTATGTTTCTATGCACCACCTACTGCTTATTGTTTTTCTCTAGTCTCCACTACCCAAAGGTTGTCTGGAAGAAATCGCTCATTAGCGATAAGACCGCCTGTTGTTACCTCTACCTAAATTTATCTAATTGTAAAATTTGTGCTTGTAACTGTATGAGGTGTGCAATAAAGAGTATTTATTATTATTATGATTATTATTATATAATACCTTGATTAAAAAATATATTTACTTAGTACTTGTAACAACAAAACATAAAAATGTTATAGGTAGAACATAACCCTTTTGATTGATTATGATAACCATAATGATTTATTCTTGATGGTTTCCAAGTTCTCCAAAATGTTTAAGCGTCTGCCTAGTTTAATATTCTAGAAAAACGAGTCAAATTATTTTTCAACCAACTTCAAGATTTCGAAAGAGTCGGGATCTTCGCTTGTTTTTTTTACCTTTTTTATGTATGTTTACCGATTTTTCAAAGACGGCTAGACTGATTTAGAAAATTATTTTTTCGTTTGAAAGAGTATACTTGACAGTTGGTCCTATTGTCATCAAGTCAGGATCTGATGATGGGATCCTATAGAAATCGTGGGATCTCTGTAACACTTTGAGGGTGTCAATTTGTAGGTTTATAAATGTAAGTTAGATGGTGTTTGTATATGTTAGGAACTAAGAGATTTCCAGCGGACAGTTGGTATTTGTAGTGGTAAGTTGTTTGTTTATAGATAGGTATTGACCATCTACATTGAAATGTTGTGTATCGAAGGCCTAAAGACGTGAAAGATCGAAAATACTTACATTGTAGTCTGGTCGTTTGCTGTATTTGAAATTCCATTGTTTTGCATGTACTCGCTCCTATAATCACGGAGACGAGGTGCACATCGTGTTTGTCGTATGATACACACACTCTTGATATACTTTCACTTGATGTTCAAGACCATTTTCAATGGGAATCAAAACAATTTGTTAATATTTGGCTCTGGCCCATCGGCTGTGTTTTGACGTATCTGTCATAGGTGACAGCTTAAGCGCTGTTCGAGCCAGTAGTTTCGCTGCGTCGAAGCGACGTCATTCAATGAGTGATATATTTTTGTAAATTGTTGAATTTATATTTTTTCCTTTTAAAAGGTTGAACTTAATTTAAATTATTCGTATTTTTTAATAAGAGAATATATGAAGAGCACATAGTTCAAGTGTGTGTTTCATTCAAAGGTTTCATTCAAAATCTTACATTCGCTTGGATATCTCATTCGCCGGGACGCCATTGATTGCTCCATCGTCGTTGAGATAATGTCATCCAGCTAATTGTGTGGAAGGTGATAATTTAATATAATGGTGAGGATTTTGGGTTATGAAACGTTGTATTTCCATAGTCGGATCAATGAATAATCCTATTTTGTTTCGTTATTTTTAGCCTCGTTAGGCGTGGTAGCATTTTTGCTCGCCGAACAAATGTCGGACCACGAGTGGACACACCAATGTTCGGTAAGTTATTTTCGTGATTTATAAGTAAAGGATTGTGTAGGGAGTGGCTTTATTCATGTTTCGTAACCTAAAATATCTATTTTGTCCTAAACAGAAACCTGGGCATGTCTTTGTCGGCCTAACCTCTACGGGTCCCGCCACATGGCGCGTCACAGGCGCAAATAAAAGAAAACCCAGTTAATTCTGGTAAGTGGATTACAAGGCATCTTGTTTATCTTGGGCTTTATTGTGGAAGAAATTAGAAATTAATTAATATTTAAAGGATTTGATTTTTAACGGGAATATTTTAATTCCAGGGTTTTTTATTTCGGTTCCGGATCCGGCCCAGAGCGGATCACACCGGAATGGTAGGACGCGCCCCAGCCTTCCGGGGACATCCTTGGTTCCAGGAACACTACCAGTTAAAAGATATGTAGGGGAAATATCCATAGCTTTATTGCGGAAGACTGTAGTCAATTTTCAGTTCCTTATAACTTATAACGAACCGTCCTTGTTTGAGCGTTGTGTTTCCTTCGTGAACGCACCATGTAAAAGATATACCTACATAATATGAAGATGGGTTAGCAGGTAGTTGATGCAGCGCCTGCCTCCATACAACATATATTTAATATGTAATAAGGGGTATGAAGAAAGGAGAGTAGCGCTACCTTTTGTTAGGTTGTATATTAAGTAATTTTGTTAAACATTTAGAATTTTTGACACGGTTATAGCCGATGATCATTTCTGGTTAAACACCAGGTAGTTGAACTGTCTTTATGATTCAGGAGAGATGTGAATGTTAAATTTATAGTTCCCTAAGGATAGTATTAATCACTGTAAGAGCATAATAAATAAAAATAAGTTGGGTAATGGTTTGTTTTATTTGAACATGTCATACGTTTGTCGAGGGTCTAGGATCTAGGGCGTCCTAATTTAAAATACTGGACCTAGACGCCTTGCTCCAAGGGAGGCCTACCCGCGACCTTGTTAAAGTTTCATTTTTAGCCTTGAGCACTTTGTCATATTTTTTGTAGTAGGGGATAATTGGGGGTTCTAGACCAATTTTCTGAGGTTTGTGGTAAATTAATTTACCAACCATTTCCTATTATTTAAACTCTCGTCGCACCCTCAGTCATCACAGTCCCGAGTTTTACAGTAGCGTACCCAACGTTTGGCCTTTTGGAGTATGACATTTTCAAATAACAATTAAAATAATATTTTTAAATTTAAGTTTACTTTTAAAGAGATGTATATTGATGTTTAAACTTCGAGTAAGTAAAACTTAAACAATGACGGTTAAACTTATAAATTTAGCCTAACCTTAAAACTTTTACTTATATCTTTTCAAAGGAAATATTTTCCGGATAAACGAGTTAAAATTTAAGATCTTATAAAATCTTAATTTCACTTTTATCTGATTCTGACACTACACATAAATAGTTAACATGGATTTTCTTAAGGCTGGGTGCAAACTTGCACACTTACACAAGGACGAAATTACACATGAATTGGCGATTCGCCAACTTCCGGTGAACCCAGCAGCACGCAGGCCCAGTTTGTGTCAAGCGTTGAAGCAAACAGCTGATCTCGCTAAACAGGGTAGTCTGAAGTTACAGGACCTCGTTTTAAATGATCCTGATACTGAATTAGAGATTTGTCAACGTAAGGTTGGTGTTCTTGAGGTGGAGTCGGAAATGACTGAAGATTTATCTGCGTCTGCTATAGATAGATTGTCGTCTAGGTGCAAATATCTTATGTGTCGTCTTGCGCGTTTTCAACAGGAATCCGAGGTGGTCCAACTGTTGAAAGCGAAGCTTAATAATATAATGGAACGCTTTCACGTGCAGAGTCCTTCAGCATCGTCAGGTTCGGATGATGAGGACCGCGTTCCTAATGATATGAGAGTAATTAGGGAGATAGTTTATAAACCGGAGAAGACATTCAATATAAATTCGTTAAATTTAAAATTTAAAGGTGACACCTGCGTGCGTACATTTTTGTCGCGGCTTGAGGAGTTGAGAGATGCCAGAAGGATTTCAGAGACAAGGATATATCGTGGTTTTCCCGAGATTCTTGAAGGTCCGGCGTTGTCATGGTTTAGATCACAACGTTCTAAGCTTTTGTCGTACCAGGAAGTTACCGAAGCTTTGAGGGAGGAGTTCGATATTCCGGATTTGGATCATCAGTTGTTGCAGGAGATCAGGGCTAGGACACAAGCTAAGTCGGAGACCATAGTGTATTTTGTATCTACGGTTCTCGGTATGTACGAGCGACTTACCAAGGAGGTGCCTGAGCAGGAGAAACTGGACACAATGATGAGGAACATCCGTCCCGAGTATTCAAAGGATTTGGCGCTGCATGATGTTCAGTCTATTCAGCATTTGAAAACACTCTGCAAGCGCATTGAGCTGGCCCAAATTAAGGCTCAGCAATTTCGTGAATCGGTTTTACATAACAAGTCAGGAGGTTCTTCTTCGAGTATTCCTCAAAATAAGGTAGAATATCGACGGGGGTCGTTCCCCTCGCGCTCACCTAACTCTTGTAAGGCTTTTGTGGCTGCTGCAGCTCAAAGCCCTTCCAATTTGAAATGTTTTCGTTGTGGTAGGGTTAACCATTCCACTAAAACTTGTAGGGTCTCTCATGAGATCGTTTGTTATAGATGTGGGGAAAAAGGAGTTCGTACTCCTGAGTGTACAAAATGTAACCCCGATTCAAAAAACTAAATAAGTTTGTCTTTTCTAACAAAAACAACTATAAACCTTCTGCTCCCTTTCACGCAGAAAAGACAATTTTCTTTAATCCTCCAGAGGGACATGACAGAGTTTATGCTCTTTTGAATATACTAAGTCTAAATTTTAGGGCTTTGTTGGATTCAGGTGCCAGCACGAGTTTTCTAGGGAAAGGTAGCCATCTTGTATTTGCTACGGGTGGCATTGCTATTCAAAAGCACCAAAAACCTATTCTAATTCGTGTAGCTAATAATAACCGTCTGTTATGTACGGAATATATGATTCTGCCTATAAATTATAAAGGCGAAGTAAAATTAATACACTTTGATATTCATCCACAAATCGCCCAACCTATGGTGTTAGGTTTGAACTTTTGGAGGGCATATAATTTAGCCCCAGGACTTATTACTAATTTACCTAAGGGTGATGAACACCACTTGGATAGCCTCGATGTATCGCTTTCCGATACGGGTTTAATTACTTATGAGTCTTTATCTCAAGAGCAGAAATCTCAATTGGAAGCTGCTAAAACTCTTTACGACCAAATCGACACAGATAAAGTTGGTTTAGGGAAAACACATTTGATAGAACATATAATAGATACTGGAGGTTCTCCTCCTATCAAACAAAAATATTATCGTCTTAGTCCTATTAAGCAGGCTGCTTTGGAAAAAGAGGTAGACCGTATGTTAAAAGCGGGAATAGTGGAACCATCTCACTCTCCTTGGAATTCTCCGGTAGTCATGGTGGAGAAATCCAACGGTGACATGAGACTATGTTTAGATAGTAGGAAAGTGAATTCGGTTTCGAAATCTGACGCATACCCAGTCCCATACGTACACTACATTCTAGATAATCTGCGTGATGCAAAATTCCTTACGTCTCTCGACCTAAGCGCTGCATATCATCAGATTCCACTAAGTGAAGAGTCTAAAGAGAAAACAAGTTTCACTGTACCCGGTAAAGGTTTATACCACTATAATAGAATGTGTTTTGGTTTGGTAGGAGCTTCTGCTACTATGCAACGTTTGATGGATACTCTCTTTACCGCGGAATTTGATAACAAAGTGTTCTGTTACATCGACGATAGAATTATTTGTACTTCAGACTTTGACGAGCATGTTCGCTTATTAAAAGCTGTCTTTGATAAACTTAAGTCTGCAAACTTAACTATAAACATGAAAAAATCATTATTTTGCAGAAGCGAACTTAGATATCTCGGATATCTAGTAGACAGACATGGTCTTAGAACCGATCCGTCTAAAATTGAAGTAATTTTGGATTTTCCTATTCCGGAAGATGCCAAAGCGATAAAACGTTTTCTTGGTATGTGCGGTTGGTACCGCCGTTTCATAAATAATTTTTCTAAAATAGCTAGGCCATTATCTAGGTTAACTAGCAAAAACGTTAAATTCGTCTGGACTAACGAAGCTAATGATTCTTTTAATTTGCTTAAGTCTGCTCTAGTATCAGCACCCATTTTTAAATGCCCTAACTTTAACGAAGATTTTTACATTCATACTGACGCATCTTCGTATGCGATCGGAGCAGTTTTAACTCAAAAATTTGACGGTGTAGATCATCCCATCGCTTATTGCAGTCGTACACTGAACAAGCCTCAAACTAATTACTCGGCGACTGAACGTGAACTTTTGGCTGTTATATACAGGTTAGAACAATATCGAGCTTACGTAGAGGGTAGGAAGTGCTATATTGTAACAGGCCATGCTTCTTTGAAATGGTTCTCTAATTTGAAAAATCCAACTGGTCGTTTAAACCGGTGGGCTTGCAGACTAAGTCAATTCAATTTTGAAATTATTCATAGAAAGGGTAAAGAACATGTCATACCTGACTGTCTTTCCCGTATTCATCTCGGAGCTGTTGATGTTTCAACCTCCCAAGATCCGTGGTATGTTGATCTATATAAGAAGGTCTCAGAGAAGCCCTCTCTGTTTCCCAACTTTAAAATAGAGAACGACAAACTCTACCGTTACTCTAAGAATAAGTATCGCCTGACAGCTCAATTTGACTGGAAGTTGGTATTACCTTATGAGGAGCGGAAAGAGGTTCTGAATAAGTACCATGATGATCCTATCGCTGGACACTTTGGGGTGGCTAAGACTCATTCTAAAATAGCTGATATTTATTATTGGCCCTCTCTTTTCCAAGATGTAAAAGAATATGTAGATTCTTGTGAAATATGCAGGACTTATAAGCCTGTAAATTTAGCTCGACCTGGTCTTATGGGTTCTCCCAGGCGTGTATCGTCACCAGGCGAAGCAATTTCTTGTGACATTCTCGGTCCATTCCCTCCTTCTTATTTGAGAAATCAGTACCTCTTCGTGTGTACTGATTATTTTAGTAAATATGTTACTTTATTTATTCTGCGTACTATAACTTCGAAGGCAATAATTTAGTGTATGGAAAAAGGAATATTTCTGGTACACGGGGTACCCAAATATATTTTCTGCGACAATGGTGCGCAATTTACTTCAAAAGACTTTCGAGACCTAATGGTTAAATATAGTGTCCCACATGTCTTCTATAACCCTAGATATCATCCTTAGACTAACCAAACGGAACGCGTGAACCGCGAACTGGTAAGAACTATTGCATCATACGTACGTTCTGATCACCGTAACTGGGATAAGAACATAGCGGAGATCCAATGCGCTCTCAATACCGCCAGACACGAGGTCACTAAAACACACCGTACTTCTTAACACATGGTCGTCAAATGATTCTAGAAGGTTCTCTTTATAATGACGAAGGTCCCATAGATCAAAGCGCTCTACAACTGGATACCAGTGGTGCTTTTTCTGAAAAGCTTAAAGAGCTCAAATCTGTATTCCAGAAAGTACGTAACTCGTTGATTGCCTCCCATGAACGTAATGCTCGTTATTATAACATGAGGAAGCGTCACGTAGAACTAGAAGAGGGGCAAATCGTGTATAAAAGATGTTTTCCATTGTCCAATGCGGCTAAGCACTTTTCTGCAAAGCTAGCTCCCCGTTATGACAAATGTGTCATTCACAAAAAGTTAGGACCTCTGGTCTATGCTTTAAAATCCTTAGAAGGAAAACTTCTAGGTAACTTTCATATAAAAGATATTGTCCGACCTGGCGAAATCGAACCATCATCGCAATGGAACCGCCTTACGCCCTCGTGACATCTTTTATTCTCCTTTAAGGAACATAAATTTTAAAGATTATATTTACCTTACTTTTGGTACCGGATGCATACGGACCAACCTTTAATCCCTATTATGTCCTAATAAAGATATATATAGAGGGATACTTACTTTTTAATACGGGTATAAACTTAACCCAATTTGAATTTTGATTGTATCCTAATAAAGATATAACACTAAATATTCAAATACTTGCTACACAATATATTTTTGTCGTTGTTTCTTCCAGGAGCAAACTTTTCCCTGTCGGTTGAGTCTTCTCTACGAATGGATGTTCTTGCTGAAAGAAGTATATCGTAGAAGCTTCTTTCCAGCCCGTCTTGTCTTTGACAAGCAATCCCTCGAGATCTAGTAGTTGTAATTTCGCTAATGAGAATAGCTTTTCCAACACTACCTCGGTTGTAAATAGCCAGGCATATCTTTAATAAAGTCAAAGCCGTTTTGCCTTCTTTAGGTCGTAAATTTTTCTTAGTTGTAACGGGATCCCTATAGTCACAAACGCGTAATAATAAGGTTGTTTTGGTTTATCCAAGTCTAGGATTTAAGATTCTTGGATGGACGCAGCCGATCCACCCGGTTAGTAGTTAGGTTTTGTCTTTTAGGAGTTGAGTCGTATATTTTATCATAACTAGTTGATAGGAATTTTGTTAGAATCGATTGGCGTGTCGCACGTTTTGTTACGGTTCTTTATGGTCGTTAGTTAGTAGTTGTATTCCTAAGATACGGAGTTCTGACTCCACAAAAAGATCAAAATTTATTTAAAATTTTAATTTTTTAACCCAACTAAAGATGAACTGTAACACTTTGAGGGTGTCAATTTGTAGGTTTATAAATGTAAGTTAGATGGTGTTTGTATATGTTCGGAACTAAGAGATTTCCAGCGGACAGTTGGTATTTGTAGTGGTAAGTTGTTTGTTTATAGATAGGTATTGACCATCTACATTGAAATGTTGTGTATCGAAGGCCTAAAGACGTGAAAGATCGAAAATACTTACATTGTAGTCTGGTCGTTTGCTGTATTTGAAATTCCATTGTTTTGCATGTACTCGCTCCTATAATCACGGAGGCGAGGTGCACATCGTGTTTGTCGTATGATACACACACTCTTGATATACTTTCACTTGATGTTCAAGACCATTTTCAATGGGAATCAAAACAATTTGTTAATATTTGGCTCTGGCCCATCGGCTGTGATTTGACGTATCTGTCATAGGTGACAGCTTAAGCGCTGTTCGAGCCAGTAGTTTCGCTGCGTCGAAGCGACGTCATTCAATGAGTGATATCTTTTCGTAAATTGTTGAATTTATATTTTTTCCTTTTAAAAGGTTGAACTTAATTTAAATTATTCGTATTTTTTAATAAGAGAATATATGAGCACATAGTTCAAGTGTGTGTTTCATTCAAAGGTTTCATTCAAAATCTTACATTCGCTTGGATATCTCATTCGCCGGGACGCCATTGATTGCTCCATCGTCGTTGAGATAATGTCATCCAGCTAATTGTGTGGAAGGTGATAATTTAATATAATGGTGAGGATTTTGGGTTATTAAACGTTGTATTTCCATAGTCGGATCAATGAATAATCCTATTTTGTTTCGTTGTTTTTAGCCTCGTCAGGCGTGGTAGCATTTTTGCTCGCCGAACAAATGTCGGACCACGAGTGGACACACCCATGTTCGGTAAGTTATTTTCGAGATTTATAAGTAAAGGATTGTGTAGGGAGTGGCTTTATTCATGTTTCGTAACCTAAAATATCTATTTTGTCCTAAACAGAAACCTGGGCATGTCTTTGTCGGCCTAACCTCTACGGGTCCCGCCACATGGCGCGTCACAGGCGCAAATAAAAGAAAACCCAGTTAATTCTGGTAAGTGGATTACAAGGCATCTTGTTTATCTTGGGCTTTATTGTGGAAGAAATTAGAAATTAATTAATATTTAAAGGATTTGATTTTTAACGGGAATATTTTAATTCCAGGGTTTTTTATTTCGGTTCCGGATCCGGCCCAGAGCGGATCACACCGGAATGGTAGGACGCGCCCCAGCCTTCCGGGGACATCCTTGGTTCCAGGAACACTACCAGTTAAAAGATATGTAGGGGAAATATCCATAGCTTTATTGCGGAAGACTGTAGTCAATTTTCAGTTCCTTATAACTTATAACGAACCGTCCTTGTTTGAGCGTTGTGTTTCCTTCGTGAACGCACCATGTAAAAGATATACCTACATAATATGAAGATGGGTTAGCAGGTAGTTGATGCAGCGCCTGCCTCCATACAACATATATTTAATATGTAATAAGGGGTATGAAGAAAGGAGAGTAGCGCTACCTTTTGTTAGGTTGTATATTAAGTAATTTTGTTAAACATTTAGAATTTTTGACACGGTTATAGCCGATGATCATTTCTGGTTAAACACCAGGTAGTTGAACTGTCTTTATGATTCAGGAGAGATGTGAATGTTAAATTTATAGTTCCCTAAGGATAGTATTAATCACTGTCTGAGCATAATAAATAAAAATAAGTTGTGTAATGGTTTGTTTTATTTGAACATGTCATACGTTTGTCGAGGGTCTAGGATCTAGGGCGTCCTAATTTAAAATACTGGACCTAGACGCCTTGCTCCAAGGGAGGCCTACCCGCGACCTTGTTAAAGTTTCATTTTTAGCCGTGAGCACTATGTCATATTTTTTGTAGTAGGGGATAATTGGGGGTTCTAGACCAATTTTCTGAGGTTTGTGGTAAATTAATTTACCAACCATTTCCTATTATTTAAACTCTCGTCGCACCCTCAGTCATCACAGTCCCGAGTTTTACATCTCTTCCAATAATATAGGCACACCCATAGTACATTGTATGTCACTCAAGCTGTTTTGATATGTCTTCTTATAAAACTACGCATTATTGTGTATCTTTAAGATATATTATTACTGTATTACTGTTTTGAAAAAATATGTCCGGCCGAGTTGAATATACGACATTTTTAACCGAAATATTTCTGAAAAATATGTCGGAAGTGACACATACGACATTTTTGTTCTTAAAATAAATCGGTTTTACAACATTCGACGTCGAAGTTACTACTTATTCCTTTAATAATGTTGTAACTGACACTTAAAAGAAAACTGTAAATAAAAAATTTAAAACATTACATAAAATCTTTTTACATAACGGTATCCTTGCCTAGTCGAATCGGGTTCGCATCCTGGTCAGGGCATTTATATGTGTGATTATCATATATGTTTGTTCGTGAGTTACGGATATTTTCTATGTATTTAAGTATTTATCTATCTATTATATAAATATCCTCCTCTGTGGGTACACAACACAAAACTTAATTGAGCTTACTGTGGGACTAGATCGATTTGTGTAAGATGGTCCGATAATATTTATTATTATTTTCACTTTATTTATTTTTTATTTTAGGTTAGGCTATTTACAATATTTTTATAAAAGTAAAATACAAAAATACATCTTAAACATACAAAAACAATAAAAACATTATAAAAAAACCTAACCTAGGGTGCCGTCGGCAAAGAAGCAGGGCCCAGGCTGCCGGTGGTTAGGGCCGCAGAGTGACGAACCATCGGACTATGCGCGCCATGTCCAGGATTACCGCCTTCTGACTCGTAGCGAAAGTCTCTCAAGATGTTGGTCGAGACTCTTCGCTAAGAGACCGTTCGCAGAAACAACTATCGGCACAATGATCGCCGAATCAACCTCCCACATGGCGGTCCTTCTTAGCCTTCATGAGGTTCTCGTCAAATGGGACGGCGATGTCGATACCACGATACCAGGCTTATTGGCTCCGGTAGTTATTCGTCATGATTATTATTATTATATTAAAAAGTAGGATTTGGCATATACGAGGCTTTGTACTTCTTCCGTGTCCCGTCAAAAAAATCGGTACTGTCACAACCGAAATTTTTAATTGGTATCTCTTTTTAGTTTTTTGTTTCGGTTTTTCCGGAAAATAATATAAATATTGAAAATCTGAAACGTTTTCAGATTTAAAAGTTAAAGGATTTTCTCATCTTTTTTGGACCGAATTTGTTAATGGGGGCCGTCGCAACAGTGTGTCCAAAATGAAAATTCCAGCCTTGAAAACATGGCCAATTCTCTCTAGGTAAAAAAATGAGGAATCCTATAATGCGCTAATCAATAAGCACATAACTACAACAGCATATATCGATCCAGAGCCCGAAATTCCTACATCTAAAATCCGAACAGAACTAAATACCGCTATGTAAAAATGAATATTACAAATCGCCGAATCATTCTCTATTTTTAAGGATAGGCCTAGGCAGCTTTGTGCAATAGAGACAATAGAGTTAGCAAACTAATATTTGAGTCTTCAAAAAACTCCCAGTGATCGCGGAATAATATTTATAAAGCAATTTTTTTTTGTAATAAGGAGTGGTCCGGGAAAAAAGTTCAGATTTTTCTTTTTATTTTGTGCCGATTTAGAAGCAGTGTTTATATTTAAATAACCTGTAGATACAATTATACAAAACATAAATACGATCATATTAAAATGAAACAGTGTTTGGAAGTTTTCGCCTTTTGTATTCCATCATACACATAGTTTTTTGAACAGCGTCTTCTGACTGAATTTTTGAGGTGATTTTCAAAAACATTGTATTTTCTGATAGTTTGATTTGACGAGTTATTTTATACCTTAATAAATTGTCTTTCTTCGATAGTAAACTTTTTTATCTGGCTTCATTTTAAGTTAGTAACATTTTTTATTTATTTAAATGTATTTGCCTTTTTTTACAGAAAATTGTCTCCCGTAGAAAAATCTTTGTCAGGGGTTAGATTAGAGAGTCTTCCTGACTATACTAGGATTAGGATTAGGATTTATAATTACATTAACATTTATTATTTTAATTAAGTTGACATAACACTAATAGATTGATTTTAATTTTTATTCCTTTAGTTCTACTCTACATCTGCGGTACCTACCATTAATTTGTACATCGTCAGTTTGTTTCGATTGTATTTATATAAGTTTTTTCCTTGTTATTTTATTTCAAATGTTACTATGTTCAACACAATATCTATTGTTTAGAACGAATAAAAAAAAACCTAGCTAAAATACAGTTAATTAATGTAGCTTCTTGGTAAGATGAAATTCTGAAAAGTATAAAACGGGTTGTGAAAATGGAAATACAATTGTGGCATTGTAGCGGATGTCGATTAAAATTGTCAAATTATGTTGTTAAAAAAGTTACAAAGTATGTTGAAATAAAAACGCGAAAACTTATATATGCTCGCTCACATATTTTATTATGATTGTATTTTTATTTATTAGTATTGTATCTACAGATTAATAAAATAAATATACTGCTTCAAAATTAGCACTAAATTAAAAAATACACTAGATTGTACACGGCTACTTTATTTCAGGAGCTCTCCTTATGTCAATCAATACTATCTTTCTGCATTTCCTCATGAAATGGTTTAGTTAAAACCATTTTTTTACCGACTTCAAGATTCCGAAGGAGGGGGCTATCAATTCGTCGGGATCTTTGTTTTTGCTTTTTTATGTATATTCACTGATTATTCGAAAACGGGTGAGCCGATTTGGAAAATTCTTTTTTGATTTGAAAGAGTACTTCATAGTTAGTTCTGTTGTCACCATGTCAGGATCTGATGATGGGATCCTGAAGATTTAGAGGAAACTCTTGCAACATATATTTGAGTATTTTTTTACAGTAGCTCGGTCATTTGACTTTGGAAAGGTTCGTTTTTTGTTTAAAATTATCTTTTATCATCTCTACATCTAGCCCAGGAGCTTTTATAAAAGTATTTTTTTTTACAATATAAAACATATTTCTGGATATGTATATCATTTATTCATTCATATATTATTACTAGCTGACTCGGCGAACATTGTACCGCCAACTTCCACCGACTCCCGTCGACCTCTAGTTCACTCCTACGCCAGTGTTACCGTCTCCCACCACTCTCCCACTATATTCTATATTCTAACTATATTCCAACAACCGCACTTATAAATATTTTTAGGTTTTGTTGTACTGTTGTTTTAAAAAAATATGTCCCGCTGAGTTTTGTGCCGGTCATAATTCTTCTCGAGTCAAAGGTGTCGGGTTAGAACCGGTGTAGTTTATTTACCCTCTTTTACTTTGATAAACTATCTGACGTTTAGGTTTTATGTTAGGTTTAGATTTCTTAGCATAGCTTAGTTAAGTTTTCTATGTAATGTAACATACTATTTTAAATATATTCTTTAATAAATGTTTGAGTTTGCTATTGTCGTTTAAAGTCTAGTATGTTCATTTGTTTTAGCACCCGAAGCTTTCAGCTGTATGCGATTAGTTTTTCGCTACTACTCAAAACGTTGTTTGGTTGTTTATAAACTCTTTATTGTAAAAAAACCAAGTCAAATACAATATATCAAACACATATAATATAGTTAAATATAATGGGTATGTGTGTTATCTGAAAAAGATCTTTAACGATAAGACTGCCAGTTTTCTGCCTCTATACTTCAATCTATGCTGTGTACTGTTGTTATTGGTATTGAGTGAGGTGTGCAATCAGTGATTGTGTAAGAATTGTGCGACAATTGTCGTGTGTCTCGTGACAAAAGCTCACAAAAGCTTTTAAAATAAGTATCACAATGGTGGTAAACATGCATACAGCGTGACCAATGGTAAGCTCATAATTATTTTACATGTTTTTTTAAAGTGGGGCATTCCACTCATACAATAGTATGTTATTCAATCAAATACAAACACTGAAAACATTGAAAAAAAAAAAAATCAACCCAGCAGGACTTGAACCTCGCATCGATACGCCTTACCGGGGCTCGATCGCTTTACCAATTAAGCTATGGGTTCAGTTACTGAGTTGACGAAATTCTCAATGCCTTCAATCATCTTTTTGCATTTATTTTTACATCGACTTTATAGCAGCCGTAAGCGATATCTAGGTGCTAACTACTGGATTACATAATGGATGGACTTGGATGCGAGGTTCAAGTCCTGCTGGGTTGATTATTTTTTCAATGTTTTCAGTGTTTGTATTTGATTGAATAACATACAATGGTAAGCTGTTCCCGTATTCTGTGGACGCCTACAATTTCTAACCTAACCTAACTATGACGCAGACATATGTCAAACGCGTGGTAAAACTCGGGTCATAATACTAGAGTGTTAGCTTTACTGCCAAGTCAAACGAGTTTTTATTTTTAATTAACTGAATACCTTGAGAAATACTGGTGGCTTGACGGTGAGAAGTCAGACTTTCAATCCAAAGGTCTCGGGTTCAAACCCCGGCTCGTACCACTGAGTTTTTCGGAAACTTATGTACGAAATATCATTTGATATTTACCAGTCGCTTTTCAGTGAAGGAAAACATCGTGAGGAAACCGCATCTAATCCCAAAAAGGCCTAGTTTTCCCTCTGGGTTGGAAGATCAGATGGCAGCCGCTTTCGTAAGAACTAGTGCCTACGCCAATTCATGGGATTAGGTTGCCGAGCGGACCCCAGGCTCAATAGAGCTAAAAGCTGGGACAAACGCGAGGAGGAAGATATAATACCTTGATTCAAAATAAAAATACTTAATACTTGTAACAACAAAACTTATGGATTTTCTAGGTTCATAATAGAATAACCCTGTTCTGCTAGCTAGTGTTAGAATCACTAGGTATTACATAATCTCATGATACCTCGATTTAAACTCTACAAAAGTGGCACAGTTAAAACGGTCGCGTGGTCAATTATTCTTGAAGGAGCAAGGCGAGTTGAACCAAGTAGTGTGAAATATTCGCAAGGAAGACAGAGCTAATACGGCTATTACAGACCGCAGCCTGTAATATGGTATTTTCCTTCGATAGCTTATGTTGTATATCCACGGTTGCCGATCCTAACTCAGCCGTTACCCGCGCGGAGCTGATTCAGCGAAGTACCCCGTCGACGAAAGCTCCGTAAGTAGATGTAGGACCACGTGACAGAGTCTCGAGGGCTCTGGCACGAACAGACGACACGCCGCACTGCCAGCCGACGCTCGATGAGTAGCCCGTAGAAAATCTTCCTGTTGAAGGAGGGGAGCGGTGATCCAAAAGTCCAGTTGGTTTCTTCTATTTATTTTTCTTCTTGCTGCTTGTCCGAATTACTGAATGATTTCCACCGGTTTGTATGGATGTTTATAGCACGATTTGATTTACTAGTGAGCGGATATACCTGCCTGGATTCTTATTGGAATTTCGTCCAATCAGAGCGCTTTTCACATGTCCTCTCTTTCTAATTGTCCTATCCCTTCTAGGATCTAATTGGTCTTTTAATCGGCGCTCTGATTGGCCGACCCTATTCCAAAAATGTGTTTTCGTAAGCTAGATTTTCACTATGTTTTATATTTTTTTATTTCTTTCAGAGTTTCTATGACTGCCATTACGTCGTGAGTCCGAACAGTTACCTACGTAGTCTATGCGTTTAGCGATAGGCCCTACGGTTACCTCAATAAAGAGCTCTTTAATCTCCGAGCATACATTATTGTTTTATTACACCTTTACCTCATCTTTTACCTACTGTAGGGACTCAGGGCGTAAGGTTAATGTTTATTGTTAGATAATGTACTTCAATTATCTATGCCTGACAATAATTCCTACCTATCTATCCGCTCTCTAGATAAGGGGTTTATTGGGGAATTCCTATCCATTCATCCATACAAACTTACAATTTCAATCTTAAACTATCCAAGTTAAATCTAATACACGTATTTCACTTAAATATTTCAAATCATAATAGTTTACATTCTAAGTTTGACTCTACCTACTTAATATTAAATCTCTTTATTTCGAATACAAACTTAACCATATTTACATAACATAACAAATCACATATCACGATAAGTCTTCAGTGACGGTCGTCAGCCTTCAGGACGGTCGCAAGCTTTCAGGACGCGGGGATAGTCGCTCGCCGCTCGTCGTCCTTCTCGTTCCCTCGGTGATGTCTCGCTCCGTCGTATGGGCTGGAGTCTTGTCCGTGTTATGTTCGGTAGTGTCGCTAACATCGCGCCCCCTAGTTTTGACAAAAACTACCTGGTGCAAGGGCTGCGACACTATCACTGCTGGTTGAAGGCTTCGTCACTGTCTCGGGTTCGTTTAGGACCGATGGAGGGGCCACGGTCCCTGTATCGTAGGGACGGTGACTTTGCTGGCCGGTCTACGTGTCGCCGTGCTACTCGATCGGCGACCTTCTTCTCGTTCGCTTCTTGTTACTTCACTTGTAATTTCAACACAGCTCTGCGTCCTTGGTATGCGGGGCTCGGATGACTCGTACTGGGGCCCTCTTCTTGTTTGCTCGTAACGTCGCTCGCGTTGCCTCGTCTCTTGTCCGCGGTTTGACTCGTACCGGTGTTTAGAGGGATAAGAATTGCTATTATAATTAGCAGAAGTGGAAAGTGCTTGTAACTTGCGACGTAGTTCGTGGGTTTGACGTTGGAAAGACATTGAAGCCTTGAAAGCGAGATTATCTCGTACACATTGTGGGGCGTTGACCCGTTGAGGTAGGTCACGCGATGCCTCGTTCGTTGACCTTTGCCGGCGGGGCGACCAGCGTCCGCTCGGCTGGGCTCGCAGTTGACTCGTAGCCGTCGACTGCGCGGCACTCGTTGTTTTATCCCTTCCATGGCTCGTCCTATGTCGATCTTGTGAATCACGATTCTCGCCTCGTTCGTGATTTTCGTTGCGTCTTTCTTGCGAGTTGTAGTAGACTCTTGATAACGGCGCGCGTACTTCTCGTTCCCGTTGCGCATCGCTCCGGTTCAAGTTATTACACGTAGTGTCTGTCCATTTCTTATAACGTCGATTGTTGTTCGCCCGTAACGCCACGTCGAACTCTCTTCGTTGATCGTTGTACGTCCATGTTGTACTTGTTGTTTGAGTTATAGACGGCCTCCTATTTTCTATGTTTTCTTCGTCGTAGGCACGTGCTGTCTCTGCAAAGTGACTTCTCTCTTCAGTCGGCGGGTTTGTTCCTTTCCTCCGGAACATAGGTTGAGTAAGGTGAGTGACAAGTGGCCAGGGCGCGCCTGCTCGCCGTGGCGCGGCCTGTCTGGCCCGTTGAGGTGTCCGTCGGCGCCGGGCTCCTCTCTGCCGCGGCTCGCCTCGGGGCGTCGTCCACATCGCCTCCGGTGTTGGTTGATATCGTCGCTCGTTCCTAGGCGATATTTCGTGAGCCGCCCTCGTTCGTGGCTCGCGTCTAACCGCGCCCGTATCCGTCCGCGGCTCGACCCTCGTTCTAGTAGCCGGGACCGGTGAATTCCATGACTCGAGTGGGGCTGGCATCGGTGTAGGCGATCTTAACACTCGTTGATATCTCGGGCGAGTTTCGCGATTTCTTCGTGTCGCTGACTCGCGCTGCTCCGGCGTCGGAAGATTCTCGTACTCCGCTCGTGCTGACGCTCGGGGCTCCGAGTTGTTCGGCTGTCTTCGTAGGCGACTTGCACTGTTTTTATTTGTTGTATGATCACGGGTTTCCGGCGCCCGTGGCTCGATCCGTTCCGACTGCTCAGGCGCCCGGGATACCGGGTGATGAATTTCAAAGTATCGCGGCGATGGACTCCGTTCGCGCCGCTGCCTCTGCGCTATGTTTTCTTCTCGTTCCAGGATGTCGATTTCTTCGGAAAGCTCGCGATATTGTTGTGACGTTATCGACAACGTGTCCGATTGATCGTCGTCCGTGCTATTTCTTATCTCGTCATCTAGATAGCAATGATAATTGATAACTTCTTCATTTCTTAGATTGCGGGGCATCGCTCCAAAAAACACCCAGCCTAGGGCACATCTTAGGGCTGCTGGCTCGTCCGCTCGTCGCATCCGGATCTCTTGAGGTAGCAGCAGGTGCCAGTGGTCAGCGCCGATGAGCATTTGCGGCACCCCCGTTGTGTAACATTCTTCACTTAGGTCCTTGAGGTGCTCGTACTGCATCATGCGTTGTTTGTTCAATGTTTGACTGCGTAATCCAATACCGTACACAGTCCGTAGTATCACTTCGTAACTTCCGGCTCCTTTGTGCGGCCGTACGTTCGCCTTCACGGTCCGCGTCTGCGATCGGTGCGCTATGCTTCCTAGTCCTCGTACACATAGCGGTGACTCAGGTCCGGTAAGTCCAATTTGATCCGCGATATCGGCCTCCACCACGGATAAAGTAGATGCGTCGTCCAGCATCGCAAAAATGTAAGCCGTTCCCCGTGGGCCCTCCACGACGACCGGCAATACTTTTAACAGCACGTTCGATGAACTGGTAGTTGTATAAGTCTTCGCCACGACTTCTTCACTAGCTTCCTGTTCCATTGTCCCGTTCCTAGTAACTTCTCGAGGTACGGGCGGCGGGGCTGTCTCCCGCGTTGTAAGTATCGGCGCCTCGTCCGCGGCGCCCTCCACTTTTCTGTCTTCATGTAATAATCTGTGATGGCTCTGCGAACATCCGTCCTTGTCGCACCCTTTCGCCTTGCATTGATACTTCATATGCTTTGCATCCATGCACCTGAAGCACATCCTGTTCTGTCGCGCCCAATCCCAGCGCGCTCCGATCGTTAGAGATGACAGCTTGCGGCAATCCGTAGTATTGTGAGCGCCTCCGCAGAATAGACACGTAGACTTCACGTTCTTATCTTGCTGCGTCACGTAGGTCACTCTATTTGACAACGGTATCACGGGAGCGCGGCGCGGTTGACCTCCGACCGTATATGTTCTCGCGGCGCTCGTCGCGGGCTGTCTATCTGTTGGATATCGGGCGCGCCCGGCGGCGGTCGTCACCATAGCTCGACGACTCGCGGTCGGCGCACGCGCATGTGAGTACAGTAGCTCTTGTTCACTTTCCTGCATTAGAAACTCTGCTAGCTGCATTATTTCCGGGTCCATATTGTGTCGATGGTTCTTCGCGTATTCACACCAACGACTGCGTAGATGAGGGCTCAATCGATCCGTGATTTCCCTAATTAACATTGGATTATCTGCGTAGTGACGATGATCCAAGTCCATAACTGTCGACACGATGTTCATAATCTTGATCGCGAAGTTATTAAGGTCGTGTGCACTCGGCCCTACCGGTGCCATTCGACGTAAATCTTCCAAAGCTTGATCCAGTAGTACTTCACTACGTCCGAATTGTTTCTTAAGTATCTTCATAATAAGGTCCGGTCGCGTTGCCGTCGCTAGTATGTGTTGTACGCACTGCTTCGCTTCACCTTTCAGTGCTACGCGTAGGCGCGCTACGTTCTCGTACTCAGTAAACTTGTAGCGCGTCGATGTCTCTCGATACGTGTTGTAGAAACTTCTCCATTCACCCACATTGCCGTAGAACGGAGGTAACTCGTATATTTCCTTCGGTGCGGGTCTCGCTGCCATCTGCATTTTCTCGAAAACCTGCATCATGCTTGCCGCTGCACTCTCGGCGGCCGTGTCTCGTGTGTACGTCGTATACTGCGTCCTAGGTTCCGTGTGTTCCGGCGATGGCCTAGGCGCTCCGTCGTCCGGCGGTCGATAACGTGCCGTACGGTGTGACTCGTGCCTCGGCGGGTTAGCTCCTCCTCGTTCAGGAACTCGCGACGCAGGCTCGTAGTCACGGTGGGGACCGTCTCGTTGTCGGTCGCCCGTCGCTTGGGAAGATTCCAGCCAGTCCTTCACATAGCCGTCACCCGAATGTTCCGAAGCGCTGTCCCTCGCTGACTGTGCGTCGATGTGTGATAAGCGTGTCTCCAGACGCTTGTTCACTAGCTCCCGGTTGAGACGAATTTCTTGTCGTTGTAGCTCCGCCAATTCCTCTTGCGCTTGTAGCTCGGCATCTTTTCGTAACGTCGCGGCGCGGCTGCTCGACGTTGACCGCGGTCGGCGCGGCGCGCGTTGCACGGGCTTCGGCTTGGCGAAAGAAACTCGACTCGGGCTTGGTTCCGGTTGCTTTTGTTGTTGTGGTTTAGCTAGTCGCTCCGTTGCTCGCGTTCTAGCCTCTTCGTTGTTGGTGCCTTGTGTCTCCGTCGAAGGCGATAGTGGTGAGTCCCTGGCGTAGACGTTGCTGTCGGCCGGCGGCAGCTCTCCGCTCGGCGCGACACGGTTCCGCGACGCCTCGTTGTCCAGGCCATGTTCCGACTCGTTGGCAGGTAGAGGCGGGGACGTCTCGTTCCCCGTCGCTGTCCTGTCCTTGTTTTGTTCTTGATTCAGGTTCTGGTTTTGTTCCGCAGCACGTCGCGTCTCTTCCGCGGCCGCTGCTCCGGCCTCGAGGAAACGTCGCCGCTCTTCATCGTCCATTATAGATGTGACTGATCGCGTAGTTGCTCCCGCCTTGCGCTTGTGCATCGCGGCGTCGTACCAATTCACGACGCCTTTACCCGCGAATGCTCCAAACAATCTTCCACGGCGCCGTCGATCCTTTCCCGTCGACGACGAACACGGAGCCTCCGTCGATCTTCACTGAATTCCGCACGTAGTAACAGCTATCCCGGTGAGAATGGACCAAAATATTACAGACCGCAGCCTGTAATATGGTATTTTCCTTCGATAGCTTATGTTGTATATCCACGGTTGCCGATCCTAACTCAGCCGTTACCCGCGCGGAGCTGATTCAGCGAAGTACCCCGTCGACGAAAGCTCCGTAAGTAGATGTAGGACCACGTGACAGAGTCTCGAGGGCTCTGGCACGAACAGACGACACGCCGCACTGCCAGCCGACGCTCGATGAGTAGCCCGTAGAAAATCTTCCTGTTGAAGGAGGGGAGCGGTGATCCAAAAGTCCAGTTGGTTTCTTCTATTTATTTTTCTTCTTGCTGCTTGTCCGAATTACTGAATGATTTCCACCGGTTTGTATGGATGTTTATAGCACGATTTGATTTACTAGTGAGCGGATATACCTGCCTGGATTCTTATTGGAATTTCGTCCAATCAGAGCGCTTTTCACATGTCCTCTCTTTCTAATTGTCCTATCCCTTCTAGGATCTAATTGGTCTTTTAATCGGCGCTCTGATTGGCCGACCCTATTCCAAAAATATGTTTTCGTAAGCTAGATTTTCACTATGTTTTATAATTTTTTATTTCTTTCAGAGTTTCTATGACTGCCATTACGTCGTGAGTCCGAACAGTTACCTACGTAGTCTATGCGTTTAGCGATAGGCCCTACGGTTACCTCAATAAAGAGCTCTTTAATCTCCGAGCATACATTATTGTTTTATTACACCTTTACCTCATCTTTTACCTACTGTAGGGACTCAGGGCGTAAGGTTAATGTTTATTGTTAGATAATGTACTTCAATTATCTATGCCTGACAATAATTCCTACCTATCTATCCGCTCTCTAGATAAGGGGTTTATTGGGGAATTCCTATCCATTCATCCATACAAACTTACAATTTCAATCTTAAACTATCCAAGTTAAATCTAATACACGTATTTCACTTAAATATTTCAAATCATAATAGTTTACATTCTAAGTTTGACTCTACCTACTTAATATTAAATCTCTTTATTTCGAATACAAACTTAACCATATTTACATAACATAACAAATCACATATCACGATAAGTCTTCAGTGACGGTCGTCAGCCTTCAGGACGGTCGCAAGCTTTCAGGACGCGGGGATAGTCGCTCGCCGCTCGTCGTCCTTCTCGTTCCCTCGGTGATGTCTCGCTCCGTCGTATGGGCTGGAGTCTTGTCCGTGTTATGTTCGGTAGTGTCGCTAACAACGGCTTTAATTTGCTCTATGGCCCGACGTTAGGTCAGTTACTAGTAAAAATACTATTAAAATTTTAACAGAGCGAGAATAACTATTAATCATACATGCTACAGCCGGTATACTATCCAACCACGCGCAACATCATAAGAGCCGTAACAGCCATTATAAAACTCATTGAATTGTATATCATAGGTACTCCTCATAATATTACTCGACAGTATTTTAAAAAGGTAGGCTAGCGCACATCTGTAAGGCCGCGGTGATTTTCTGCGTCCTCGTTTTTGACAAAGCTGTCACGACTTAGTATTTAGGCGGATTTTTAATACCTCGACGGTGGCAAACAAGCATATGGCCCACTTGATGGTAAGCAGTTACCGTAGACTCACAGATGCGCATTGCTACCCTTTAATATCAAAGAGGATCCACTGTGTTGACGACTAAAAGGGACAATAACCCTCTTTGACCTCTTGGTTATAAAACAGTAGCATCGTTTTTAAGCAACTATAAACCGACGGTCCCAATTAACAAATTCGGATTTGTAAAATGACTACTTTTGGGGAAAGGCTGTCAAAATTTTTCGAAAAAATATATTGTATTGGGTTCAAACTATACTTGATTATTTATTATTACGTTGTTTATTGTCAGCCGCTGTCTAAATAAACATTTTATAGCAATTTTGTTAAAAAAATTGCAAAAACGAATTATACGATATTTTGAACTGAAATATTTCTGAAAAATATGACTAAAGTATCATATACGACATTTTAATCTGGACTTCGTTATCAAAATAAATCGGTTGTACAACATCCGATGTCGACATTAGTATAATAAAATAAAACTGTAATTACAATAAAATACAAAACGTAACATAATAGTAGTTTATGCAACAGTTGTATAAGAGGGGTCAAAAAAGGTGAGTGGTGTGGGTAACAATTTGAGCCGTAGGCGAAAATTGTTAAGAAAAACGCCACGAACATTTTTTGACCTACTTATACGACGTTGCATACAATACTTTTTCTACGACTATACTTACTTTTACATAAAATGCGAAATTGAAAACTTCATGGATATCGCAGTTATTTTGTCAATATAATCAACAATCATTTAAGTTTTACCTTTTAAAAGACTATTTTTCAAGAATACTAACATTACTAACACAAATACACACGTCGTTATTTGATCAATGATTAAAGAGCTACAGAGATTAGTAAAAATACCTAAATTACTTTCAAAGTTTACAGTTTGCCCCAACATACGAACGGGAAACGTAAAATAAAAACTGCAAAGTGTCTGTGGTTCTTTTAATTTTTTCTTTTTTAAAGTTTTTTTTCTAAAAACGCTGCGTTAATTTAGGTTTCTTAGGTTGGCAGTAATTTATTTTGTCCTATATTAATGTGCTTGCACGCGATTACACGATACTATTTTGGCGCTTTTATAGAACAAGTGTTATTTTGGGCAATAGACTAGATAGACTTTTCTTCGAGTATATTATCTGTTTTTATAAAGGTGTTGACGAATGTATAAACGACAGATAAAAGTGCAGGAGTAGAAAAAGTCTTTTTGCATGTTAAAAAGTAGGATGTGGCATAATTATACGAAGCTTTGTACTTTCTCCGTGTCCAATGAAACAGTGTTTCCGAAATGCAAATTCCAACCTGGAAAATATGACTGATTCTCTCAATCGTTTCATGTGCTGATCAATGATGTCACAACAGCATAAATCGATCTAGTGTCCGAAAGTCTTATGTAGACCTAAAGTCCGAACGGAATTAAATACCGCTATGTAAAGATTAGTATCATAAATCGCCGGATCTCTCTCTTCTAAGTATAGGCTTAGACAGCTTTGTGCAATAGAGACAATAGAGTTCGCAAACTAACATTTGTGTGATCGTGGAAAAATATTTATAAAGCAAGTTTTTTTGTGATATATCAATCAATACAATCTTTCTGCATTTCCTCATGAAATATCTAGTTTAGTTAAAACCATCTAGCCCAGGAGCTTTTACAAAAGCATTATTTTTTTACGATATATAAATCATATTTCTGTATATCAATTATTTAATATTATGTTATTGGCGTTTAAAGTACGTTCAATTGTTTTTGCACCCAAAGCTTTCAGTTGTATGTGATTAGTTTTTCCCTACTCAAATGTTGTATGTTTATTTGTTAACTCTTTATTGTAAAAAAACAAGTCAAATGCAATTTATGAAACACGCGTATTATTATAATTAAATATAATATGTGTGTTATCTGAAAAAGGTCGCTCTTTAACGATAAGACCGCTGATTTCTGCCTCTACTTTAATTTATGCTCTATGTACTGTTGTGGTTATTGGTACTAAGGTGTGTAAAAACAATAGTTAGTTTTAGTATTACCAGGCGGTTTTCGTATTGGATACAGATCTTCATAAGTGTGACAAGCGGGTTTAACTGTATTTTAGTTTTTCAATATTTCATTAAAATAAGATTGTAAGTTGTTAACAGATGGCGGAACGATTTGTATGCTTTCCTTAGCACCTGGCCGGAAAAGGCACAATACTGAGAATTGTGGAGATCAAAGGGAGGGGTATTTGCCCAGCATCAGCAGTGGGACGCTATTATAGGCTAATATATTTTATTTTGTAAGTAATTATGTGTATGTGTCATCTGAAATAAAGGGAATCGAAATTATGTTTAAGTTAGAAAAGAAAAAAGTTTTTTTTTTCTTTTCCATTTTTGCTTTTTGTAGAAGTTATTAGGAGCAGAATTGAATAATAATAAACAATACATACATTTTAATGTCGCTACACTACGGAAGCTGACGTTCACATTGAATTTCGATACTTACTATGGAGAATACATATTCACCACGAGGCGAAAGATATTTTTACTTAGTTTTAAAATTATATATATTTAAAAACTGCATTCATTAATCATGATTTCTCATGATGTTTTTTTATTTTATTTCAATAGACTTTAGTTATATAACGTTCTAAAACAAATATTATTCTGAGTGATTTTCCTCTCCGCAGACCTTTAAAAAAATATGGAATTTTACATTTTTAGTATCAAAAATGATTTGTGTTTTTTTTTTTGTTGTTGTGTGTTATTGACCAATTTTTATAAGAGATTTACGGCCGTGGTATAGTTTTGAGTGAATGACTTTGTGGATGTAGAGTCCGGAGTTGCAGCAAGCTTGCAAAATATGTATTACGGTTGTACCAGTAGCTACATTTACCTTTTTTTTATATGTAGGATTGACGGAAACTGCAGATTGCATATTAAATAATTTTCTACCTGAAAGAAGGTCACGTTATATTATACACGACCTTGATTAGAACATGTTGAGATCGTATACTTTAAAGGTTTGTGCCCACTAAGCTGTTCAAACCATGACCGTTTTAGGACCGTACTAAGCACGGAAAAAGTGTCGCACGCTGGGAAAACGTAGCAACGTATAATCAGCTATTTATACCTGTACAAAACGCGTATGAAGCGCATATGCAACGGGTTTGTATCCCGTATCATATACACTTGTAACGCGTGTGATGCCTTTTAAAAATTACGTAGAAAAACAAAATCTCCACGTAGCAAACGTGATTACAACCGGTTCCCGTTGCAAACGCATAACAAATGGGGTTTGATCGGAGTTGAGCCCCGTTCAGACACCGGTCTATGAACGTACCGTACCATGCAGAGATTCGCTTGGTACCTGAAAATTATTCTCGACAAGAATATTGGACGGCCTGGTCATGGCACGTTATGTTGTTGGTCTGTGCCGGAACGGTCTAATGGGCAAAGCATCATAGTTATTCCTACAAAAAATGTTTTTTCTATATATCGGTGTAGGCACAGTCATGGCACGGTAATGGTTTGGACGGAATTGTGAGCATGGTCACAGACCTTAAATGAAACTCCTTTTGACTGCAACGAATTCTTCTTTAAAAGAGTCGGATGCGCATATAACACCTCTGAAGAAAAGGAGGGTTAAGGCGCCACTAGGCGCTTCACATTAGGCCGGCCGTTGTTTGCCACCATTTTGATACAGGTAAAATAATCAAAGATTTTATCTTCCAATACAAACGGGAAAGAAAAGAAGTTATTTTATATTTCGAATGTTTGATAGATTTTACTGTAAGTAAAAGGTATCATTACTCAAGTTCTTATTTCTATTAATTTAACAACAGTAAGTGGAGACAGCAAGCGGTTACCGTAGCCTATGAACGTCAGCTTCAATTCACGAAAATATGCAAATATTTAGCTGACTCTAGAGTTGCCATGTTCATCATACCTACCATGCCACGTAATATCATTACTTAGCCCGCAAGTTCGTGCTACGACATAGAAGCGAGGTGTCACGAGATTAACTACATAACATACGTATTGCGACCTTAGGTTTACCTGCTGCGATTTTTTAACACAAAATCAATTTTTTTTTAACGAATACACACTGTTCCGTAATATTTATCTCATGCTTTCTTAGAAACCTATTACTATATGTGGAGTTTCGCGAAAGGGCCCACTTTATCGATTTACAAGGAAACCTAATTCATTCACTTCACATTCACTAAATAGATAGCGTATATTGTGTAGTTTTAAAAAGTACTAATAACGCCATATCGACAAAGTGGGACCTTTTTCCCTGGACTGTCACATATGTTTAATTGTTCATTGCTAACTACTGCTACTTTTGCATTTACAATATATACAATTGTACAGGTAGTCATAGCTTAAAAATAACAATTAACAAAGAAAAATGCTTTTCATATTTTTAGAACATGCATGTTATTCGTAAACTTTTTATTTATTTTGAATAAGTTAATTATTTTACGTATCTATGTGGCAGACATGTACTAGATCTCGAGATCAAACTATTAGGTAAAGCCAAGCCTACTTGCATATGTTTACCACTTACACGTATGAAGTTATGAGCGTAAGTCGTACCAATCTCAATAAAGAAACTGAGTCGCCCCTAACGTTAGACTTTGCGTTAATACTTGTCGTTAAGAAGTTCCATTGGTTCTGGTCATCATCAGAACTTCCACCTACCCGAATATTAATTTCTAATATTTCTTTATGGGTACTTAGGCATCGCATGCTTTCTTAATGAAAAAAATCGAGGTCATGTATACGTGCGCCTTTTATATCCAACGAGTTCCATTTGCTCCTCCTTGTTTCCATCATCAGAATTTCCCTTTGATAGTGGTAGTAGATCAATTTAGTAATACATTCCTTAATAATTAATATTTTTTCTCAATTAGGTATCGTAATGGCGACTATTCGAGTTGCCAGACATATTTAAAAAATCGCATAAATTGACACCGCCCCCTTATTTAAAAGTAGGTTAAAAGTATTTTTTTTTCACTTTATTTATATTTAACACTTTTATTACGTACAAATCGTGTCATATTTTAAAGAAAAGAAAAAAAAAATGAAGGAAACGTTTAACGCAAAGTGAGCCGTTTTAGTGCTCGCGAGTGTATTCAACCCCATATTACTCCCTTCCCACAGCAAATCGAGACTGGCGACCCAGTAATCATTAATCTACACAAAATTACCTTTCCAATGATATATGACACATGGACATTGGACCGGGTACCAGGCTCCATACATTTCTGCCCCTTCTCCTTTCATGGCAAATGCTGAGCGGTACCCATTTTGGTGTATTATAACTTGTGTTATTTAATTGTATATTACTGATGTAAAATATGCCAAATAAAATTTTCTTTATCTTTATCTCTAAAAATATTATTTTAATTGTTATTTGAAAATGTCATACTCCAAAAGGCCGAACGTTGGGTACGCTACTGTAAAACTTGGGACTGTGATGACTGAGGGTGCGACGAGAGTTTAAATAATAGGAAATGGTTGGTAAATTAATTTACCACAAACCTCAGAAAATTGGTCTAGAACCCCCAATTATCCCCTACTACAAAAAAAATATTACAAAGTGCTCACGGCTAAAAATGAAACTTTAACAAGGTCGCGGGTAGGCCTCCCTTGGAGCAAGGCGTCTAGGTCCAGTATTTTAAATTAGGACGCCCTAGATCCTAGACCCTCGACAAACGTATGACATGTTCAAATAAAACAAACCATTACACAACTTATTTTTATTTATTATGCTCAGACAGTGATTAATACTATCCTTAGGGAACTATAAATTTAACATTCACATCTCTCCTGAATCATAAAGACAGTTCAAATACCTGGGGTTTAACCAGAAATGATCATCGGCTATAACCGTGTCAAAAATTCTAAATGTTTAACAAAATTACTTAATATACAACCTAACAAAAGGTAGCGCTCCTCTCCTTTCTTCATACCCCTTATTACATATTAAATATATGTTGTATGGAGGCAGGCGCTGAATCAACTACCTGCTAACCCATCTTCATATTATGTAGGTATATCTTTTACATGGTGCGTTCACGAAGGAAACACAACGCTCAAACAAGGACGGTTCGTTATAAGTTATAAGGAACTGAAAATTGACTTACAGTCTTCCGCAATAAAGCTATGGATATTTCCCCTATATATCTTTTAACTGGTAGTGTTCCTGGAACCAAGGATGTCCCCGGAAGGCTAGGGCGCATCTTACCATTCCGGTGTGATCCGCTCTGGGCCGATTCCGGAACCGAAATAAAAAACCCTGGAATTAAAATATTCCCGTTAAAAATAAAATCCTTTAAATATTAATTAATTTCTAATTTCTTCCACAATAAAGCCCAAGATAAACAAGATGCCTTGTAATCCACTTACCAGAATTAACTGGGTTTTCTTTTATTTGCGCCTGTGACGCGCCATGTGGCGGGACCCGTAGAGGTTAGGCCGACAAAGACATGCCCAGGTTTCTGTTTAGGACAAAATAGATATTTTAGGTTACGAAACATGAATAAAGCCACTCCCTACACAATCCTTTACTTATAAACCACGAAAATAACTTACCGAACATGGGTTATGTCCACTCGTGGTCCGACATTTGTTCGGCGAGCAAAAAAAATGCTACCACGCCTAACGAGGCTAAAAACAACGAAACAAAATAGGATTATTCATTGATCCAACTATGGAAATACAACGTTTCATAACCCAAAATCCTCACCATTATATTAAATTATCACCTTCCACACAATTAGCTGGATGACATTATCTCAACGACGATGGAGCAATCAATGGCGTCCCGGCGAATGAGATATCCAAGCGAATGTAAGATTTTGAATGAAACCTTTGAATGAAACACACACTTGAACTATGTGCTCATATATTCTCTTATTAAAAAATACGAATAATTAAATTAAGTTCAACCTTTTAAAAGGAAAAAATATAAATTCAACAATTTACGAAAAGATATCACTCATTGAATGACGTCGCTTCGACGCAGCGAAACTACTGGCTCGAACAGTGCTTAAGCTGTCACCTATGACAGATACGTCAAAACACAGCCGATGGGCCAGAGCCAAATATTAACAAATTGTTTTGATTCCCATTGAAAATGGTCTTGAATATCAAGTGAAAGTATATCAAGAGTGTGTGTATCATACGACAAACACGATGTGCACCTCGCCTCCGTGATTATAGGAGCGAGTACATGCCAAACAATGGAATTTCAAATACAGCAAACGACCAGACTACAATGTAAGTATTTTCGATCTTTCACGTCTTTAGGCCTTCGATACACAACATTTCAATGTAGATGGTCAATACCTATCTATAAACAAACAACTTACCACTACAAATACCAACTGTCCGCTGGAAATCTCTTAGTTCCTAACATATACAAACACCATCTAACTTACATTTATAAACCTACAAATTGACACCCTCAAAGTGTTACAAATTAAACAATAGGTACATTATCTGTCTCTCAAGCTGTTTTGATATGTCTTCTTGAAGAACTACGCATTATTTTGTATCTTTAAGATCTAATAATGTATTACTGTTTTGAAAAAAATAAGTCCCGTCGAGTATCTTTTCGGTCATAATAGTTCTTGGGCCAGAGGTGTAGGGTTAGAACCGGTGGTAGTTTTGGAACGAAGTTCCTTATTGGACGGTTCGCGGATGGGGGGCTAGGTGAAAAAAAGTCACGTGACCGTCACGAAAAAGCGTCACGTCACGAAAACGCAACACCCATACGATTGAGAAACATGTAAAATGGAATGAAATAAAAAATATATAAAATAGAATAAAGTGAAGTGAAGTGAATTGTAGTGAAAGTGAGAAGTGACAAAGTGATAAAAGTGAAAAAAGTCGAGAACCTAAAAGTAAAAAATGTCAAAAATGGCAAAATTTCAAAAATTTCATAAATTTCAAAAATTTCGAAAATTTATAAATTTCAGAACTTCAAAAATTTCAAAAATTTCAAAAATTTCAAAAATTTCAAAAATTTCAAAAATTTCAAAAATTTCAAAAATTTCAACAATTTCAACAATTTCAACAATTTCAAAAATTTCAAAAATTTTAAAAATTTCAAAAATTTCATAAAAATACAAAAAAAATTAAAACCACAAAATTTACGAAATAGTCAAAAATTAAATTAAATTAAATAACATAAACAGAGTGTTCCACGACACTCACGTATTTTATTTTTCTCTGACGTTCATTAGTGCATTGTAATGTGCTTACCTTGAAGTATGTAATTACCACAATTATTGCAACCAGTAACGTAACATCAGTGTATTATCTGTGACAGTGTGGTAAAAACGTATGAAAATTCATTACCTACGGTAACGTAATCAAAATCCGCCCCTCCCCCCCCCCCGACCGCCGGCACGCATGGTTTCAGTGGATTTTTAATATGTGTGTAGGTAAAGCAGTGTATGCTTCTGTACATAATTAGGCCTTATTACGTAACAGTTACATAAACTACTAATTATCTCTTTTTAGGGTTCCGTAGTCAACTAGGAACCCTATAATGGTTTCGCCATGTCCGTCCGTCTGTCCACGGTCTAGCTCAGTTACTGTTCGCTCTAGAAAGCTGAAATTTGGTGAGGCCTGATAAGAACTTTCAATAAAAACTATATTGAATAAAATCGGTTCGGTGCCGGATAGTAGACTGACGTAAGCGCCGTGAAATATCCCTTAATAAACGACCGTTTGAACGGATGTTTCGTAACAGGGCGGCATTTACGAAACTACACTGAGCATCGCCCGACATGCTCTTGGCCGGTTTTTTTTGCATTGTTATCCCGGAAATCACCCCTTAAGGATTACTAATTCCTCAGATACTTTCATGCTTAGACTGATTTGACGGGAGGATCGATTTGGATGATATTTGCCGTGGACATGAACGTATAAATACAAAAGTGGTCCTGTATCGTCCGATATACACCTACTATTCTATGTCGTTTAAATCATGCCAGTAAAAATTAATAGGATAAATCCATCTGTCAACTTTACTTCAAGTTCCGCCTCCAGGGTAGCGGGAGAGAAATTAGGGGTGAATTAGCCGCTTACTGACACAGACCGAATTCCACGCGGGCGGAGCCGCGGGCACAGCTAGTTTTTAATATTTTGATGAAGTCCTCAATAGTGTTGGAACCTCCTGTAATGTCATCAAAATACGCTCGTACTCCTTCTTCATACAATTTTCCATATGTTGACTTTATGACCTTTGACATTATTGAAGGTCCTCCGACAAGTCCAAACATTACTCTTAGAAACTCGATATGGTAGTCCTGGGTTACCACTGCTGTTTTAAATGTATCTTCTTCTCTGATACATATGTTATGATAAGCATGATAGATATCTAACTTGAATTTATATATGAACTGTGAGATGGTTGTAATTACGTCTTCCATTCTTTCAATTGGTTGTGTGTCCAAAACAGTAATCGGGTTTATTGTTTTAGAGTAATCTACTACTGGTCTGTATGGCGTGGTATCATGGAAGGGCTGTGCTACTACAAACATAGGTGCTGCATATGGGGAGTTTGACAGTCGACATACTTTCTGTTGTAGCCATTTTTCTACAGTTTCCTTGAGGAAAACTCGTTCTGGTTCCGGCAATCTGTAAGGCTTGCAGCTAACGGGTTTATCACTAGTTAAGTTTATTTCTAATTCAAAATCTGGAAATTTTCCAATATCATTATCATCTTTTTTAAAAATGTCTTCATATTCTGACACTAACTCCAAAACTTTTTCTTTATTTTCTAGCAGTAATTGAGGCACACACTGGTTATTTGGCACACAACATGAAATTGAAGCTTTTTCACTCTTGAAAGCTGGAAAATATTCAGTATGAGTTGGCGTTATTATGCATACTTTACCGTCTGGATCATGAATTATGCGAGCGTACACAGCAAGCTGCCAATCTTTACCAATTATCATGGGCACACGTAAGTTTTGACATATAGCGACTTGAGGCATGACATAATCAATGTTTCCTACCTCAATGCGAGCAGAGATCCATCCTATAGGTGTTAGCACATTTCCAGAAACTTTGAAGTCTCCTTTAGTCCATGGGTAGACTTCTGTTTCCTGAGGCAGCACTTCCTTGTCAACAATTGTGATAACAGAACCTGAATCAGGCAAAGCATTTACTTTGAGATATCTATTTAGAGTTACAGGTATTAGTGTTACATTGGGACCTTCCTCTTGAACACAGCTAATTTGGTTCTTATTTTCATTGTTAGCACTTTGACTAGTACTTGTTGATTGCTGGGGCTTAATGTATTTTTGGTCATATTTAGCATAATTATGTTTATTATTTGACGATTCTGTAGTCATTCCTGGTTTTGATGGCATTCTACAATCATATGACACATGTCCCTTAGTTCTACATCTAAAGCAAAATTGATCCTCCTTACGGTCAACTTGTGTGTTAAATTTTGGAATAAATTTATTATATTTTTGCGGTTCTGATGTATTACTGGTACTTACAGTTTCACTACGGTTGAACTTATCTCTTGGAATGACTTTTCTAATGTTATCCAACGAAGCAGCATGAGACAGTAATCCTTCCACATCCTTACAACAGTGAGATGCTAATGGAATCGACCACCGGGTGTCCCATATACCCTCCACAATTAGTGAAACCTAATCTGCCTCTGGAATAGTACATGGTGATTTTACAAACAAAGCATTTTTATTGTAAATGTATTCGGTGATGGTTTCTGTGCTTCGGAGAGTTCTTTTAGCCTGAAATGTAACAAATTCAGCAAATGACATTTTTAATGAAAATCTTTCACACAATTTAGTCTTCCATTCCTGCCAGTTTACCATATTTCTGCCTATTGCCATATGCCAATCATTTGCAGGACCCCTAAGCCTCATTGAAGAATTAACTAATGTCAAATTGTCGGACCAATTGGCTAGTTTAGCTATTCTTTCTATTTGTTTTATCCATTCAGTTGCGCTTTCCGACCTGTTACCACCAAATAACGGGATTGCTTGGCTAGTATCTGTTGTTGAATATACTTGTAAGGTTTGCTGTTGCGGACTTGTAATTTGTTGCAAGATCATTGATTGGGTATGCAAAATTTGTAATAAAGTGCTATCCTCTATTGACGTACCTGCTTTACTTTTATTACCATGATCCTGTTTTAACTGAACCAGCTGAATTTGAAGATTTTTTAGTTCAACTTCCTGTGAAATCCGTTTTGTTCGTTCCTTCTTGTAGTCTTCCAGAATTCCATGCTCCTGCTTCAAAACATTGTCCTGATGTAATCTTGCCACCAAGTCATCTTTATTACCAGTTGTAGGCAAGTATCTAGTTTTCAGCTCTGCCTTGAGCTGATTAACTGTAAACACTTCGAGATCTTCCTGCAACGTGCTGTCCATTGTGATTATGGTTGTCCGATATTTCAACCAGAAATATAACGTATTTCTTCAAAACTAATATAAATATTATTCGTATATTTAATTTAAACAAAAGAAAATTAACTTTTACTACTGAAAAACTCTTGATTTAATTAAAAATCCGATTTCGTTCGCGCGCCATGTAAGATTGAAACAACACACACACAGATATTTAAGCATGCACCTTACAATACAATGTAATATTATTAGATGATTTATTTGTCCTGTGCGATTGCCAGGTCATTCTATCTAAATATATAAAAGAAGAAACTGACTGACTGACTGACTGACTGACTGATTGACTGACTGACTGACTGACTGACATATCAACGCACAGCCCAAACCCCTGGTTCTAGAGATTCCAAATTTGGCACGTAGGTTCCTTATAAGGTCTAGGGGTGCACTAAGAAAGGATTTTTCAAAATTCACCCCCTAAGGGGGTAAAATGGGGGTCCAAAGTTTGTATGGCGAATCAAGATTTGTTAGATTATTTTATTCGAAACTTCACAGGAGTATTCCGAACGATAAATGAGTAAACACGTGTTTCAGCTTTTTTGAAAATTCAACCCCTAAAAGTGGCAAATGTGGTCACAAAGTCTGAAAATCAACATATGGGTATCGTATCCTTTTTGAGTACTTATAGTACGCGGGCGAAGCCGCGGGAAAAGGCTAGTTTATTATAAAAATATAGACATCTAATATTCAAGGGATCACAATGACATGTTATCAGTAAACTCCGGCACACCGGCTTGGTTTTACATTAGATCTCAATACTTTTTGCAGTGGGAGAATAGCGTTACGAGACTGGCATTTTTGTACATGTAAGTTATGTTTTTGATGGGATTATAACTAACAGCGTGGAGTTGCTATAAAATGTTATAGGGGTTTCTAGATTTTAAAAAGAGAATAGAGTATTAACAGAGAATATCTATTTTATAGAGCCGCACATTATAACAACTTTTTTAATACAATTGCTCAAAAAGTTTACTTTATGTAGCTGCAAATCGTGCGTAAAGTTTGATTTTATGCACTAGTGCTAAAAAGTAATCTGATCTGCAAATCGTTTTTTTTTTTCTTTTTTATACCACGACGGTGGCAAACAAGCATACGGCCCGCCTGATGGTAAGCAGTTACCGTAGCCTATGGACGCCTGCAACCCCAGAGGATTCGCATGCGCGTTGCCTACCCTTTAAGAACCTATACACTCCTTTTTTGAAGAACCTCATACTGTAGCCCGCTGGGAAAACCTCGGCAGGGAGTTCATTCCACAGTCGCAGCGTTCGTGGGAGGAAATTCCTCTTAAACCTTACAGTGCGCGATCCCTTAGGCTCCAGGGTGTGAGGATGAACACCCTGCCGGCGGCGAGCAGTGCGGTGATAAAAAGCTGATTTTACGCACGATTTGCAGATCAGAATTTTAAATAAATGAGTATTATCCGAGACCCGCTTATAAATGACCCACCTGAACTACGCGCGGTTGGGCACAAAGGAGTATTATGCGAGTCCCAATAGTATTACTTGAACAAGACATTTTAAAATTACCAATCAGAACACTTCACTATATTAAATCCACCAATCACTACACATATCGGAGTTCATCGGAACGCTAGATACTTTTTTGGTGCGTATACTGTGTAAATAATTGAAGTCCTTAAAAAAACATTGTATTTAATATCAACCAATCAGAATACAGTAATGTTTAAATCGACCAATCAGGAAACACAATTTATTTCTCAAAACATGAGGTGTTTTTTAGTTCCTACTTCACAATCATTAAAAAAGATTTAATTTTTTTTAAACTGTTTAAAGAGCTAATTATACCGTCGTCTGTGGTATTTATATTTTGTATCTATGTCAAAGAAGTTAAAAAAATTAAAAGACCGTCAAGTTATACCATAATTTCACCTTAGTTTAGTTATTGTGCGTAAATAATAAGTATTTTTATGATATTTTGTCGCAATCGAAGTGAAACATTGTATGCATTACTCTGGTCTAAAAGCCATATTACCACTCGAACAGTTTTCCCTCATTTCGGTCGGGAAAATAACCACCTGGTGGTAATATGGCCTACTTTAGACCCTTGTCAAACATCTACTATTATTTCATTGTAGTTTTTTCGCAATTGTATTAAAAAACGTTGTTCGACACACGTGCAGAAGTGTCATTTTTACTCGTCCCGAGTCTTGACCCTCGCCTCTCGGCTCGGGCCAAGTAACCTCGGCACTCGTGCGAAATGACATACTTCTCGCACTTGTATCGATAACTACTATTTGAGACTCCAAGTCTGAAGCGCGATCTGAACAAGAGCAACCCAATGCTAACAAAAATATAGGAGAAAACGACATCTGCACTGCAGCGCCATCTAGTAACGGGTAGCGTTACTACGGCACCTCCTACATTTTGGGTTGCTCTCGTTCAAATGGCGCTTCAGACTTGGAGCCTCAAAAAGTTCTTAGAAGGGTCTCTATAACAGACTTTTTTTTTAAGTAATTTTGTTTAAGTTAAGTATTGCAGACTCTAGTAGAACCGAAATACGCCTGAGTAGGAATACAGATTATCAAATCTTATTAAACATTTACTTACTGCTGAGTTATATACACGATTAGTACACCTACATTTCTACGCAATTAAATTTAATACGTATACATGTTCAATGAAACATATTAATATCATGTTACATATTAACAACACAGTAATTGCTTGGAGATAAGCTTACATCTTCAACATAAATATTATCTAGCTAAACATCCCCGTCGAATCATCGAATGTCCACTTAACCACATAAAACGCTCGAAACGAAGTGGGCGTTACGTCTGACAGCAAGATTAATTCATTTTGATCCCATATTACGTCATAATATGTAGTATCTACTTGTATATACAATAACGGTTGTACGTTGTTTCATACAATATAGTTTTATAGAACTTTGATTCACATTAAATTGAATCACATAAGTTTTGGACCCGGGTATGTCCTTTAACTACGTCCGTACACGGGTATGTCCTTCGACGTCCAAAAGAGAGGTAGAGGTAGAGCATAGCACAGCGAATATCATATCGCTCAAATCTGGAGCAGAGCCCGACTGGGGAAGTACCTCCACCTTACAGAAAACCACAGCCAAATAGCACTAGACCCTACTCATAGTGTTGTGTTGCTGCTGATGATTCTACTGTTTGATAAGTTCGTTAATTAAATAAAATACGTTATATTCATTGAACTGTGTTTCTGTGAAATATGTTTCAATCAAGTAAATAGTCATTGAAACAATAATATTCGAACTAAAAATATACGAACCAAATTATATTAAATATTTTCTGTGAAACAAACTTCTATGAAAAAATTATCTGCGAAAGAAGGGAATACCATACAATAACTATAATAATAAGTAGGCTAGTATAGAGAACGTTGTCCGTAAAGTCACTGCATCCCCTAGTGATATATAATATGGCTCATAAACGTTATTTATCATTTCCCGCTATTAAGAAATATTTGAAAAAAACTTGAATGTCTAATTACAGAGTCGAGGACTACATGACGGACAAAGATGCATGGCCCAAACCAGAAATTACTACGAAATCATCTAACATTTAGAGAACACAGTTCAGATAGGAAAACATGTCAAACGTGTTATTCTTTATTTTTAATTAAACAATAGGTACATTGTCTGTTTCTCAAGCTGTTTTGGTATGAACTACGCATAATAATGCGTATTGTTATCGTGTATACACTATTGTGTATCTTTAAGATCTTATGTATTACTGCTTTGAAAAAAAATAGTTTTTATTATCATTTTCGTTTTCGTTTTCAAAAGAAATTTTATAAAGAAAATTTCTACATGGGTATCTAGTTCAATATGTGAAATTCAGAACAAACGCCTTATTCTAGTAACAATATAAATCAGCTTAAGAACACTAACAGCTGTGCACAATTCCGCCAAGTTGTCCATGTCCATTGTATGGAACGCGAAAGAATAGCGGAACCGACTGCTCTAACTTGGCGCTGTTTCGCCGACGTCCTTTTACTTCTTTTGGTGACCCTGTCATCAGTATCCTGGCAAAACTTTTAAATCAAGTTCTACAAGATACTCTCACATCAAAATTTTGAAAAAAATCCATAGTCATGCACCATCCTACATAAAAAAAATACATTTTGAAAGATAAAAAGATAAAAAAAGATAAAAGATATTTATTCTTCAATTTAGGCACATTACAATGCACTTATGAACGTCAGAGAGAAAAAGAAAAACTACCACCGGTTCTAACCCTACATAAGCAATAATTTTTGGATTTTATTATTATTATTTTATTTTAATTAAACAATACGTACATTGTATATCTCTCAAGCTGTTTTGATATGTCTTCTTGTAACACCTCTGACCCGAGAAGTATTATTTATGACCGGCAAGAAACTCGGCGCGACTTATTTTTTCAAAACAGTAATACAGTAATATTATATCTTAAAGATACACAATAATGCGTAGTTCTATAAGAAGACATATCAAAACAGCTTGAGAGATATACAATGTACGTATTGTTTAATTAAAATAAAATAATAATAATAAAATCCAAAAATGATTGCTTCACAAAACGTTTGATATGCTTTCCTATCTGAACTGTGTCCTCTAAATCATAGATGATTTTGTAGTAGTTTCTGGTTTGGGCCATGCATGTTTGTCCGTCATATAGTCCTCGACCCTGTAATAACCCTTTGATAACACTTGACTTGACTTTTTTTCAAATAATTCTTAAGAGCGGGAAATAATAAATTTAAAGCATCGACGGGTAACTTGTTATAAGTGTGAATACCTTGACCAAAAAATGACTTATATGCCTTGCGGATACGACTACTTCTGATAGCAAGCTTATTTTTATTTCTAGTGTTATAGCTGTGGATGTCAGAATTTTTTTTGAATGTATGTATATTCCTTACAACATAAATAATATTGTCATAGATATATTGGGAAGCAACAGTTAAAATATTAATTTCTTTCAATAGTTCTCTAACTGATGCACCTGCCTTTAAGTTATACAGAAAGCGGATGGCTCTTTTTTGTAAAACAAATATAGTCTGTATGTCAGCTGCTTTGCCCCAAACCAGAATACCATATGACATTACACTATGAAAATAACTGTGATAAACTAAGCGAGCTGTGTCAATATTCGTTCATTGTCTAATTCTCCTAACGGCATGAGCGGCCGAGCTTAATCGAAGAGCGAGTTTTCTTATATGAGGACTCCATTGTAGATTTTTGTCCAACGTCGAACCAAGGAACACTGCTTTATCTACTATCTCTAAACATTCACCATTCAGGAGAATCTTAGTGCCCACCGGTGCAACGTTTGGCAAAACAAATCTAATACATTTGGCTTCTTAGCATTAAGTAGCAAATTGTTAATAGTAAACCATTTCAGTACAGCAGCTAGTGTGTTATTCATTACAGTAAAATCGGTAGATTGCCGGTCAACTTTGAAAATTAAAGATGTATCATCGGCAAACAGAACGATATCACAAAGGTTTTGTACTACGCAAGGTAAATCATTTATATAAACCAAGAACAGGAATGGGCCCAAAATAGAACCCTGTGGCACTCCTAATTTTACTAAAGTCCCTTTAGACTGGATTTTATTTACAACAATTGTTTGTGTTCTGTTGCTAAGATATGAAGACATGAGATTCAAGGCCTTATCTGACAAACCATAATGTTCTAATTTAAGAATGAGGGTTGTATGATCTACACAATCAAACGCTTTAGAAAGATCACAGAATATACCAATTGCATCGTAATGTTTTTCCCAGGCAATGAAAATATGTTTGATGAGTACCGCAGCAGCGTCGGTTGTGGAACGTCCCTTTGTGAAACCAAACTGATTGCTTGCAAGCAATCCATGTGTGTTGAAGTGGCCCGGTAGATCATTTAACATTAGCTTTTCAAAGACTTTGCTTAGTACAGGAAGTATTGATATCGGCCGGAAGTTATTCAGATCACTAGAATCACCCGATTTAAAAAGAGGTATGACTTTACTACATTTCATAAGATCTGGAAAAACGCCTTGTGAAACTGAATTATTATAAATTAAGGCTAAGTAAGGCGCTATGACGTCTATGATATGACTGATGACTACAACTGATGTACCCCATAAGTCTTCTGTTTCCTTTAAATTCAGAGAATTGAATATTTTTACAATTTCTTCCGAATCTACAAGGTCAAATTTCAATATCATCTGACATTTCTTAATATTAGTGCAAAGTGAGGAATGAGCTTGAGACGAAGATGATTTTAGGCATTTTGTGGTATTTAATGCTATGTTAGAAAAATAATCTTCGAATGCCGAGGCAATATCGTCATTTGACAAGACCTGCTGTTCCTCTGAGACAATGTTGTCTTGAGAATCGCGTGATTTACATTTACCAGCTTCCTTATTTATAATATTACATACTGTTTTTACCTTGTTGTCCGAAATTTTTATTTTTGCACTAGTATAGTTCGCCTTCGCAGTCAGACACACTTTCTTGAAAATTTTTGAATAGGTCTTAACATAGTCCAGAAAATCTGCATTTTTGTTCAGTTCTCTCTTTCCATAAAGTTCATAACGCCTCTTTCTACTTTTATGAATGCCTACGGTAGCCCATTCGCTAAACTTTGATTTAGCTTTAGTATTTGACCCACTAATAGTTCTCAATTTGAAATGTTTGTTAAACTGACAAAGAATCATACCAAACAAATCTTCATACAAATTATTTGAGTCATAAAAATGTGAATAAGGCAGTGTTGACAGATGATTTTGAATTTCTTTTTTGAATAATTCTAAACGATAACCATTAATGGGTCTATATGTTACAGTTTGTGGAGTTTCCCGAATTTGCTTTATAAAAGATGCCCTTTGACCGCTGTGATCAGAATTAAAACAGTTAAATATTTGCTTATCCACAGTTACAAAAAATATTATCTAGGTATGTTGCACTAGTGACGCCCACCCGGGTAGGTTCAAAGAACAAATTAAACATATTAAACGATTTAAACAAACATAGCAATTTAACAAAATTATTAGGCGATTCAAGCAAGTTAACATTAAAATCCCCACATACTATAACATGCTTTCGGCAGTTTCGGCTATTAGTGCCTAATTTCAGTACATTTTCCATGGTATTTTCAAATTTGTTGAAATCAGCTGCTGCCGCTGTTGGTGGTCATTATACACAAATAACAATATAACTGTCTAATTCTACACAAGAAATTTCAACAATCCTCTGTATGGAACATTTTACAACATCCTTCCGTTCTTTAGATCTTAGACCATTTTTAACAATAATAAGGGAACCACCATGAATGGCAGATTTTCTAGCATAGTAACTGACTAATTTAAAGTTAACAAAGTCAAATATTAAATGTTCTTCTTTAAGCCAATGCTCTGTAATAAACATAACTTGTACATCATTATTATCTAAGAATAAACCTATCTCTAATTCCTTGCTGGAAAAACCCTGAATATTCTGGTGAACAACATTCATATTAAGATGTTTTTCCGCTGTCTGACAATCTAGTTTAAATGTGACAAGGTGGTGCTGTGGGTCTGCTGAGATCCTCTTATAACACTATTATTTCTATTTGGCTCAATATTAAATGCCAATAAATCAGAAAGACTCATAGTATATTTCTTTGGCAAAAAAATCTTCCCCGGGGTTAGCCAAAAGCGCTCAATGAATTTATTTGTCAAAGAAATTATACTTATTATTGAGAGATATGGCGTTGCACATTAAAGAGTTGTAGCGTGATATTTTACTATTGTAGTCATAAGGCATATTCTCTGAATATGGCAATGCACATAAAATAATTTTGCCCACGCCAGATTTTTCAATATCATTTAAAGTTGACATCAGCTTATCTATACTTGGCTTATCAACATTAAGACTATTTATCTATTTGTAATAACGGGACTTAACCGCGTATATGTTTCTAAAAATTACCTTCGACGTTTCGAGGACGACATTGTCCCCGTGGTCCCGAAGAAAGACTCCCGTCCCGGTTAAGTCCCGTTATTACAAATAGATATGTGTAAAAACCGTGAAAGTTTAAATCAGTATTAAGACTATTTCCCATTAAAATTACCAATGTAGTGCTATTATCATAACATCCCTTTGAAATAAGGTCACATAAATGAGACAAAGTTATGTTACGGTAACAGTAATTTGACACTTTTTGTCTCAGTCCAAGGTTCAATAAGGGGCCCATTCCTAACCCAATCTCATCAGAGTAAATAACCGTCTTCTTGACAGGTTTACTAACTGCTGGCATAGCCAGCTTAGGTGCCTTGAGGGCCACACTGGGTTGATCAGACACTGTTGGTGGTGTTTGTTCACAACTACAAACGTTACTATTAAGAAGCAACTTGCAACGCTCTTCTAAATATGATTTTCTTCCAACAGTTTAGAAAAAGCCTTAGTATGCTCCTCAACTTGCCCAATACTAGTTTCATAACTAGAGGATATTACCACAAGCTCATCCTTTAACCTATTTATCTCAGCATGCAACTCCTGTAAATTTAATTCTTTTGTTGCAAGCTCTAAATGGCAGTTTTTAACCCTATTTTTTGTTACTGACAATGCTAACTTTAATTTATTAACATTTTTTATGCATGATTGGCTTTTTATAAGCTTCTGGGTTCTCCTAATATACCTATTTATCTTTACATACTTTTTCAGCTTCTTGCTAATATTAAAAAATAATTCACCGTTCAACTCTTGATAAACATTCTGGAGCCCCGAGGCATTATAGCGCTCCCGTTCACTTCTAAGTAGATCAAGTTCTTCATTTGCATCACCCAGCTCCTCTTCCAGGTTGCAATACGCTTTAAGGCCATTTCATGTGTAGAAGCACAATGATTAAAAGAGTCCACTAGTTTTTGTAGACGGTCCACTTCACAACGAGCCTCAGTCAGCTGTACATCATTGTCTGCAAGATCCCTTCTCAACGCTGTGTTTTTGTCTAGAATACTCTTGAGCTCCACTTCACTGTCATCCCTTTCCTGCATCAGCTGGTCAGATAAGGCCTTGGCCGCCCTTAGGTCTTTCATTGTAGCCTTCACTTGCATCTCTAACTGGCGCGAGATCGCGCGTGCTGTGGCTCTGCGATCGTTGTCCATTTTCACTTCTCAGGTTATCTAAAAGATGTTAAAATATGTTAAAAAAAAATTTTGAAAGTTCCTGTATTGATAACGAAATGTTTTGCTGATGATGGTAAGTTAAATTACTGCTAGAAGGTAAGAATGATAATAATGTGTGCAGTGTGTCAGTGGTGGGCAGTGTCTGTGGCGAATGTGTAGTCTCAACTTATGCTTCCACAAGTTCGTCAAGCAAAGAGAAACCGCACTGTGCCAATGTAGTAGGTTTGACGTTGCTCACGGCTATAAGGTGAGCTTTGTATGAAAATAATATAATTTACATATAACATACGATACTCTTATCACGAAATTGTGTAGTAACAATGAGAAAAAAGAACGAATACTTCCTTAGTTTCAAAAAGCAAATCCCAACGGTGACATTCACTTGTGCGTTTACAGTTACTCCGGTTCAAAGTCCAATTATGCGATTTTACGCTGCTGTTTTAAGGTGACGGGTATCACGGTTGACGACTGCATTTTGCGTTTTTATAATCGCAGCTTCCGCTTCTGCCATCTAGTATACTTGAGATGAACTATGACAATTCAATGTTGACATGTTTAAGTCTTTTACAGTAAGATGGCGCTTTGATAATAATTTCATTTTATGTGTACTTACTTAATTAAAGTTACTATTGTATATAGGTAATCAATGACGAAATAATTAAAGTTACCTATAATATAAAACGACTTGGCCAACGCACGCCATTACCTACATTATCATAATCGCACAATTATAATGTTTTATTCTAAATATCCAAAATAAGCATTCATCATGGCGGTTATATTTCTATGTGTCAAGTACATGTCAAGTCTTTCAAAATAAAAGTTCAAATAAAATGTACTTAACTGAAGATAATATTATTTGTAACTAATTTGTTTTATGTCCTCTTCTGCTCTGAAAAATCCAGGTTTTTAGTATCTATAACGAAATTAGAGATGGTCAAAAACGCTTTCAATGAGGACGGTAAAGTGCGTTGGGATAAGACCGCATCGGGAGAACATCGGATAATTCAATTACCTATCTGGAAAATTAGCCTTTAGTTGCAAATACAAACCACACATCCTCCAACACTATTGTGTACCTGTACCTAGTTGCATTTTGATATAATGGCGATGGCGCTTTTTTCAGGTACCTACACATTTTACTTAAATGGTTCTTCCGGTATGCTTAATAACAACGACTGTTGGTTAAGTGAAAGGTTAAAAGAACCGGCCAAGTACGTGTCGGACCACGCATAGGAGGGTTCCGTACCTTCAATGGAATAAGAACCAAACTAATACCAAAAGGTCGTATCTTATGCCTATGGAAGAAGTTTTTTTGGAAATAACTCAAAAATGGCTAAAGCGATAATGTTCAAAATAATTTTCGTAGAAAGTATATGATAAGGCGCATCTCCTCAAATTTTTTCATATTTTTTGGACTTAGGTTCAAAAGTTACAGGGGGGCTACACAATTTTTCTGACTTTCGAAGCGAATTTTTTCAAAAAATATTCACTTAATCACAAAATGATCAAAAAAACCTCAATATTATTTTTAAAGACCTATCGATTGATGTATCACATGTTGATATTTGGTAAAAACATTTTTTTTGAAATTTAGTTACATGTATGGAGCGCCCCCCTTATAATATATTTTTTTTAAATTTAAATACATAACTAAGTAGCGGCATACAAAATACACCTTATGTGTAAATTTTATTCAGATACATCGTATAGTTTCCGAGTAAAATGGCTGTGACATACGGACGGACAGACAGACAGACAGACAGACATGACGAATCCATAAGGGTTCCGTTTTTTGCCATTTGGCTACGGAACCCTAAAAATCACTTATTCTTTATTTGATGATCTCCTAGCCCAGTCGGTAGTGACCCTGCCTACGAAGCAGGAGGCGTCCCGGGTTCGAATCCTGGTCAGGGCATTTATTTGTGTGTTGATCTCAGATATTTGTTCCTGAGTTATGGATGTTTTCTATGTACTTAAGTATTTATCCATATTTATCTATTATATATATCGTCGTCTAGTACCCATAACACAAGCCTTATTGAGCTTACTGTGGGCCTAGGTCGATTTGTGTAAGATTGTCGTATAATATTTATTTATTATTTATAGTAAATGTATGGAAAATATTTAATTTGTGGCTTTTTAGTACATTACCGTAAGTTGACCCCTAATAGGAAACTATTAGAAACGATAGGAATGGAATCGATTGGCATAAAAAAGCAGCATGTGAAAAATAAAAAAAATAATTTTCATAAAGTATGGGAAAAGGGAGGTATGGGCACTCCGAATGTTATCTCGCTAACAGTGGTAAGGCACAGTTCAGCGAATGTTATCACGCTCAAATCTGGACCTGGCTCAGAGCTCGACTGGGGAAGTACCTTACAGAAAACCATAGCCAAAAAGCAAATAACTTAATTCAACCTAAAGTTTAAGATTAATTTTTTAACATGTATTAATATTTTCATTTATATACTTACCATAAGTGTTCTTTACTAAAAAAATTACAAATATAAAAGCGTTTGTCGTCTCACATAAGAATTATAAATTGAAATTACACAAAAGAATTAAAAACGCGAAAAGTCACCACGAGTAAGTTAATAACATATAATACTAGGTTTTTCCCGCGGCTTCGCTCGCGTTAAATTCGGGGTAACAAACCATACAAACTTCCACCCCCATTTTAGGGAAGTGGGGGGTTAGAAAGAGACAAAAAGTAGCCTATGTCACTCTCCATCCCTTCAACTATCTCCATTTAAAAAATTACTTCAATTCGTCGTCCCGTTTTGCCGTGAAAGACGGACAAACAAACGAACAAACAAACACACACATACACTTTCCCATTTATAATATTAGTATGGATTAGTTGTATCGTGTCGTGTATAGGGTCGTCACGGTTTTTTGGGTACATTTTTGGGTTAGTGTTGGTTAATTGCCATCTATTTCAAAAGTTTTATCATATCGAAATCCATTACAATATTAAAATACTAGCTTTTACCCGCGACTTCGTCTGCGCGAAATTAACATGAGCCATATGGAATTACATAATAAAACGCAAAATAAAAGTTACTAGTTAGTAAAATCTAAGAGCAAATATAAAACTAGCACGTATGCTATTTCAAGTCAACAGGGAGCAACAATTCCATATAAACTTCCATTCCGTTTTCACCCCCTTATACATACCAAATTTCATCTAAATCAGTTGAGCGGTTTAAGCGTGAAGAATTAACAGACAGACACACTTTAATATATCTCTTCAAGTAGGCTGGGAAAAAAAAAGAATTATAGCAAAAAGCGTTTTTTAAAATTTTTAAACATGTTGCTTCAAAGGTTTGAAACATCTTGTCTTTCCACTCTCAATATTTTTAACTCACTCGTTTTTGAAAAGTTTGAGAAAATGCTGAAAGGTTGACATCCTCCTGGATCCCCCGGTCCTCACTTGAGGACATAAGATTTAAAAAAATCTCCTGTCAAATGTCAAACCTGCTTAACAAGTTTGCACGTATAGAACGTTTCCGAACGAAACTGTCAACCTGATAAAATAAACACCGAGTCACAGATGGCCAATCAGCGAACAGTGCGGCTTAGACATCTGACACTACCAGCCACACCATGCTCCGCGGTAAGTAAATCCAAATTTATCTCAATGAAAGTCTAATTATATATTTTTGTTTGGTTTTTATTAGTAAATATATGATGTATTTCATATGTTAGTAAGTAGATTTCCTCCATAAAATTGAAAAACTTTAGCTTTATATAGCTTTGAAGTTTATGTACTCGTGCGAGTACGCGCGGACTTAAACAAGTAATTTATGTTCTCGTACGAGTACAACCGGTCTCAATACTGTAATTTTTTTTGATTTCACATGAAAGTTAACTACGTTTTATTACCGATTTTCAGGCTTAAAGGACTGTGAAATAGAGGAATACCTTAACTTCGATAAATCCGACGGTCTTTCCTAAGGCGAAAATGTTTCATGTCAGAAGTAATCTTGAACGAAATGGTTCCAGTACAGATGTACCAAACCATTCCGATTCAGATGGATCGGAAAGCGATGACGAAGTTAGCGATATTTTTGAAAGTATTCAAAGGTTGTCAGAAGATATAACCTTGGCGGTTCCTAGCCTAGCTCTGGAAATAGAAATAGAGGGGATTCAAGATATTGTAGTCCATGTTTACGAAGTGAAATAAGCAGTGCATTCCAAATTTGTCATACAATTTTAAAAACGAAGTTTGTTTCATCTTTTTTACCGCCAGATGTATGTTCTTCGACAGCAGAAGGACTATTCAGAGACTATAACTATTCAGATAAACTGTTATACCTATTTTCATACCAAAGAACAGTAAATTAAAATGATTATTTTTGAGAACAGATTTGTGTCACTTTTAAAATATTTACTGATATTGACTGACTGATTTTGGTAACGACTGAACTAAAAACTAATATTTAAGGTAAGATGAAAATTTCCTAAAGTAAGAATGAAGATTTCAGTCACTGAATTTAAAACTAAACTATATGGTAGGATAAAAATGTCCTAAGAAATGTCAGACTCAAGATAAAATTGTAACTGTGATTTCTAGTTAGTAGGTTGATTCATGAGGTATAGAATTTCGCTTTATTTGAGACTGAATTAATTAATGCTGGTACTGTAATAAGTTCAAATAAGTAATTTTTTACACTTACATGCAAGTAAATTTGGTTATTGTAGTTTTTTGTTTAAGTGATACTGGTACCCCGAGTGAGGACAAAGTCCCCATGTACTCGCCTGAGAACATAAGGAAAAATCGAGGGGAAAACGCCATGATTTATTTTACAAATTTTCCGATATTATGGGTTATATACTTAATCGATTTTTTGAATAAAATATCAGTTTTGACAGAATCGATACCTCCAGGATCCAGGAGGTTTATAATTATATCTATTATTCGAAACCGTGCATAGGGTGGTTATGCTAGTTTCCCGTCCGGGTTGCCGTCCACCTGATTAAACTGCTACAAATTTATTGGACTAAGAGCTGGCCACGTCAGATATGAAACAATAATGAGAGCAATGAAACTTGACTATTGTGTCATATCTGACGTGGCCAGCTCCCGTCTACATGAAAAAACCTTTTGAGGTCAAATTTGCCATTGATAATAATTATTTATTCTTTAATTGATATTTTAATTATAAGCTTTTATTTGAAAAACTTGAATATCAATAAGTATGGACGGAAAACTGACACATACTCCACTTTTACAAAAAATGATTTGTTATAAAAAACCTTTCGAGTATGATTTATTCTCGTATAATATTAATCTAAACAAGACCATATTATAAGCTCTAGAACGATAAGTAAGGGCACTTCATAATTTATTATTGCATTACAAAGCTGGCAAAATCGATAAGTGGAAGAAAACTAGCACATAAAAACTTACTAAGAGTACATTTTATTCAATAGTCCAATCTTAAGTAGAAGGAGTAGATTTTGAAAATTTATACAGGAAAAACAGCTTAGGTACACTTCATACTGATTTGAAACATGGATTAATATTTCGAGAAATTTTTACAAAGGTGAACCATAAAAGTCAGCCCTGAAAGCTGACCAACTAGTTCAAAAATGGTCCGGTATTACCCCATCGTACCTTACTTATTGGTTTTTCATTTTAGGGATTGTGAGAAATTATATTGGTATATATACTTATACGATTAAATTAATCCCATATCTACTTACCTACCTAATAATAATATTAATAATTCACCATATCTTTTAAATCATACGAAAACGAACATACAATAAACCATATAAACCTAATGGCGCGACCAGACATCGCAGAGTGCCGGGACAGCCGAGCCGATTGTTTCTTTCTTATTCCATAGTAAAGAGAGAGATATACAACCTAACACGATGATGTGGACAAATCATTGACAAATGCACGAATGTGTTTCAACTTCCAGCGCATTTGATTCTATTCAATGTATCCGTCATTCATATCGTAATATAGAACTAGCTTGCAGCAGCGCAAAGCAAGAAGCGAAATGAGCAAATGAGAGTAAGCTGGCATCGTCGCCTCGGATGGAAACTGCTCGAACAAACGCGCTCTTGTAATACAAATTATGATCAAAACATGGACGAAGCCGTCTATGGTAAAAAGTACCCATACCCACTGTAAAAATTGAATAATGAATTAGTCTCTTTAATAAGTTGGTAGTTTGAATATATTGGGTAAAAAAGTCAAAATAAAAAGATTAAACTAACTACTTACTTGACTATAGTATGATTTGACTTTTTTTTGTCCAAAAATACCTATAAATCGCTTAGGATCAGGATTGAAATAGTAGTTTATGTAACTGCTACGTAATAAGGGTCCTTAAAACATGAGTGTGGTTTTATGAGCCGCAGGCGAATTTCATAATAAGATCACACGAGTGTATTAAGGCCTAATTACGTACAGTTGCATACACTGCTTTATCTACACTCATATTATTTATTCTAAATGCCTTATTTGGAAACCATAGAATGGCCGCCATCGCACCGCCACCATGGCCAACTCTCGTGTGCCGGCGGTCGCGCGGGCGCGTGTCGGGCTGTCGGCGGATCCCCGGGAGGGTGCAGGTGTACATTATGTTATCAAAACTCATAGCACATCAATAATTGAGCATGAAAAGTTAAAATTACGTTACTGCTACGGAAAAAAGCTTATCATAGTAAAATCGGTCGTGGTAATGCTAGCCATTGCCTACCGTTTTCGAACACGTTTTAGAGAACTTACAATATGAGTGTAGATAAATATAAATAAGAAATGAGATAAAAAAATAATCAAAAAAGTTAACATCAGCCTAGATTTGAACTCGGACATATCTACTTAGTAAGCAAGCGATAACCTAAGCTATGTGGAATGAATTTCCGCACTCAAAATTACTAATCATATTACTCAAATTTGATACATGAAACATGTCTCTGGCTGCAATAGAATAAACGCCTATAAGTTTTATTGCAGCAATTGCATAGTTCTACAAGGTTTTGCGTCTAAAACCTTTATTAAGCGCTTAATACTACTATAGTTATCGGTACAACAAGAAGTAATTATGTTTAATTTCGCAACATAGAATTTTTTCAGACCGACATAAAACTTGCGACAAGTTTTCTCCAAAACAGTTTCTTAACGATGATATATATGTTATACAAGACCAAGCACGTATCGGTACACCGAACCCAACTATATGCCCCTACAGAAAATGTAACGTTCATGCTACAACGTGGTTTGTTTTCTTCAAAAACCTTGCACAAGAACACCTCGATTTGACGTGTTTGCATATATCGTCGCCTTAACAAAACCAATTACAGTATCACTTTTGTTGCTTTTAATGCACAATGCGTCTAATTTAAAACTATAAATATAAATTGAGAAATTGAGTAACTATCGCTCCGTAAGCCTCCTTTCCCACACGTACATTACATATTACATACAAACTGTTTGTAAATTTTTTATGCAACCGTCTTACCTTTATTCTCGAATTATTCCACCCCGCCCGAGCAAGCTGGTTTCCGAAACGGATTTTCCACTATCGACCATATATCTACATACGGTGAAACAATTGACGGAGAAGAGTCACGGGTACCTGGCGGTCCCTGTCGATTACGTGAGGGCATTCCAGTGTGTCGGCCCAGTGGCCGTGTTTGACTCGGTCCATCGAATCCAAGTCTAAAGTATGACGAACATAGTTACCTGATGGTTTTTAATTCAAATACTACCACATGGTTCAGAACGAAAGACGATCGATCAATACGCGAGTCATTGACATATTCTATCTTTCGAATAAAAAATCCAGTCTGAAAACTCGCCTGTTCAATCAATGTTTCGTCCTGCCCACCATGAGTTACGGAGCTGAGACATGGACACTTACTAAGGAGACTTTGCATAGAATCCAAGTGGGATAGGGGCCATGCAGGGGTCATGCTTAGCATCAAGCTTCAGGACCGAGTGAGGAATGTTCAGACCCGGCATTGCATTAAGGTGCAAGACGTGAATGCGTCGTTGCCAAACTAAAATGAAGTGGGGCGGGACATGTCGCCAGGCAGAGTTATGGCAGGTGGACTAAAATGTTGACAGAATGGTGGCCACTTTCAGATGAAAGAAGCCTCTGGCGTTCGTTAGCTCGTTGGGTAGTTGACATTTGGAAGGTCGCGAGTCTCTTCTGGATGAGATTGGCTCAGGACAAAAACAAGTGATGTACACGAAGAGGCCTAATAGCTCAGCAGTGTGCGATAAGAGGTTGAAATGATAATGAATGTTTTACTTTGTCTTCATCTTCGCATATTTAGATAAAATCACTGCGTGTATCGCTAAAATCGATCTGAGGATAACCAAAAAGAAAAGTTTTCTGCATTTGACACGCTGAAACGAATTAATAACGAATAGTGTTCTGACAAGAAACGTAACATATTTGAATAAAATGTTACACTACACTTGGTAAAATAAATGCATCATTACTTTCCTGGTTAGAGGAACAAAGGTATTCGGAAATTGATCTGCGATCCTTTATTATCGACATGTCTGAGGTGCCGGATGATAATACTTGACAAGAGGCAAGGTCATCGAATTTATAATAAGACGAAAATTTAAAAGAGACATTTGAGTCCGAAATAAATATTGAACACATGGACTCAAAGGGCCACCCATATCTTTCCCGAAAATCTAGTTTCCTTGCGAAAATAAAAAAAATATCATAGTATTCAAAATACATAAATAGTTTATAAGTTGTTTAAAGAAAATAGGTAAAAATTATTTATCCCCGAACTAAAACTGGGCCAGAAAATAGTTAAAAAAAATGTATGGAGTGCGGAACCATTGTGGTGCAAGTCCGACTCGCACTTGACCGGTTTTTCTTATAGGCATTTACTGTTATTTAATCAAATACAAACATTGAAACATTGAAAAAATAATCAACCCAGTTTGACTTGAACAAACATCGATACGCCTTACCGCATTTACTCCTAAATAGTTAGTTGGTGGTCCGCGGCAATGCAAAAAATCGTCAAGTGGTCCCTCACCCCTAAAAGGACAATTGACCCTAAAAGCCGGACATAACTTTTTAATAGCTATGTCGCGGCTTTGCTTGCGCTCAACTTTTGACTCGCGGCCTCTCTAGCGTCACTCAGACGAAAAGCCTAACAAGGCCGGGCAGGCCGGATGAGACAATATTTGGCCCCGTAAAAAGCTAAATATGTCCGGCAAAATCCGGACACCTTGCAACTCTATTCATGATACCAAAACAAGTACCTTTTTTTGACGGGGGCAAAATCCGTTATGGATACTCCCGCGCCACGGGGACAGAGCGGAAACTGTGTCGGAGTCCCAGTGCCACCCTGGCGTTACGCGAGGCGTGTTTTAATCTGTATGGAGGATCACAGCCCCCTACTGTGACCCTTGACTGCCCCAAGATTTCCTTTTAGTCACCCCGTGCGACAGGCAGGGAATTACGTAGCCTTATTCTGATGCCCGGGCTACAGGGCACACCAAAAGAAGTACCTGCCTACGATTGAAAAGTTAACATGTAGCGATCGCGACACGATGTGGGTCAGGTAAATTACCCTGTTTTGTACCCTACTCAGAAGTAACGGGCAAATTTAATCTTAAATTAAATTAGAGACTCAGAACACTCTGAACTTTTTTACGCTGCATATTTTCAAAGAAAGAAGTATCAACTTCCGAAACTTTGTTCTTCCTCTTACAGTTTGTCGAGTAAAATATACGTGCACAAATACGAAGTACTTTCCTAATCAACTTTATTTTTCCGTGTTTGTTGACTAGCTTTAGGATTTTCTAGTACATATCTATAGACTATAAGTAGGTATTACTATCTACTTATAGAGAATATTGTCCATAAATTCACTCCATTTCCTAGTGATATTAGCTCATAAACGTTAGAGTCACCATGACCGCGATGTACTGAGATAAAGATACATTGTGACGGGCATGTGAAAACGACATTCTGCCGAATACGAATGGCTTTCCATAAGTTCCAAAGACACACAGCTGGACCTTTTTGAATTTTACATATTCATGTCATAGTATAAGAGCCCACGACACTAAACCTAGTTCGATAAGACTCCCAGATGATATATATATATATTTAGTTACGTCTTTAATGGGGAACACGAAATGGCGATGCAGTAATGCAAAAAACGAGGCGGCGTATTAAAAAAAATGAAAAATAAAAGTCCGGTTTCTAGTACGATAAGACTACCGGGTTTCCTTTGTTCCTCGAATCAGGGAAGGGGTAGGGCTATACGATAATGCAGTGCTGCAAGCCCAAGTACTTAGCCTTATCAGTGGCAGCAGCATCATAAGATAAGATTGTATAAATATGTACGCCAAAACCTAGATCCTATCTTTTTATAATAGCAAGGCGACGAAGCGCGCGAGTTATGTCCTTTTGCAACAGGGGTATAACTTTATACTCTCGCCCTATAATTTTGTTTTCGTTTTCGCCTGCGTTTCATAAAACCACATTCGTATTTTAAGGCCTAATAATTATGTACAGTTACATACACTGCACATACAGTTACATGTCAGAAATGAGGAGATCCGTAGAGGAACTAAAGTCACCGACATAGCCCACCGAATTAGCAAGCTGAAGTGGCAATGAGCAGGCCACATTGCACGCAGAGAAGATGGCTAATGGAGTTGAAAAGTGCTCGAGTGGAGACCACGGATTAGCAAGCGCAGCGTAGGACGTCCACCCACAAGATGGACAGACGATCTTATTAAGGTCGCCGGAAGACGCTGGATGCGGGTCGCTTCCAACCGGTACGTGTGGAGGTCCAAGGGGGAGGCCTATGTATGTTCAGCAGTGGACGTCTTATGGCTGAGATGATGATGATGATAAAAAAAATCTTAAATCAATCTTACACAAATCAACCTAGTCCCACAGTAAGCTCAATAAGGCTTGTGTTGTAGGTACTAGACGATGAAATATATGTAATAGATGTATATATATAAATACTTAAATACATAGAAAACATCCTTAACTCCGGAACAAATATCCGTGATAAACACACAAATAAATGCCCTGACCGGGATTCGAACACGGAACCTCCTGCTTCATACGCAGGGTCACTACCGACTAGGCTAGGAGGCCGTTAATGACGATGAAATATATACACTGCTTTATTCACACACATACATAATATTATACATTCTCAATGACATGTTCGGGAACCATTACAATGACCGCCATTGCACCGTCATAGTCAACTGAATTGTGCGGGCGGCTGTCGCGGAGGAAGGCAACCGCGTGCGGGGAGTAGGGCTGGATTTTCATTACATTACCGATATCGATGTGATAATGATTTTTCATATATTAATACGACACTGGTACAGATAATACAGTAATGTTACATTACTAGTTGCAATAATGGTGGTAATTACACATGATTTCCGAACGCAGAATAGAGGATTTATGATATGGTTGTAGGTAGAATTATTTTTCTACTCGTCGATTATACCTAATTAGTACAGTACGCGAACAGTTTTGAGCTTCGATAACTCACAAGTGCGATTTTCTTTTTTAGTTAGAGAATATGATATGATTACTTATAGTAAAAAATATTTTCTAACAGTTTTTGACGCCGCGCTAGATATTATATAGATATTTGTTAATAACAACAAGAAAAGATTATACAAGATATATTTTCCTTTATCATACTGTTGCATTCAACTATTTCATCATCATCTGTCATTTTATAACATTTTGGTCAATAGATTATGTGAGCATAATCGAAAAGAATTTGTCAAAACATAAGTGACCTTGAATTCTAAACGAATTACAAATGGCTAAGACGACATATGCTCTTGACAAAACTTTTATAAAATGTGAAGTTATGTTGCAATAGTAATAAGAGATAGCCTGGTGGAGACAAATAAAACTTACATAATCTTTTCTATGTATAGCAAACAAATACATGTATTATACCTAGCGCAATCCTAACAATTGTTAGAAAATATTTATTATTATTCATCTTTATTTATCTTTCTTCTTAGGCTAGGCTTTTTACAATATTTTTATAAAAGTAAAATACAAAAATACATCTAAAACATAAAACCAATAAAAGCATTACAAAAAACCTAACCTAGGGTGCCGCCAGCAACGGAGCAGGGCCCAGGCTGCCGGTGGTTAGGGCCGCAGAGTGAGGAACCTTCGGACTATCCACGCCGTGTCCAAGATTACCGCCTTCTGAATCTGACCCTTAATCAAACCACAATCCTGTAGCGAAAGTCTCTCAAGATGTTGCTCGAGACTCTTCGCTATGAGAATGATCGCCGAATCGACCTCCCACATGGCGGTTACCTCGTGAGCCAAGTCTAGGTACTTGCTGGACTTGTCCTTCTCAGCCTTCACGAGCTTCTCGTCACATGGGACGGTGATGTCGACGAGCATAGCCCGGCGGCGTTGCGGTCGATCTATTACCACGATATCAGGCTTATTGGCTACAATAGTCCTGTCCGTGATAATAGATCGATCCCAATAGAGCGTGGCACGACCATTTTCGAGAACTGGCGCAGGTGTGTACTTGTAGTACGGCACTTCGTGGTCCGCAAGACCGTATAGGAGAGCAAGCTGCTGGTGTATAATCCTGGCTACGAGGTTATGTCTGTGCAAGTACTCGCCGTTAGCAAGATGAGAACAACCAGAGATGATATGCCTGAGTGACTCTCCGGGACGGCGGCATGCCCGACAAATGTCGACCGTACCGTCCTTCAGGATATATCTCCGGTAGTTATTCGTCATGATAACTTCGTCCGCAATTGCACAGGCAAACCCTTCGGTTTCTCCGAAGAGATCCCCGAATCGTCAAGGGGCTGAAACAGAGGAAGTATCCGGTCACGATACGCGCACAGATTAGTTCCCCCCTCTGTAGCCCCATAATGGGCGCGCATGACGTTCTCATTAATGGATGAAGTCCATTTCATGCGACGCACTATACCACCGACAGCGGGGGTCCTATTATTATTATTAGTACTTAACGTATTCTAACAGGTCACAACATAAAATCGGACTTGTGATTTATGTCATTTTTATAGGGTAAAAAGGAGTTCCCGTACTCCACTAAATGCTTGAATTGAGACTTTGTAGAACGAACTACTAGCACATACTTTTCGTTCGTCACATATTTTAGCATCGTTGATAATGCTGAAATGGATTTTCAAACAGCATTATAGCAGCAACAACGTCCTCCTCCCCGACCGCCGACACAATTCACCGGGATTGTAGAGAGGGAGCAGGTTGTAAGCCATTCGTCGAACTTATTCCTTACCGGCTTGCCTATTTTGAGGACTCTTAGAAAAAGTATTGTGTACAATAGTGACATAATTAAGGTTTTCAATCTCGTACCTTACTTAGGTACTCGACTAAAAAGCTTTCATTATGTCACGATTGTATAAAATACTTTTCAACACACTTGCTCATAACGAGGTTCTTATTCCACCGCTTTTATGCTCATAATCCTCGATATTAAACACGCGTGCATTTCATAATAATTATCGAACTAGTGCAATAATTTAATAATCCGATCAAGTGACGTTTGTACTCTAGTACCAAGTTGTATGTACGCAGACGAATCGTTGTAATTTAGTCGGGTGTTGTGTTACCTTTATTTTTTTAACTCTTTAGGAGTTTGCATTCTAAAAACCGGCCAAGAGCGTGTCGGGCCACGCTCAGTGTAGGGTTCCGTAGTTTTCCGTCCGTCACAGTAAGTGTCCCCACTTAAGAGTTAAAATAACACCGCCATGTAGGATATGATATGAGCGTTCCACATACAGCGACAGCTATCGGCAAATTAAGTAAACTATTGCGCGCGAGCTTAAAATATGGAAGATGATTTTTATGGGATAGTTATTTATTGCGTGAACCGATTTTCATCGTTTTTACTTTATTTGAAAGCACATCATTTCATTGTGATTTTGTAGAAATTACAGGTACAATAAACACCTGCTTATACGGTTAAATTACAAACTTAGTTCAGAAATTATTTTGTATTTTTTTTTCAACAACTATTCAACCTATAAAGTTCTACTTTTGAGATTTTTTTCATATTTTTTAAACTTATGGTTCAAAGGTTAGAGCCCCCTTTCACTTTTTTTTTTACTTCTGGAGCGATTATTTCCAAAAATATTTACATTATCAAAAAATTATTATAGTAAACCCGTATTCGTTTTTAAATACCTATCCAACAATATATCACACGTTAGGGTTGAGATGAAAAAAAAATCACTCCCCACTTTACGTATAGGGGAGGTACCCTAATAAATCATTTTTTTCCACTTTTTATTTTACCACTTTATCGGCGTGATTGATATACATATTAGTACCAAATTTCAGCTTTCTAGTGCTAACGGTCACTGAGATTATCCGCGGACGGACGGACGGACGGACAGACATGGCGAAACTATAAGGGTTCCTAGTTGACTACGGAACCCTAAAAAGTAAATATATTAAAAATATACACATTTACGATAGAATACAAATTATACAATCCTGATTGTGAACAAGAATCATTTCAACTTATTATATTACTCGTAATACACAATAAATTATGTTTTAAACACGAATTGTCCGTTTTAATATTGGTTGTTTGTCAGATAGGTCCGCGCCTTTGCCTCAAGTTGCACGCACATCCAAAAAAGAAAATTGCGCGCCATGTAAAAGTTAACCTCAAATCATTGTTTATTTGTTAGATTTTTCTCGTTGTGTTTTATTAATTAAAAAAAATGAATTGAATAAGAAGACAAGTTTAGCGTTAAACCTCTGGATATAATTCAAAATTGTGATGTCATACTAGTAAAATGTTATCATAAAAAAATTGTGAGCAGTACGTAAGATAAAAATCCATACTAATATTATAAATGGGAAAGTGTATGTGTGTTTGTTTGTTTGTTTGTTTGTTTGTTTGTTTGTTTGTTTGTTTGTCCGTCTTTCACGGCAAAACGAGGCGACGAATTGACATGATTTTTTAAGTGGAGATAGTTGAAGGGATGGAGAGTGACATAGGCTACTTTTTGTCTCTTTTGTCAAAAGTTGTGAGATCCATGTAATACCAAGTAGGTTGATTTATTCAGTCCCTACTTTAGGGACCTTCTGTCTTAAGTTATTACGTAATTAGCTAATCTAACAACATCTTATAGTGACCTTGAGCATGCACTGGATTTTCACGAATAACGCACCTTCCAATTATGTCTTTTCACTAAACAGCGTCAGTGATTTGGTGAAATGACTAAATTTTTCTAGGGAAATGATGATATGGATTCTCCATTTCAACATCCTGCGTAATTCGATCATATCCCTTAGAAATTTATTAAAATCTCTGTTTTAATATCTGTTTCACTTTATCTAGTCAGAGATTTGATCAAATTGCTTTACTGTAAAATGTTGTATTCGGTATTTGCTTTCGTCATTTCACTAAATCAGTTAAAAGATTTAATCAAATCACCATATTCCATCTTCCAGTTGAGATTTTATTATTTCGCTAAACTCGTTTAGCGAAATGATAAAACTAGCTGACTTATTGAGTTCGTTTCGTCAACTTACTGTCGAGTTAGGGATTTTGTCAATTTCCTAAACAAATCTAGTGAAATGAAAAAGCGTATCGTGCTTATTGGCCGATTTTGTCTTTCCACTAAACAGAGTCAGTGATTTGGTGAAAAGACTGAATGTTTCTAGGGAAATGATGATATGGAGTCTCCATTTTAAATCCTGCGTAATTTGATCATATCCCTTAGAGATTTGTTCAAATCTCTGTTTTAATCATTTCCCTGCGACATATATAATAGAGAACTCGACTGTACCTTCCTCATTGGTGCTAATGTACGTAATAAAAACTCCTCGAAAAACTTTTTCTCATACATTAAACATTAAATGGCTACTTACGTAATATAAAAAAACTGTAACGTTTTTCTGTAACCCTGATTAACTTATTATGTTAGGTAATATGTAGGTACCTAAATTGCTTCCAGATATAGACAATCAAAAAACACAGCCAATGCTTTAAAAAAATACAGTCAATGTCGTCATTATGACAAGGTTCTAGTATAGTGGCCTAGGAATCAGATGGGTTAATTGTAGCTAAGTGTATCAGTATTACCAATGATTTCAATATTTCTGATTTTGTACTGAAACTGGTTATTGTTCTTGCCCCGCGGGAAGCTATACCACACACTGAGTTTTATTATAAGCAACCCATAAACTGGCGTCGGCGTCGTTATTATCGTAAAGCGTCAAGTGAATGAGTAATTAATCCGATGTAAACATACATTTATGTGTTTTGTTTTCATTGCATCGTAGGAAGACGTGGAGTACGTGGATATTGCTCAAACATTAGTTTGAGCAATATCGCGTTATGGTAAATTTAATCACATCAAAAACATTACATGTACAAAAATGCCAGTCTCATAACGCTATTCTCCTACTGCAAAAAGTAGGTATTGAGATCCATAGTCATTGAAAGCGGGTCACCTTGAATGAAAATGTCCATGCAAGATGTTTCTGTTTTAGTGCTCTTGAATTTACCTATAACATAACAACGGTCAAGGGTCTCGTGGGATGAAGCAGGTAGCTGTACTAGCTGTAGATATGCAGACTTGCATTTAGTTATGTAAACATTAGTACAAATTAACTTGGTTTCAAATAAGTTTTATCTTGAAATAAATAAATAAATAAATAATGCAAAACCAAGCCGGTGTGCCGGAGTTTACTAACAACATGTCATTGTCATCCTTTGAATATTAGATGTCTATAAAAACCTCTGCCAACAAACTGTCCTGCAGTTTGGCAAAAGAAAAATTTGTAAACTAAGGACTGTTTCGTGAATAAATGTATTTTGTTTTATATAATAAATAGAATGACCTGGCCATCGGCCTGGCCTGGGTCCTTTGTATCGTCCGGTTTTATAAAATTTCATGTACAATTTAACTGGTGTGACGTTAATAAATATATTTTCTTTCTTTTCTCAAATACACAAAAGCAACGAAGATAAAGGCAATAGATCGTATTATTGCTAAAATCCGATCCCTTTAGAAGGACCTTGCTTTCCTTTTTCCTTTTCGGCTGTCTAAAGGATGCGTTATTAGAAACTTTCATATTCACATTGGCCTATTTCACAATCTCCAGTTAAAGAATATCTGTCAGATAAATGTTTGCTGTCCTTATCTTTTATATGACTGGAGAAAAGGATAGCAATAATTTTAACTGGCAGATAAGTTTATCTGGAGATTGTGAAACAATGTTGTTAACTATTGGAAGTACTCTAAGTACCTACTTACTAGTCGCCTATCAACTATTTAATAAAAATATTACGTTAAATTTCACTAAAGTATATCATTTCAGTATCCTAATATAAAAACCAATTTACCTAGATAAATTAGATCTTGAGGGAATCCTTTACAGTATAAACAACATTATTTAGTTCGGTATCCATACTAATATTATAAATGGGAAAGTGTATGCGTGTGTTTGTTTGTTTGTTTGTTTGTCCGTCTTTCACGGCAAAACGGGGCGACGAATTGACGTGATTTTTTAAGTGGAGATAGTTGAAGGGATGGAGAGTGACATAAGCTACTTTTTGTCTCTTTCTAACCCCCCACTTCCCTAAAATGGGGGGGGGGGTTGGAAGTTTGTATGGTTTGTTACCCCGAATTTAACGCGAGTGAAGCCGCGGGCAAAAGCTAGTAACTAAATATATTAGAAGGGATTATTCTACAAAAGCGGGTGGCCTGGCGGAAAGACTTCAGACTTTCAATCCGATTTATTTATTAAAACCTCGGATTCAAACCCTGGCTCGAACCACTGAGTGTTCCGGAATTTATTTGTATCATTTGAAATTTACCAGTCGCTTTTCGGTGAAGAAAAATATTGTGAGGAAACCGGATCTAATCCCAACAAGGCGTAGTTTCCCCTCTGGGTTGGAAGGTCAGAATGGTCAGATTGCAGTCGCTTTCGTAAAAACTAGTACCTAAGCAAATTCCTGGAATTAGGTTGCCAAGCGGACCCCAGGCTCAATAGAGCCGAGGGAAAAAAGCCCGGGCAAACGCTAGGATGATGATGAGAAGGGATTATTCTATACAGATTTATGTAGTAATATTCCATAACCGTAACAATATTTCCAACCCAATATCTGGCATGCCCTTGATCGCTTTATTGGTATAAAGTTATTGGATGCTACGTACTTACAGGAAGAGGCTTTTGCTAAATTATGAGAAAATTAACTAGTTGGCTCGGAATGGATATGTCAGCAACATACAGTAAACAATTTTTTTACACTACACGCATCGGCGGCCTTCCGGGTCAGTTTTCGTTACATGGCCACCAGGTGTTGGAATAACATTCCACCTCCTATCAGAGACCTGAATTAAATAGCGTTCACAGTTTTAAGACAACTCTAAAAATTGCATGCTCGACCATTAACTAAGCGAAGAATGCCGCAGACTTGAGACAAGCTGCATTTTAACATATTTGTTTCTCCGTAGGTACTTACCACCTGTTTGTGTCCCTTTCGCATCGCCATTCAAATTCATTTTCTTTTTGAACATAGTTTTCAATACCTATGTGATGTCTTAGATTTAGTAATTGTAGTTAGTGTTATAAAATTTTGCCTTTCAAACCTATTCTGAAATACGTAAACGACGACCCATAGTATACTTTGTTTTGTTGTTAGTTGTGTAAGTGTTATCGCGTTTTGTTTTTGCTATGGTCGATTTAGGTAATTCTTGCGGGGTCGGAACAAATGGCGCAGATTGCTTTATATTTGGTTGCCTTCAGGTTTTTAGGGTTCCGTAGTCAACTAGGAACCCTTATAGTTTCGCCATGTCTGTCCGTCCGTCCGTCTTTCCGCGGATAATCTCAGTGACCGTTAGCACTAGAAAGCTGAAATTTGGTACTAATATGTATGTCAATCACGCCGACAAAGTGGTAAAATAAAAAGTGGAAAAAAATGTTTTATTAGGGTACCTCCCCTAGACGTAAAGTGGGGAGTGATTTTTAGGGTTCCGTACCTCAAAAGGAAAAAACGGAACCCTTATAGGATCACTTTGTTGTCCGTCTGTCGGTCTGTCTGTCTGTCTGTCTGTCTGTCTGTCTGTCTGTCTGTCTGTCTGTCAAGACCATTTTTCTCAGGAACGCGTGGAGGTATCAAGCTGCAACTTATATGAAATACTCAGGTCTATTGTCCCTTGGAGCTGTGAAAAAATCAAACTTAAAAGCCAACGCAATCAAAAGATACAGTCGTTTATGCTGCAAATTCTAAAGTTTTTCGGCACTCGCAAAACCTACGGGGTACTTCCCGTGAACTCAGAAACTTGAAATTTGGCACGAAGTAACGTCATATAGCATAGACAATGGAAAAATTACAAAAAGTAGACTTTTTTAAGTAAAATTATACAAATAAATATTTTTTTAAATTTTAACCTTACTACCTTTTCCCTCGTAAACGCGTGGAGGTATTAAATTGAAATTCATGTCGAATACTCAGGGCTATAGGACCTTTCAGATGTAGCAAAACCAAACTTTTAATATCAACGCAATCAAAAGAAATAGCAATTTAAGTCGCATATCGCAAACTGAGTACTTTCAAGAAACTCAAAACCTAAAGGGTACTTCCCGTAAATTCAGAAACTTGATACTTGGCACGAAGAAACTTCGTATAGCACAAACAAAGGAAAAATTACGAAAAGTAGACATTTTTAGTAAAATCATACAAAAAAAATATTTGTTTTTTAATTTTAAACTTACTACCTTTTTCCTCGTAAACGCGTAGAGGTATTAAATTGAAATAAGTAATAAATATACTACAACTTTTGCTTGTTATAGGTTTGTACGGAACCCTCGGTGCGCGAGTCCGACTCGCACTTGGCCGGTTTTTTTTTTCATTTCAACCCTAACGTGTGATATATTGTTGGATAGGTATTTAAAAATGAATAGGGGTTTAGTAAAATCATTTTTTGATAATGTAAATATTTTCGGAAATAATCGCTCCAGAAGTAAAAACAAATGTGTCTCCCCCCTCTAACTTTTGAACCATAAGTTTTAAAAATATGAAAAAAATCTCAAGAGTAGAACTTTATATAAACTTTCTAGGAAAATTATTTTGAACTTGATAGGTTGAATAGTTTTTGAAAAAAAAATAATTCTGAACTAAGTTTGTAATTTAACCGTATAAGCAGGTGTTTATTGTACCTGTAAATTCTACAAACTAATTTCTATAAACTAATAACTACGGAACCCTTTACAAAATAATTTCAGAACTAAGTTTGTAATTTAACATTTTTTTAACTCTTAAGTGGGGACACTTACTGAGACGGACGGAAAAATATGGAACCCTACACTGAGCGTGGCCCGACACGCTCTTGGCCGGTTTTTTTAGGTTCATTGCAACTATTGTCTAATTGTGTCTCTTTTAATTTTATTGTGCTCTGTTGTATATTACCTTTTCGTTGTTTGTATTTATTACCTTTTAGGGTTCCGTAGCCAGAATGGCAAAAACGGAACCCGTTTAGTTTTGGCCATGTCCGTCCGTCCATATGTCACAGCCATTTTACTCGGAAAGTATAAATAAAAATAAAAAAGCCTTTTATTTCTTGCCAATACAATACAAATAATCTTATGATATTAAATTCGCTCAATGTCTATTACCTAGACACGCGGCAGCGTGTCAAGCCAAGTTCAAGCAAAGGAACTGGCTAGCCAGCGCCAAGTGTATATTACACGAACCACTTGGTGCCACTTTTGACCCTTCTATAACTCAAAACCTCTTTAACGTAAACACATAAAACTACGTTTGTTTAATTATATCCATAAGGACATCTAGAAGCCCAAATTTCATGATGCTAGCTCAAACGGTTATAAAGATATGAAGGTCAAAAAGTCGTAAATTTTAGCACTGACTGACTGACTGACATATAGTACCTAAATCTAACCTATTTCCAGATGACCTAGAATGATTAAATTTGGAATCCAGCTCGGTAATTGTGTGTAAGCGTAGGAAAAAATCTAAAAAATAAAAAAAGTTAAAAAATAGGGGGGGTCCCCATACAAAACAAAAACTTTTTAATTGTATCGTTGGAACTGTTACAAGAAGATATTTGAAACTATCCCAATATATGTATTATTATACTTGCTATATAACAGAAATATAAAAATAAAGTTAAGTCAAAAAATAAGTGGTGTCTCCATACAAAAAACTTGTAATACGCGCTAAACGACCGGCCAACGGTGTGTTGTCGGCGGTGCGCGGCACCACATAATTACGTTGTATTTTCTTTTGTTATGACTGTATTTTGTCCTGTTTTATGTACAATAAAATGTTTACATAGGTACATACATAATTATACACAGGACAGAAGTAAATCTACATAAAAAGAGAATGTAGACAATAGCATAAAAAAGAAAACCATGCAGCGGAAACGCGAGAAAAACATTAAATCTCAATACCTGCCTAGTTTTCTTCACAAAAAGTAATGATATGCCACCAAAAACATAAATGTAAAAAAGGAGAGCCAAGTACAATACAAACATTATGTTTGGCTGTGGGCTTCGCCGCAAAAATAATGGAGATCTAAATGAGTGCCAAGTTCTATGCAAAATCCAAATATGTATTTATAGGAACAAAATAACATTATGAACAAGTATTCAACTCTATTTCTTTGCTTTATTGGATACCTATAAACAATTGCTGTTATTTAAAAATGTGAGATCTTAAAGTAGGTTATATTTGACTTAGTCAGTTTTTATCAGAATTTATATATATATATGTTGAATAACTTTATAAAATGACTGATGTAATTAAAACTGGCCAAGTCAAATCTAACCTACTTTAAGATCTCACATTTTTAAATAACAGCAATTGTTATAGGAATCCAATAAAGCAAATAAATAGAGTTTAATACTTGTTCATAATGTTATTTTTTTCCTATAAATGTCCTGTGCTACCTGAGTCCAGTTTTTGCCTGCGATTTGTCGTATTTCGTCAGACCATCATGTGGATGGTCTTCCTATCTTTCTTTTTCCAGATGGGCCGGACCAGCTAGTGATTACATTTGTCCATCTACTGTCCTGCATCGTAGCGACATGCCCTGCCCACTTCCATTTCTGTTGTTTAACGAATGCAAGTGCGTCTATCACTTTCGTCTTGTTTATAATTGCAGTGTGTTGGATTTTTTGGATTCTTTTAATACCTGCTATGCTGCGTTCCATACTTCTTTGGCATATTTTTATTTTGTTTTTTATTTTCAGCGGGAATTTCCAGGTTTGACCTGCATACATGAGGGATGGGAGCAAACACGAATCCATAATCTTCTTTTTAAACTTGATAGGTAATTTACTTCTTAATAATATTTCTTTATGGCTCCAAAACTTGTTCCACGTAATCTTGATCCTTCTATCGACTTCTTGTTGATCATTTTTACTATCAAATGAGAGTTGTTTACCAAGATAGGTGTAATTTTCGACATATTCTATTTCAGTATCTTCAATTTTTAGTGGGATTTGGGTGCAGTCATGATTTTTGACTTGTTAAAGTTCATTTCAAGCCCTGTTTCTTTGCTGGCTGTTTGTAGAGTGTGTATCATATGTTCCAGTTGAGGAAAGGTTTCAGAAAGTAGCACGATCTCAGATGGTGAAGGTATTTACCATTTATGAGTATCCCCAGTCTATCCCAGTTCAGTTTACTAAATACTGACTCGAGCACAGCAATGAAGAGCTTTGGAGATATGGGGTCCCCTTGACGTACGCCTCTTTGTATTTGTATGGGTGGGCCAGTTGTTTCTAATTGTACTCTACTTATACAGATTTGTACAAGTGCTTTAAAATATTAATATACTGGGGCTCCAAATGTTGTGCTTTTAATGATTCCCAAATAGATTTGTGGGATAAAGTATCAAAAGCCTTCTGGTAATCGATAAAGGCAATGTAGAGCGGTCTCTGGAATTCCTGATACTTTTCTATTAGGAGCTCTACGGTGTGCACGTGATCGATTGTAGAGAATCCGGTTCTGAAGCCAGCCTGTTCGATTGGTTGGCTCTTTTCTATAGTTTTGGCTATTCTTTTTTCCAAGATTGAAGAGAAAAGCTTATAATAGGGTCGGTAGCAAGCTTATATGGCGGTAATTTCCAATGTTCTTGTGGTCACCCTTTTTGTACAAAAGTATGATAATCGACTCCGACCACTGTTTTGGTGTTATTGCTGTCTTCAATATCAGGTTAAACAGGTGTGCAAGGGGATGGGCAAGGATAGATGCGGCGTACTTGACTGCTTCGTTCGTTATTTTGTCTGGGCCCGGGCTTTTCTCTAGTTTCAATCTCTTTATGTGGTTAATTACTTCGATTTCGTCGATTGCTTCGATCTCGGACTCCGCGGAAGCTGTTGTAGTGTCTTGCTCTGATTGACAAATTGTAGAGTCGTTATCTTTATATAATGCTACCGGCTGCGGAAACTATAATTTATTTTTATTTATTTATTTTATTAAGAAACAAACAGTCATTTACATATAAAATATTACTTAAAATTAAGACCTGGAGTTTCCTTAAGGTTAAAACAAAATTGCAGTCTATAACTAACATGTCTGTGGTTATTCTTTATGAATATCAAGAACTAAGTGTGAATAATAACATGAAATTTGACAAAGGTAATTACCGAAAAGCTGATTTTAATGAATTTATGGAACAGGTAAACAAATCGATTTCGCTGAGCTTTACATTTTCATTGAATATATTGCAAGCACGTCCTGTAAATATATTCTTTGCGTAACGCTTTCTACTAAAGGGAATCGAAAACAAATTTTTTTTCTGGCATTGGCGCTGACATCTACGAGGTACTCTAAAATGTATTTGATGTAAAAGTGAGGGGGCATCTAGCATATTTAATATAACTTTATAAAGTAAGACGGAATCTACACAATCTCGACGGTCACTGAGAGTTAGTAGTTTATGGTGGGTAAGTGACACCCCATAGCTTATGTGAGTATGGTGAGTTCTATAATCAAGGGTTTTAATAAACTTTTTTTGGATCCGTTCCACTCTTTCGATGTGGATTTTATGGTAAGGTTTCCAAACTGCGCAGGCAAACTCGAGGTAACTGCGAACAAAACTGTTAAAAACGATTTTATAGGTGATACTATTTTTGAACGGTTTTCCAACTCATAGAATGAAGCCTAGTTGCCTGTACGCCTTTTTTATAACTGTTTCTAAGTAAACGAAAAATAAACGAAAGTTTTGAGTCCATTACAACTCCAAGATCACGAATTTGTGTTACTCTGCTCAGATTATTATTGTATAAAGTGAAGTTATAGTTAACATTCTGTTTTTTCTTTGTGAACTTAATTACAAAACATTTATTGAGGTTCAAAAATTAATTATTATTAGTACAAAATATTTTAAAATTATCTAAGTCTTCTTGTAACAAGTGATAATCCTCAACAGAATTTATTTCTTTATAAATTTTCGTGTCATCTGCGTAGAGTAGCACCTTTGAGTTTTTGATATATTTATCTATATTGTTAATAAAAAGCGTAAACAGTAAAGGGCCTAGATGAGAGCCCTGGGGTACTCCGGAACTAATGGACTTCCAATGAGAGGCGTAACCTGAGAGAACTGCACACTGGCTTCGATTTTCAATATAAGATTTAATCCAGCGGAATAAGTCTCCGTGAATTCCGAGATCCCAAAGCTTAAGAATAAGCGTATTGTGACAAATTTTGTCAAACGCCTTGGCGAAATCGGTGTATACGGCTTCTACACATGCGCCTTTATTCATGGCAGCTAGAATGTCACTAGTAAAAGTTAAAAGATTAGTGTCCACCGAACGACCTTTGAAGAAACCATGTATGTAACTACTATAAGACGTATCTAAATAAAATTTAAACATAAGGTGTAGTTTGTATGCGGCTATTTAGTTATGTTGTGAAATTGCAGAAAAAAATATTTTCCAGGGGGCGGCTCCGTACATGTAACTAAATGTCGTGACCAAAAAATAAAATTAAAAAAATTATCCAATTATCAACATGTTGCACATCAATCAATAGGTATTTACAAATAACATTGAGGTTTCTTTGAACATTTTGTGATTAAGTCAATATTTTCAGAAATAATCGCTTCAAAAGTCGGAAAAATAGCGTCTCCCCCCTGTAACTTTTGAACCGTAAGTCCAAAAAATATGAAAAAATTTGAGAAGATGCGCGTTATCATAAACTTTCTATGAAAATTATTTTTCACATTATTAGGTTTAGCCATTTTTGAGTTATTTCCAAAAAACTTCTTCCATAGGCATCAGATACGACCTTTTGTCATTACTCTGGTTCTTATTCCATTGAAGCTACGGAACCCTCCATTATGCGTGGTCCGACACGCACTTGGCCAGTTTTTTTTACTTATTTCAATGTTGTGTCGCACTCCGTGCCTTCACTCACTCACTCATAGTCCCGACGTCGGACCCGCGTTAACCCAACCAGAGCATCATGCGTCGTGACCATTTTGTGGCTTATAATGTGTTATGTCATATTAGGTATTTCTCGTTAGTTTGCTTTTACCTGTTTTCTTTTATTTTTTATTATACATGTGTTCCATATAACAGGCGAACAGACACGAATAAATGATTTCTGTTACTATTATTTCTGTTTGTTATTTACTTTACAAACATCGCACTTCCACTCAAACACATTAGAAAAGTATTTTATCATTCCCGTTTTTTTTCCTATTTTTTCGTCAAAATTATATGTATTTAAATCACTGACTAAATAGACGGAAAGTTAGCCACGTCACAATGACACAATAATGAGATCGACGGAACCCCTCTCATTAGTTTGCTACACTATGCTTATTTCTAGATCCAGACATTTGGCAGCTGTAAAGTAGTGGAGGTCAAATAATGCAAACCACTTTAAGAATACAAATACTAGAGTTCTAGTTTTAACTTTTGTGCACTACTTAGTGCCAAACGATGTATAATGTAATTCATAGTTTGTCGCGTCCTGTTTTTGTTTCCATAACGATACGCAATGTCCTTTGGTCTAATGTTAACATTAGGCACTTTATAACTGAGACTACTTCAGCAGCTTTACCCATTTTGGTATTACTATTTTCCAATTCAAAAATTTTGCTAGTCTGTCACTCTGACCTCCACCCATTAAAAGCTGCCAGATGCCCGGGATCTAGCCATAAGGATAGTATTGCAATCTTACTAGACGGGTTTCGTTGCTCTCATTATTCTATCATATCTGGCGTGGCCAAAAGTGACTAAGAGAAAATACCTACGCACCAAAATGTGTTTGCTTCAAGTTGCTATTTATTCCGAACATGAAATTTGACGGCTAAAATATTATTTTAGCCAACCAAAACTTTGATTGTGTAATCAGTAATCACAACTTTTTTTTATAGCGTGAGCGTGTTAGGTAATACCATGGTAATACAATTTCAAAGTCGCCTGTCAAGGAAATAGCCCACCCAACCATCACCCAACGAAGGAAAACTTACGATACGATACGATACGATACGAGTGGTAGCTCCAGCCAGAAGTACTTCTGCAAGGACTCGGAAGAGGAGACTACGATAGGAGGTGGTGTTGGGACAAAACGATTAGGGGTTCGGTTTACCCTCCCGATTCAGCATGAGTGATAGAGAGCCGGCCGAGTGCGTTAGTATCATACGACCCCGACTAAACCACAAATGCTAGATCAGACCGGGTACTCCGATCCCCCCAACCAGAAAAGCACCAACTTCAGCCGCCCTACCGCATGCACCAACAACCTGCCCAAGACACCGGAATACCGAGTAAATAGGACAGGAGTGTAGGTTTGCAGTCGGGATTATTGGAGAGACAGGAGGTGGAGCCGACCCGAATACAAGCATCGTGAAGCCAGCGTGGGGTAGATAGATACTATACTTGGTAATAGATAATAAATATGTGACTGCTTTAGTCCTCCCTCCCCAGAGCCCCTTTATTTCTCGCCCCGGATTGCCTCTTACAAATTTGGCGAATATTACTCTGGTGTTTAGTGTCGTCTTCTTATAACGTTCTTGACGGTCTTCATTCTAATTTGCCGGATTTTTGAATTACAGTAGTTATCCTGACGTTGTATTTTTCATCTGGTTCGGATTCGGTCTCAGTTTCCGACTGTTTATATATATATTCCCGCTTCTTTCTTTAGGCGTCCTCTATTCGCGGATACAGGCCGTAGGTCATAGAAGTTGTGATAACTATATCATACATTCACCTTGTAGTTCGCTACTCGATTTTACATTTTTGAGTAAACTAAGGAGGATCCTGGCGTTTGGAGTGGCCTTGTCGCATTTTCTCTTGATTGCTGTTCGTCGGTTGCTTACTGTTGTTATGTATGTGTCCATGTACAGTGGCGGTGAATCATTATAGCCGCCGTTTTGAGCCGGAACAAATTCAGCTGACTGTTTCTTCGTAGCCTGTAGAAATTAGTGTTCGACTTTCCTGTGATTGGGCAAATCGATGGGAGTAGAGTTATATAAACGCTGGTACCTAAGTATTTTATTGCTAGGTACTAGTAATCGCTCGCTTCTTATCTGCCACGCGTGCAGGGAATAAATATATGTAAACTGTCTCATTAGGTACTTGCTAAGCTGGTGTAGACATTTGTTATAGTTTTGAATCTTTGCTTGAGAGAGCCAGAAGTTGCTTTATTTAGTAGTCTGTATTGCGTGGTTAGGTTGGTTGGTAGAATGGTATTAATGTAGTCACTAACCGTCACATAGTGCGGATTGAGTCTGTGGTGAGCCATCTGTAAATAACTTTAAGATAAACACACAGTAGTATATCACTTAATAATGTATAACATAAGACACACACACACAAAATATATAACACACTCACTTGATATTTTATGACCATAAAAATTGGAAAAAGGAGTCAGCTGTTACTGATAGATCTATGATAGTCCGCTACACTTCCATTCTCATTCTCAGCTTTATCGAACGATCGTCTGAACTACCACTATAACGTAATTAATTAACTGCAAAGAGGTTCATTGTCACGGTACCAGTATCCAAGCTTTCAGAAGAGAGGAAAAAAAATATTTGTCACGTGGCCGTGCTGGAGAAATACAGATAGAGATTAAAGTTGCAACAACAATGGGACGACCAGTTCAAAGCAATTTACTGACTAGCCACATGCGGTCGCGGTCACTCTGTTGCGTCGGCAGTTGTAATTCTTGGTACAATGTACTTCTTAATGGTTTTTCAAAACTTAATGGTCTTAGTGCCCTTGTTTCGGGTCGGTAAATTAGGGTTGTGTCGGCGGATGATTCTGTTATCGACAACGACATGGGGCGCATTCGCACCTGTGGGTACGATCACGGACCTCAATTGTCAAGCCACTTAGGGTTAACTCTACATTGGACATTTCATAGAGTAAGTATGAAACAAAATAATATTGCTTGAAACGTAAATGGCCAAACCACCAAAGTCTCAAAGCTTCAAACTTGAGTAAAATTTGGGTCACTTTAAAGCGAGAGCAAATAGCCATCTCATAGGCAAGCTCGCTCCATCGCAGACCGCATCATCCCCACCATCAGGTGAGACCGCGGCCAAACGTCTGCTCATCCTCCATAAAATTAAAATGAAAGTCCGTGACTGTACTTATTCAATATGTGCAAGGTATATTGTGTTATGATAGATTGATAATGATGACTTTTGGTCTAGCCTAATGCACGTTTGGTCTTCATGGTCGTTTTACGTTAGGGCCTAGCCGTTAGGTAGTTTATTTTGTACCCACCGGTCCGCACTGATTAGTCTTAGAGCTATTGTTTAGATAATTAAGTATTTGCCACTCGCATCTCTCCATTTACCAGCCATGTTTTATTGGTATAAGTATAGTTATTATAATCCTCTTAGTAAGCCTATCTTTTTAATAAACGTAAGTGGGTATTCGGTACCGGGATCATAACCGGTATTTAAAAAAAAGCTCCCCGGTATAATGCGATATTTTAAATTATTCCATGAGCCTCACGTAGAATTTAATATTGTATCCAGGCGTCGCCTTGGTGTTGCCAGACTGCCTGGTTAGGCTTATAGGCTTGAGTCCTATACAAAAGAAATCGAAAAAAAACCCGGTATATACTTAATATCACTCACTGGTGCAGAGCCTGCACGTATTAACTAATATATTGTATGGAACTATGGATGCGATGCACTATTGCAAAAATTGCAGATCATTAAATGCGGCGCTGAATTTAGCACGCGTACATATAAATATTAACCAGCCACGGGTGTAGCTAATTTACGAAACAATATTTATTTACCTCCAGGAGAGTCAACGCATAAGTAAGGGCAGCCGATAGCGCTACCGAGGGTAATTGTAGCCTAAGGTGATGGGGCCCACGAAGGTGGTGTTTGAGTTGACGGCAGGTATCTCGTTACAGTTCTGGTTCAGCTGATACCTATAATATGGAAAGGGCTCACCCAGTACTGCCGTGGAGGAGGCCGATATCTGCAGGAGGTGCACCGCCTCTGCGTTGGGACTATGACGCTGCTTGTGGTGCTGTGGCCTCGTAGCCGTGTAGCAACCTACACGGCTACGAGGCCACTCACTGGTACTAGTAAAGTTATATCGACGCGCGTAAATATGCGGATGTAAACTATTCACGTAAATATTAGCACTTGTATTAAAAGTAACTGGCCGTTATGGGAGCGCGGTACTTCGACGCTGTGGCTCGAAAGTTAGCACATCTGGTGCGACGACGGGTTGCTATTGTTTTCGGCGGGCATTATTAAGGAGCTCAATAGCTTCGCTGGAAAACGACCGACCCCGACGGGATGCAAGACCACCCAACGAAGGAAAACTTAGAGGAAATATTCGTGTATAGCTGAATTTTGGTGTGGTTGTAGATAAAGGTATCTTACACAACATACTAAAAGTACCGGTGGATGGGGGCGCCGCTAACGGGACGAGGGGGATGTAAAGGTCCCTTTGTTTGGTTTTTCGTAAATAACTCGGTAACGATGGCTCATACGAAAAAATGTTCTGTTATTTAATTAAACCATTATCTACAACTACACCAAAATTCAGCTATACACGAATTATTTCCCCTATCAGGCAGTTGAGCGTCTTCGTTTGGTGAGCTAAAATATCGGGGGCGTTTTTGAAAGCTTTTTAGGGTCCCGTACCTCGAAAGGAAAAAACGGAATCACTATAGGATCACTTGGTTGTCCGTCTGTTTGTCTGCCTGTCTGTCTGTCAAGACCATTTTTCTCAGGAACGCGTGGAGATATCAAGCTGAATTTATATCAAATACTCAAGTTTATTGTCTTTTGGAGCTGTAAAAAAATTAAACTTAAAAGCCAACGCAATCAAAAGATACAGTCGTTTATGCTGCAAATTTTAGAGTTTTTCGGCACTCGCAAAACCTACGGGGTACTTCCCGTGAACTCAGAAACTTGAAATTTGGCACGAAGCAACGTCGTATAGCATAGACAATGGAAAAATTACAAAAAGTAGACTTTTTAGTAAAATCATACAAAAAAATATTTTTGTAAATTTTAAACTTACTAACTTTTTCCTCGTAAACGCGTTGAGGTATTAAATTGAAAGTCATGTCAAATACTCAGTGCTATAGGAACTTTCAGATGTAGCAAAACTAAACTTAAATGTCAACGCAATCAAAAGAAATAGCAATTTAAGTCGCATATTTTGAAACTGAGTACTCGCAAGAAACTCAAAACCTAAAGGATACTTCCCGTAAACTCAGAAACTTGAAACTTGGCACGAAGAAACTTCATATAGCACAGACAAAGAAAAAATTACGGAAAGTAGAAAGTTTTAGTAAAATCATACAAAAAATATATTTTTTAAATTTTAAATTTACTACCTTTTTCCTCGTAAACGCGTAGAGTATTAAATTGAAATTAGTAATAAACATACTACAACTTTTGCTTGTTATAGGTTTGTGCGGAATCCTCGGCGCGCGAGTCCGACTCGCACTTGGCCGGTTTTTTTGTAGTGAGCGCTGTCTGTAACTTTTACGTCTGAAGTTAAGTAATATAAATTACCCGCTCGTTTTCTCATTCGTATTGGTGTTATTAGTGACATATATGTAGTATGCGGTAGAGCGCTGTTAGACTGGCGGTAAGACGCCAGACTTTCAATCCGTAGCTCTCGGGTTCATACCCCAGTTCGTACCACTGAGTTTATCGAAACTTAATATGTAAGGTTCCTGGGATTAGGTTGCCGAGCAGACCCCAGGCTCAAACCAAGCCGTGGTAAGAATCCGGACAACCGCTAGAAAGGATGATGAGTATGCGGTATATGCCTTATGTGTGTACGTAGCTCCCATAACCTCCATGTATCAACTTGCTAGGAAGGAACACCAATTCGTTGGATCTGTTTGACAGCTGACAAACGCAATGATTTTAGTCAATTTTACATGAGAAATAGATCAAGAGTAGGCAGTAGGTAACCCTACCTTATCGAGTAGTAGAATTCGGTTTATTTAGGGCAATGCACGGTAAAAAGTTATGTATGTTATTAGCTTGGTAGCCTGAGCTAAACTTGGAGCATTTTGTACAGTCCGCAAAAATATCATTAAAAAATCTACCTCGAGTAGAAAATTGAACCTTATGCCGTTCTAAAGTACTAATCAACCTGGTAATAAAAATAATGTTTAACAAAAAGGAGGGTTTTTAAATCTATACATATAATAAAGCTGAAGAGGGTCGAAAGTCTGTACATGGAAGATAATCGAAAAAAAGTTGGCTGGGGATACTTAGAATCGATAACAGAACACGTTCCAACAATTTTTAGAATTTTTGTCTGTTTATCTGTTTATCTGTTTGTCTGTTTATTTGACCGCGCATCACATGAAAACGGCTGAACGGATTTGGATGAAATTTTGTATAGAGATAGTTTGAGTCCCGGGAAAGGATAATATATAGTTTTAATCCCGAAAATCAACCCGGGTGGGGGTGAAAATGGGGTTGAAAGTTTGTATGGAGAATTTTTAACCGCTGAAACGATTTAGATAGAAATGAGTATGGAGATAATTTGAGTCTCGAGGAACGTCATAGGATAGTTTTCAAACCCTTGTGGGGGTGAAAAGGGGGTTGGAAGTTGGTATGAGGAATTTTTTACCGCTGAACTGATTTAGATGAAAATTGGTATAGAGATAGTATGGGTCTCGAGAAAGGACAAAGGATAGTTTCATCTTCAAAGAAGCCCCCCCCCCATCTTACTTTAGAACCGTAGGTCCAAAAAATAGAAAAAAATAATGGAAGTGAAGCCTGAAAGATACCTTCAATAAAAACTCTATACATATAATAAAGCTCAAGAGGGTCGAAAGTGTCCTCATGGAATATATTCGTAAAAAAGTTGGCTGGGGATACTTAGAATCGATAACAGAACACGTTCCAACAATTTTTAGAATTTTTGTCTGTTTATCTGTTTGTCTTTTTATTTGACCGCGCATCACGTGAAAACGGCAAAACGGATTTTGATGAAATTTTGTGTAGAGATAGTTTGAGTCCCGGGAAAGGAAGAAGAATAGTTTTTTTTCCGAAAATCAACCCTGGAGGGGGTGAAATGGGGGTTGAAAGTTTGTATGGAGAATTTTTAATAGAAATTAGTATGGAGATAATTTGAGTCCCGAGAAACGACAGAATAGTTTTCATCCCGAAAATAAACCCTTCTGGGGGTGGAGAGGGGGTTGGAAGTTGGTATGAAGATTTTTTTACCGCTCAACTAATAAAGATGAAATTTGGTATAGAGATAGTATGGGTCTCGAGAAAGGACAAAGGATAGTTTCAACCCGAAAATCAACCCAAAAGGGTGAAAAGGGAGTTGGAAATTTGTATAGGGAATTATTAACCGCAGAATCGATTCAGATAAAATTTGGTATGGAGATAATTTGAGCTCTGGAAAAGGAAATAAAATAGTTTTATCTCGGAAATTATCCCTTAAGCGGATGCAAAAGGGGTGGAAGTTTACATGGGGAAGAAACAACCAATAACCACTGTACGTATTTAGATGAAATTTGGTATTGAAATAATTTGTAATTTTTTGGTCAAGGTGTTCATATTTATAACATGTTACCCGTCGATGCTTTAAATTTACCTTTACCCGCTCTTAAGAAATATTTGAAAATGTCATGAATGTCAAAGGGTTATTGCAGGTTCAAGGACTATACAGGGTGGAAAGATAAGTCGGGCCCTGGAGGTAAACTACCTTAAAACCTTGAGATAGCTCAATTCGCTCAAAGGAAACATTATTTTATTTTTCCTAAAAACTAAAACTGCATTCACAGTTTTTTTCTTAATTTTGACTTTATGCCATACTAATTGTATGAAAAATATTATTATTATTATTTATATGTTCTCTTGTGCCCTAAACTTGGTTGGTATTTAGAAGTTTTTATCCTCGTTGGAAACAGGATCGATTGGCATCAATTGTCATAAAAATTATTTATGGCAAAAAATACAAAATAAATACTTACTTTGAAAACTGTACTCTTTTCCAAAATTTTGTAAATGCAGTTATGTCCCTTTAAAGAAATTAAAAAATGTTTCCTTTCAGTGAATTGAGCTATCTCAACGTTTTAAGGTAGTTTTCCTCCAGGGCCCGATTTATCTTTCCACCCTGTATATGACGGACAAAGATGCATGGCCCATACCAAAAAACTACTACAAAATTATTGAACATTTATAGGACACCGTTTAGGTAGGAAAACATATCAAAAGTTTTGTGAAGCAGTCAGATTAGGATTTATTTTTCTTTATGGTTAAACAATGGGTACATTATCTGTCTCTCAAGCTGTTTTGATATCTTCTTAAAGAACTACGCATCTTTCAGATCTAATAATGTACTGTTTTGAAAAAAATAAATCCCGTGAGTTTATTTTCGGTCATAATACTTCTTGGGCCCAGAGGTGTAGGGTTAGAACCGGTGGTAGTTTTGGAACGAAGTTCCTTATCGGACGGTTCGCGGATGGGGGGCTAGGCGAAAAAAAGAAAGTCACGTGACGTTCAAGAAAACGCGTCACCCATACGATTGAGGAACATGTAAAATGGAATGAAATAAAAAATATATAAAATAGAATAAAGTGAAGTGAAGTGAAGTGTAGTGAAAAGTGAAAGTGACAAAGTGATAAAAGTGAAAAAGTCGAGAACCTAAAAGTAAAAAATGTCAAAAATGTCGAAAATGTCAAAATTGGCATGATTTCTAAATTTCAAAAATTTCAAAAATTTTAAAAACTTCAAAAATTACAAAAAATACAAAAAATTAAAAAAAATCCAAAATTTCCAAAACTTCCAGAATTTCAAAAAAATACAAAAAAATTAAAACCACAAAATTTACGAAGAAGTCATAGCTTCGTTCCAATCGAGTTTTCCACGACACTCACGTATTTTATTTTTCTCTGACGTTCATTAGTGCATTGTAATGTGCTTACATTGAAGAATAAATATCTTGATCTACACCAATATCATAAATTCTCGATTCCACGTTCGGAACCATATTTAACCACCATTATTGCAACCATTAACGTAAGATCAGTGTATTATCTGTGACAGTGTGGTAAAAACGTAATGAAAATCCCCCCCTCCCCGTCCGCCGGCGCAATAAGGTTGGTCATGGCGGTGTAATGGCGGTCATTCTAATGGTTTTGTTAGGAATAATATTTGTAGCTATAGTTGTACAGTCGAGTTCATAAATATATGAGCAAATCTGAGGGTTCAAAAATAAAGGAGCATAGAAAGGTACATATGCATCTGAACAGATTTACCAATCAAAAATATGTGTACATATCACCTGTCATATTAATCCGAGCAAGTCTAATAATAATATGTAAGCACCTGAAGCATGTATTGCCATATAAATATGTGTACTAACGTCCTACAATTTTATGTAAACACGTGGAAGTTCATAAATATCTAAACAAACATAACACTTAACAGTTTGACAATCATCGAAAAGAGTACCGTACTGTCAAATCATACATTTGTCTATTTCACTTTAAGTGTGACGTCATAGAAGTGTCATTAGTATTTGATTGCAGCTTCTTACCCATTTTTGCTGTTTTCGATTTATGCTCCACTTAAAAGAGGTTGTTATCAACTTCGATGACTGGCCACATACAATTTTTTAAATGATAAGCTGTTCTTGAAGCCAATCTTCAATTGTCGATCATATACAAATAGTGATTCATGTTCAGTCGCCATCAGATATATCGGAGCGGCCAAGGTACTCCAAAATATCTGAACAACGCTTCTATTGTCAAGGCAATAAAGTGCATGTTCAGATATTTTTGAGTACCTTGGCCGCTCCGATATATTTGATGGCGACTGTTCATTGCATTGAATATTGAATTATCAAATTTTGCGTAGGTAGGGTGATTGTGCTAGTTTCCCGTCCATGGTCAGTTTCCGTCCACCTGACGGTTCTGCTACAAATATATGGAGAAAACTTGAACGTAAATGAATTTTCCTGCGGAATTTTGGTCTTGTTGCGATCCATAATATCTAAGAAACAATTCTACTATCATAAAAAGTAATTTGACAAATAGTGCCTTTAAAAATAAAACATTAATAGCCGCCTCGAATTCGGCCCTAGCAAATGTCATCGCAATGAAGAAAAAAACTTGTGGCGGGAAAAGTTTATGATGAGTTTTATTAATGATTTAGGCAGTGCACTAAATATGTTTGGCACGAATTATCTATTTTAAAGTTAATTGTACAATATTTTAAGTGGAGATTAAAGTTTTAGAATATAATTAATAAATAAACTTTGTGGACCAAAACTAGCAGAGCAATTTGGTATAAATTTCAGTTTTGCGACCACCTGATCCCGGAAATCCAGACAGCTAGGTAAATATTTCTAATGGTTATTTTACTTCAAAATACTAAATTAATACGTAATATTATAGTATATAGTAGTATGGTAATATTATATTTGATTACCTACACACTTTAGTTTCTGTCAATTCCTCATATAATGTTACGTAAATAAATGTAATAAATAAAACATTTAAATGACTTGAGCAAAGACTAAAACTAGCTCTTCTGTTGCATTGTTATCGTTAATATACGAGTTATTTGTGAGTAGACAAAACTATAATTAACATTAGAATGACCAAATGGTAGTAGAATAACAATTATAATGTAGCGGTCCACAGGGTCCTCTATGTACGAAAAGTAGCAAAATGACTTTAAAGGCTGATAGAGCTTCATTTGTAAGCTTTTACATGATATTTTCAGGAGTAAAGTTCATGAAAACATGACAAATAAATGATTCACATAGTATGTATGAGAGTGGAGGCTCACCTTATTACATATTGGTTTTATTTTAGTATGTAAGAAAAGATCAAGTTAATGATCTGACAAAGGAAATAAAATATATGGAAGTATATAAGCATCATTGTGTTTTATTAACAACCATACATAGTATACATACCTGAACTTTAATGATAAGCTATTATCATTGCTTTCAACAACTGAGAATATTTGGAAAATATAAAACCTGAAATCTTTACTAGGATTTCTCACAGTTTTCGATAAATTATATTATGTTTAAATATAATTATATTTATATTATTACTTATTTTTGCATTATCGCATAAGCAATTGATACCATAGAGTTTTGCTAAATATTGTTCACCGTTGATTGGCAAGATTTTGAAACATTCATGATCTTGGTCTATTAATTATGTATTTTGCATAGGTGTATTTTAGATAGAAATAATGGTTATTATTATTATTATTTGGGTATTTAAAATGGCATTTTGACCATAAGTGGCATTCATATGTAATTTATATATGCAGCTTGTGTAGATATTTAATGTATGTTTTAGTTTTCACAGGAACAGAGGCTATGAATAACAACTTAACGGGATACGTATGCAACATTTTGAGGAATTATTATCTGAAATTTTCGTTTGTACTATTTGCAGTGGACAAACAGTAATTTGGTTACCGCACTAGATTTGTCATAAAGTTTTAGCAATCTTATGATCGATTCCTTCAATAAGGGATGTATTATTAGGAAAAATTAAACTCATATAATAGCGAGAGGTTGTATATAAAGTATGTTCTAGAAATATTTACTTCATTCTTGAGATATGTACTAAAGACAAAAATATATAATTAACTAAAGACATTTTATGACACAGTACAAACTGTTAGTAACATAGACAGGTTCTTTTACCCATTTAGAAATTAGTATTTTGATTACAAATTGCTTTATCATCAGCTTCTTATGTTTTCATTGTAAGAATACCTAGGGATGGAAATGACCGACTACTGAGAAGATTGTTTGTTAAGTAATGATGAAAATTGATGCTTTTAATAGGATTTTCGATATGAAATGTAGGTTATTGTATAGAATAAATGTATTATTTATAATTAATTCAATAACAAAAAGTAGTATCTAATAATATTTAAGATTTGTCTGAAAATTTGTCCAAATGGAGAGGTTATGTTTTTAATTTGTTAAGTATTGTTAGAAATCGATACTTAAATTAAAGGGAAAGTAATTAAAGCTATATTGTAGCAAGTATTTTAACGTAATTGAACGAATTAAGCGTGAAAAAGCTAAGAACTTACCTTTTCATCCAAAATCGATTTTGGGAATATTATATAAAAACTCGTATTATGAAGTTAAATAACGGAAATAAATAAAGTTGGGAGCTTTGTTTTAATAAAACATAACGAGTTCGATTCGGTAAAACGCTAAAATAAACAAATTGTCGTAAAAATATTGTTAGGATTTTAAAATTACTGGTGTTTGATAGAATTCTAGGCTAGTTTTAGCTTATAAACATATGGAAAACTCAATTTTGATCAAAACAAATAAAGGAAAGTAATGAAAATTAAGTTAAAAAGCGAATTTTCTTATAAAAGTTATATTGGTATTTTACAAAGTAAATACGCAGTAAATCCGATAGGATCTGGTCATAATATATGCAGAAAAATTATCTTCATCATAGATTATATAAATACACCTTAGGAAATACTTACTTTTGTTTGAATTAAAGAAAATCGTTTTCTTAGAGGTTAGGTTTTCCAAAAAGGGTAGGGCGCTCATAAGAACTTGTTTCTTATAGAAGTATGTAGCGTAGGGGTCTTAAGAATCAAATTGGTATACAAAGATATATTGGCATTTTACGGGGAAAATAGATATTAATACTTACAGGGGCTTATTAAATCATACGCGGGGCTATTGTTTTCATCTATTTTCATATAAATTTTCATTGGAAATTGCATAATTGGATAGATATTCAAGAAAAACATTCCCAATGGGGGGTAGGAGATTATCGAACTAGGTCACTTAAGTATAGGAATTTGGTCTTTAAAGTAGTATGAACAAAAGGATCAATAAGGTTCAAATTAGATCAAATCCGAGAAATATGGTGGTCGAAAGCATACCAAACTCGACTAATACGCCGCAAGCAATCTTATTGGACGAATCGATACGGAATTTTTATTACTATATAAGGGAAGGGCGTACGGTAGGGAGGGACTTTGACTCCGACCTGAGATCTACGAACACCTTGCCTCTAACCTGACTACGGGACTACGGAACGACTGGACTTCTGCTGCCAACGTGAGCTAGAAGCATATCCTGAACCACGAGACTCCGACTTCTGTCTACAAGCCGAGCTGCAAGCACCGAGGCCCCGCCTTGAGCTGCCAATAGGACCAGCAAAAGAAGTCTAATTTGGTGAGGCAAAATTTATTCACTTTAATGATAAAATTTATTTCTTTTCTGTGTATTCTCTTTAGGCCTTGGAGTTGAGTAAGTGCTTTTAATTGACTGTTATATTATGAACATTTTCCTTATCTCTGTGGTTCTTGCATTTAATTTATGTGAAATTTGGTTGAATTATTATATGCAATATATATATACGCGTACGGAATTCATCGGAGTATGCGGAAACATTTTACGAATTTAACGAAATATGGATGGATGCGTTTATCCTATATTGCGTATGCGTTATCTTTTTATACGGTTGCGGAACGCGTTATATTTCTATATGTTTTGTGGATGCGTTTATCCTATATCCTATATTGCGTATGCGTTATAATTTTATACGTTTTGCGAATTTTATTGCGGAATGCGTGATACTTTTATGTTTTGCGGTTGCGGCATATGAATTTAATTGAGTATATATTAAGACGTTTACCCTATTTTGGGAACGAATTTTAGCGTGTCTTACGTACCTGATTTATGAATTTAAAAGATTGTGTTCTCTATTATACTTGCGGTACATATGCTTTGGTAAATAAGCATTGGCTTGGACTAAAGTAATTATTACTTGTGTGATTGTAACATTATTTATGTATGACAGTGAAACCGACATAAACCATTGAACAATTATGTTCATTCTTCATAACCACTACCTTGATCCTTCTATGAAGGAGCCTATTTATATAACTGAAATAATTTATTACTTTTAAGCTGAAATAAGGCATCTAACCTTGTACCAACATAGAGTTGTAAAACAAAAATATTATGAAAATTTTAACAATGTTCTCTGACATAGTGAGACTTGTACCTTATCGCCATTCACAATAATTAATGAATAAATATTATCATATTGTTGGAAATACAATTATTGGCAAAGAGAAAGCCACTACAATAAAGTATTGAAATTCAACTGAGAGATTGAGTCGTGCTGGAGTGAGTTATGGGGATCCATATCAACTACAACTGAACGAAAATAGTTCATAAGTTAATTCAGGCTTTCAATTCAATAGTGTACATCATCTGTAAAATTTGATAATTAGATGAAGAGTTTGGTAGTTAGAAACAATGCCCTACTCTACGTACAATACTATTTGCCTATCCTTGAAGTTTGAATTAGCATAACTGCCTCACACGACATATTTCTATGACTTATTTCGGTATGACCACAGTCACTTTGGTTGAATTTTAGATTTAATTTTGATTTAATTATTTAGCTAGGAATCTCAGAGGTTTTCTTGGCGTTTCTTTCCTCTGGTGTGTAGGTTACGAAACGTTGGTAGCTTCACTTAATAAAGTCATTGATAGACAAAATCAAAATATTTTATTTTTAATAAAATATATAAAAATAATAATAATAATTAGATAGGATATGAGACAGTTTACCGCACCGCACGAACTACAGGCGTGTGTATTTGAGAAAAGAAACCCCTATCACACATTAGCTACCCTTCCTAACTATGTTTAAAATAAATAAATAATTTTTCTAAGAAAATAATTTAATTGTATAATTATTGTCTGTATTCGTTAACACTGTCGCTTTTAGGGCGTAGGGGATAAAAAAAAAACATATTTGCTTGTAGTAAAATAAAATATTCAAATAAGAGAACAATTAATTTCATCGTCAATAACAAAATTTAACAAATTAATTTTCTAGCATTAATCTTCACCGCAAATATTGGGAAGACTTTGTCTATATGGAAACTACCGAATAGCCTTTTCTTTTACAGAAATCCTGACACCATTCTACAGCTTTACCACTAACCTTCCCGCATCAACCGCTTGAACTTATAACCGAATAATATTAATTTACTAATTAATTTTATATACCTATTTACTTAATGTCTTTTCGTTGTAAAGTACTATTTATAGGAAATAAAGTTTAAAATAAATATCCTTGTTTTTGTTTCAACAACCTCTTTATCGGTCTCCTAAAAATTATCGGGTTACTACATAACTACGGATCTACTACTAGACTTTCACGAGCCATTGTTAGGAAAAACCGCTGAAATTGTCTGACAAATCATGTTTGTATAGGTAGTATTTAACGCAGGGTTGTACTTTCAGGAGGTAAGTATGTATAGTCATCAGAGCTTAGGGAAAGTTTTAGTATTACAGGGTTTCAGACGGGGTAGAGGGTTTTCTTCATAGAGAGCCACTTTGGCTTTCTAAGCTTTTCAGTTTCAGCTTTCTAAGTTGTACCGTCGTTTAGTAGCTTCCAATAGCTGCTCTAGCATGTAGAGTAAAGAAGTAAATGTTTATTTTAGGAACGCCTGGTGCGTTTCTCTTCAGTTAATAGCCGTGACCAGGATTAGAATCATACATATTAGTATTTACACATAATTTGGTTGGATAATTTTTAGCGGTTTCAGTTGCTGACCGTGTTAATGGATATGGAGACTGATATTGTTGTTGAAACAATAAAAAATATATACGCGGAGGGCAGAGGGAAGCATTCTTAAATCATATGGTTACCTTAGGCGCGAATTGTTGGGTAAACTTTGTAGGCACATTAAATCACGGTATATCACGAAATACACTTGAAACATAATTGCATCACTTCACTGGTGCTCGAAAGCATCTTTTCCACACACTTTTTAAGCAGTTCACGCGTTTTAAAATCACTAAAACTAACAATAACATAACTACGAAAACTTTGTTTTGACTATCTGACAGCCATGTTACTACTGACTGTCACTGGCGTTGCGTTTCGATTCTATATGTTCTAACAATGTTTTATTTTGCAAATTGTAAAAATAATTAGCATTTCACTATGTAATTAACGTATTATTATTGTCATTCAATAAACAATGAGACATTTTTATTAATATCGAATGGTTCAAAAGGCGGCAGATTCAAAATACCAATGCTTTTGATAAAAATATGACTCAGTCTAGGTCCATAATTTTAATATTCATTTCTATTTTATGAAATACCACTCATCTTAAAGTATATTTTAGTTAACACGTAGCCTGTTTCAGGAGGGGAAAATCAATGGTTATTAGTAGATACATAACAATAGAGATAGGTTCATTTATTAAAAGTAGTAGCAAAGAAATGATCACCAGGGTAGGGCTGATTTGGTAAGGGAGTCACGCTTAATAAAACTGCATGTTTATTTCTTGTTTAATAAATAATAACAAAAGAAAAGTAGTATCAACATGATCATAGTGCAGCCTGGTACTGATCGATCACTCACATAACACAAAATCAGTGTCTATTGACAAATACAAGTAGAAAACTATTTCGGTGTTCGAACCCTCAATAAAAGATCACCGTATTATCTAAATAACCTACCGTATAAGATAAGACACCAGCTGGTACAAATTAAAATTAAAAAAAAAAACAGCTTTAGACATATCTACTAAATACATTTGGGTGATACCGGTATCACAAACAGCATGTCGCTAAGTGTGCCAATAAATAACATTAGCATAACAATAGAATAACTATTTAGTAACTAGCTCACCTACAGACAAACTACGAAAACAGTTCTGCAGGGCACTGTATAAATAAATGTATACTTTTCGAATAATTAAGCAATCTATCTAATCCATCTATCAGTAATCTCGCTTACTCCGCCATCTGGAGAAACTTTATCAAGCAAAGGCGTTTATTATATTATGGCAGGATAATAAACTTAGGCCACAGAATAGCCCTAACCTAGGATATATATTTTATTTACACATACTAGTTCCAAACAATGTTCTTTTATCAAACGACATTCAAGTTTCGAAAGAGGATTCCTCAATTCGTCAGGATCTTTGTCTTACTTACTATTATTTGAGATTATCATGTTTCGGTGATTTGAAAGGCTTATTTGTCGAATGTATGCTAATTTTACAAATTGAAATCATTATTTGACGTAGGCAGTTTTAGTGTAATACTTAAAAACCAGCCAAGTAGTGAGTACAGCCACAAGTACTTAAAGTTAACATGTCTCACAAAAGTTTAAATATTTAAAAAGGTTTAGCAATGATAAAGATGTTATTTACTTGTAGGGTATTCACATTAAAACAACATTACCCA